>OY986060.1:10160818-10760818 GCA_963920205.1 Stenodema calcarata | reverse complement strand
GCCGGCGTCCTCGCCGGTAACCATAGATTCCCCGAAGATTGGTGTTGTCGTCGATCAGTGCCCAAACAAGTGAGTTGAAGCGAGTTAAATTTTAATAGGAAGGTTAAATCAAATAGTTAAGTCGCTAAATTTAGTTACAATTGTTAAATTGTATAAGTATATGCACAAAAGGTAAGTACTTTTTACATTAAATTTGGTTATAATTAACAAGTTTTACAAAAAAAATATGCACAAAAGGTAAGTAAAAGATTACAAGAATTACAAGAATTGCAGGTAGCAGAGTAAGATATAAATCAGCAAGTCAAGGTCCCGAGAGTAAGCTACACCAAGCACTAGATAGCTTAATTTCTTAAAATTTTACTAAATTGTAAAGTGGTTCATATATCAAGAAAAAGGGTGTATGTACGTGTAATTAATTACTAAAAGGTGTATGTTAATTAAAAAGGTGAAAAAGGTTAATTAAAAAGGTGGAATTAAAAAAAGGTGTATGTTTGTGTAATTAATTACTAGACAGGTTAAAGGTTACCGTCTTCCTTTTTCCTTCCCCGTAGTCTACGGCGTCCCCTTGGGTAAACAGTGTCCCGTGTAATTAAGTTGTCGCAGCGTTGTATGGCTTTAGGGTTACGCGTCATCGTATGCGTACCCTGTGTCACCGGTTCGTCATATCCATGTATAGGTGTAGAAGTATGCGTCACTGGGTGCGTCGCTTGCGTCACCGTCACCACCGGCGTCACCTGTGTCACGGGTATCTGGGGCGTGTAGGTAGTTCTTTGGGTTGGCGTCACCTGGGGCGTCACCGGCGTCACCTGTGTCACGGGTATCTGGGGCGTGTAGGTAGTTCTTTGGGTTGGCGTCACCTGGGGCGTCACCAGCGTCACCTGTGTCATGGGTATCCGGGGCGTGTAGGTAGTTCTTTGGGTTGGCGTCACCTGGGGCGTCACCGTCGTCAATGGCGTCACCGTCGTCACCGGCGCCACCTGGGGCGTCACCGTCGTCACCGGGGGCGTCACCGCCGTCACCGGGTGCGTTACTTGCGTCATTGGTCCTTGGTAGGGTTGTATCAACTCAGGAGCAAGCGTCACCGGGTGTGTCACTTGCGTCTCTGGCCCACCATGTGTGTGTGTTGGGTCAGAAGTGACCGTCACCGGCACTCTGAGAGAAAAACCTTGAATGGACTCAATAACCGTCGCTAAGCATTCTTCCATCACCTCCTCGTTGGCTGGATCTTGAAAGGTGATGCTTGCTGTTGAGGCTCGTGACTGTGGGCGTCCTCCTATGGCCAATGGTCCAGTTGACACGTTTCGTACCCCAGGTGGATGTGAAATGGGTAGAAGGCTCCGTTTCTTGATACAGTCAATCTCGAGATGTTCGTGTACCCCACAGTAATTGCAGAAGATAGTCTTCTGTGGGTTGTGACTGCAGTCCACGGGGAAGTGTGACATGTCCCCACAAAACATGCACGGGAACCTGGGGTTAGGTCTTGGCGTCTTGGCGTCACGTCGTCCCGTCATTGTCTTCTTTGGGTCCCATGGATCTATCTCCATGACCATAGAACGTATATTCGTCCCCCTGTAATCACTGGCGTCTGAGTGTAACCTGGGCCCGTGGTCAAACAGGCGTGACAGGCGGATCAATGTAGCATTGATTGTGTCCAGTACGTCGGGTGACGAACCGTTCCCCCCGTTCCTCTGAATTCTGGGCATAGTGAAATGTGTGATTTAAAATGAGTGACTGAAGTTATAGGGTTACTGTCCCCCCTGTTGCAAAGTAAGATTGTGTAGTGTAACAAGGAAAATGTGTAATCAAAAATACGTCAAGGAAATGACGGTGTATGATATTCTGTGTGCTTGACTTGTGTGAGTGACTCTGTTGTTGTTTTGCTTTCTTCTCGTCACCTCGTGTTGGCGTAACTGGATTCGTGCCTGGGCTTACCAGACAAAAATCCCACAAGCTGCCACCAATATGTAAGCTGACACACCTGTAGCGTGACCAAAAATGGAAAAGTGACTGTGCGTCAGTTACATAAACGCCAACACGGGTACGGGTGACGAAAGGAATAACACTTGTAACAAATAAATGGAAATATATTGAACTCAAGAAATACGAAATATGAAACAAATGAAATATACTCAGCTTGGTGTAACTTAAACTAGAATACGTCTCAAGTGACTGGTACTTGGAACCGTACTTGTCGTGACCGTGCAAGGTCGGTATCAAGTTAGAGTGACGTTAAATGAGGCCAGGGCTGTCCATATGAACAGGTCCCTGGGTGAATAAGCAAATAGAAAGATATGAATGAAAGATTTACAAAGGTAAACGTAACCGTCCTACTTGGGTTACGTGTAGCTTAATGGAGGTGACTCCTATGTGTACTCAACGTCCCTATCTGGCCAGAAAAGGTGTAAATATAACTCACAGTACTGAGATCTTGTAACTGCTAGCACTCGGACGGGCTGTTCTTGCAGTTCACTGTCTGTACGCGTAATGTCACTACTGTCGTCGTAACTGACGCTTCTACTCACAATCACGCTCGGAGGGCGTCTGTAAAACTGAAAGGGATTCACAACTGCTAGCACTCGGACGGGCTATTATCGCAAGGAGAGGTTTTGCTGGACTCTGTTGTTAGCCCTCAGCGCTGGGCTTAAATAGGTCGCTGGAGGGGGAAACGTCTGGAGGCGATCTGTGGTGGGGGTCGCCTGGTAGCCCTCATCCAGTGGCGCTCTTCTGGCGGCCGCGCGGTCTATTAGTCTGACGGCTTACACCTACTCACATTGTATGACCTCACATATCACTCGAAAAAGTCTTAACAACATACCAAAATGTCTGCTTCCTGCTGACATTGTTCTGGACCTAAGTGTATTGTTTCGTCTGTGGTGACTGGCCAAATAGGCTATTCTTCCATAATATTGGGATTTTCATTTATCTAATGCAGTGGCAGAATAGGGTATATTTATACCCTGAATACACTCTGAGGGGTTGGCACTATAGTGGAGTACAAAACACCCAAAACTATTTTGGATATTACATACACATAATAAAATTAACCACCGTTTATACCTACCAGACTATTCATTTCACATTTTTAGGGACCTTCTGGAGGATTCATAGGAAGAGGTGACCCCAAAGATGTATATGGACAACCTTCGTTCTCTCCACGGCCAAGTTAGTAATCGATTTATCATTATTGATTATTTCAGTATGAAACACTGCCAACATAATATTATTGTACAATTTGTAATCACAAACCACAATTTTTTTTCAGGTCCTCGGGGGAGTCTTGAGGAGCTGAAAAGCCTCAAAGATCTGAAAGGACTGAAGGGAGGAGCTGAAAGTGAGTAATTTACAAAGAAATGTTCAAATTGAAATTACTCATTGCATTAGCCAGAAGTAATGAAAGACGCCTTGAAACAATCAGGTTTTTGGAACATTAAAATTTTATATTCACGACGTTATTAGCATTTAAAAAGGAGCAGATGAATTGTTACCGAGACATATAAGAGTTTAGCTGTTTATTATCTAAGAAGTGTTTTTTTTTCTTTTCTTGGCATATCAGGGAAAGATGCGAGACAACCAGAGGTGCCTCTCATTGTGCCTGGAGTTGTTACTTTCGAAACGCTTGCTGCAATGTCTGACGTGAGTTTCATCGAATATCTACTCGTACCTAACCCCCGTGTTTCATTACAACAAAATAATCTCTATAGAAACGTTGCTGTGAACTTAACAAAACTTCAGACAATCCATCCTCATTACAGATGTCCCAGGTCAGCCCGGTTGGAACCCTGGCGTACATTAAGGATGAAGAGGCCATGCTGGTTCGAGTCAACAAGGGTTGGCAGTACATAGCTGTGAGTAAACTACGTTCCTCAACGCCCTTCGGAGTGTGTCTTAATGTTTCATGTTTGCGTGGGAATGGGAGATGAGCCATGTTTGTTCGTATTGTTAATTGGACATCAATCATGGATTTCCGCCAAGAGCTCGTCGTTAATTCCCGAACGAGTCGTTCCAACGACTTGATTTTGGATATTCACCAAGACCCTTTAGCTCCACATCTGTTTAGCCATTAATGGGAAAAGTCAAGAGAGGGGGACATTTAAGGATCTGAGCAGGAAACGTCATAAATCCATTGAGGTTAGTGTCACTTGAATGTCAAGGCTATTAGAATGTTTAAATCAGAGTGAAATTATATGAACAGAAGGTTTACAAAACGGAGCATATAAGCCCTTCGACCAATAAGCTCCCATACATTAATTTTTGTTTCAAACAGCGCAATTATAATTCAAGAGAACTAACCTCCAGGGTACTCTTGGCACGATTTCAAAGTTCCAGGCTCGAGCGAATCGGCAGTTACCGCATTAGCCTTAACAGCCGAAGTTTCTACGATTAGGCTCTGACAACAATGGCGCACGAGGAGTTGACATTTTTACGGCCAACTTAAGGAACAACGGTGAAAGACTTTGCTCATTTTGCCCCTACAGTTGCTGCAGATACGGCGAGACCGTCTGAACATTCCTATTAAAGTACCTGAATAATTTTCGAATGATGGGCAAGAGCGGGTTAATTATTCTCTTCCTTTATAACGAGGACCACCCATAGTCGGTAGCATCGTGTCGATTACGATAATTTGATGTGAGTGTACCTTCTGGAATTCAGAAATGAATTTGATGAAATTTATGTATAGGATTGAGTAGATCTGAGGCGCATTTTAGTTAGCGTTTATTGATATAAGAATCAATGGAATCGAAGGAGATAGTAACCATGTAAGGCAGTGGTCCCCAGTGTCACCGTGGGGTGCCGTGAGACCCTTCTAGGGGTGCCGCAGGAACTCATGTATTTTTAAGTAGCTAGGTATTATATACGTAAATAAAAAATTTATCCGTAGAAGAATTTGGCCAGGGCATTTGGCTTGCCTATCTGGCTGACATTATTCAACACCTCAAAGTCGTCAATTTCAAGGCTCCTCCGATCGCATTTTGACATCGTCAGACAAACTTGCTGCAATTGGAGAGAAAATCAGTATGGGGCTGAAAAAACATTTTTTTTACTACATCAATTAATACATTAATTTTAATACATAAATTCTAACTTCACCATGGTATTCAGCGTAAAACCACCTTTCAAATGAGCTTTCACTAAGTGAAAGTCTTGTCAGAATGTTTCATTTATGGATTTCATTTATTTTGAAGATTCCTTAACTTCAAAAATTAGCTAAACTTAAGTATTTGAATTAAAATACCAACAAAATAAAATTATTTTATTTAATAAAAGGTCGGTTTTTAGACGTGGTCGGGGCCGTGAGTGAGGCGTCGAGACAGTTGAGAAAGTTCACCAAGAATCAGTAACTGGTTTTCTTCCACGATGTCGCCCGATATGTACATACCCGGGTACGTCATTAGTCGAGAGAGAGTATCTTGAAGTTCCTCATCTAATTATTCTCTTTTGTAGCTGGGATCGTTGATTTCAACTTCCAACGAAGATGAACCCCCTGAAGAATTAACTCCAGACGAGAAACTTGGGCCTCCTTTGGAGTCGTCTAATCTTCTAAATCAGTTCTCCGACTCGTCGAACGTAAGTTCTCCGCTAACAACCAAGTATCATCGTACACGGTATAACAACAACTCCCTTATTATTTAATCTTCTGAATTTTGTTTGTCACTCATGGCCTTGTGACGGACCGGGAAAAGATCGATACCGGTGCAGTTCTACTATTTAGTACAGTTTTAGTATCAGTGGATCACGAGTTTATCTAGGTCATTTCTATTAATCCCTCAGTATATCGGTATGCCTGCTTCAAGAAATGCTCCGTGCAGTGGCCACATCAGTACCCTCCAAACGACGTTTTTCAATGGGGGGCTGATGCTGTTAGAGATGATCAATTATTTTCACCGTAAAATTTTAACTATTTTGTGTTCAAAAGTACACTTTCTTGGATAACATTAGTGATGGTTCGCTCGTGTGAAAAATCGAATAAAACATCGAGTTTTGAAATAATTCGAAAGAATCGATTTTCTAAAATTTCGAAATCGAATGATTGAATTCGAAGTCTGTGTTCGGATATTAATGAAATTAGTTACAACTCATTCAAGCTGGAGCGGTCTCTAGCAGCCGACTCCCAGGTCAGATGCGAGTGGCCAGATCATTCGAATACTCACTCCTCATTTGGGTGAGAGCAGTCGCTAACGGCTCAATCCCAAATTTAAGACGAATGATCTTCGATCTTTTGCTTCATTTTCTCACCACTTGTAGTACACTTATGTTCATTCTCTAGTACATACCTATATTAAATTTAGGTGTATTTTTCAACCATCGCTTTAACGGTTCGATTGTAGGGCGTAATTCAGGTGGAGGATGTCAAGCGTCTGATTTTCTAATCACAGAAGAATGATCATTAATCATTGATCATTATAACTCAAGTTGCAATTCGTGATTCAAGTCGTCTCGTGGCTGCAGCAGCCTCTTGTTGAGCGGGCGACACCTAAATTCGAATTCCGGGCCGGCTCCAGGATGATTTATCATTCGATTTCTCTGTTCATTCGATTCAAAATCATCGATTTCTCAAATGATTCGATTATCCCATCGCTACATTTCATTGAGTAATTTACGAGTATTTTGCACGTTTACGAGTATTTTATAACGTATTTTGTAACAGCAGTCTAGCTTACCTGAACGGACACACCCCTACTCGTTTAATTTCTGTTTACATGTTCATAAAAATGGAATCCAGAAAGAAAATTTATCTAGTCCAAGCCATACCAGAACCTTCAATAAATCGAACCTTGAAATTTCTGTATGTAGAACTGTCATCTGTAATTATTACAGATCACAGGCCAACTTGACTTTATAATCCACCAATTACATAAATTATTCGCAAAATGAAGAACGCTTGACAGATTTTAAAATTTGAACTAAAACTTTCTAAAGCAGGGAAATAGTAGGCAAAGTTTTCAAATGTATCAAAATTTGATACATTTAATGTATTGTACAAGAATGCGAAAACAATAAGCTCGTAACAATTTCTATTTCAACAACCAAACTCAACAACACAATTTTCAAAGATGTAAACAAGAATCACATGTGTGTTGCCACACACTACTCCCTCCTCGGTTGAGGAACTTCAGCCCGTGCAAGCCGGTTTGAGTGTAGAAGTCGTTTGCGTCGAGCCATCGTCACCTCAAACAGGACGTCATTTTTCCTCCTGGACACCACCCACGGCCCGGTCCACTGTGGCTGTAGCTTGGGGCATTTACCTTTTGTTCTCTTGGGGTCATGAACCCAGACCCAATCCCCAACTTGGTACATGGGATACCTTGCATGGCGATCGTACCGTTCCTTCTGACCTTGGATCTTGAGATTCGTGTTTTCCCGCGCATAGCTCTGTACCCGTTCAAGTTTCTCCCTCAACTGGAAGGCATATGGTGTGGTGCAGGGCTGGGATTGGCATCGCGGCCGTAACAACGTCTCAGGTAGGTTCAAATCTCGGCCCAGAACCAGTTGAGCTGGCGACAATCCAGTGGTGTCGTGAGGAGCCGACCTATAGGCTAACAGGAAAAGTGGCAAAATCTCATCCCAGTCGTCTTGGCGTTCACTAACAAACATGGCGAGATATTTCGTCAACGTCCTGTTCAACCTTTCCACTAATCCCCCTGATTGAGGATGTAGCGCTGTCGTGCGTGTTCTACGAGATCCAAGAATTGTTTGAACTTCCTCAAGAAGCTTGGATTCGAAGTTCCGACCCTGGTCTGTATGTATTTCATATGGAACTCCAAATCGACTTATAACGTGCTCAATCATGGCAGTGGCGACAGTGTGGGCCTCCTGATTTGGTATAGGGACTGCCTCTGGCCATTTAGTAAAATAGTCCGCCATGACCAAGACGTATCGGTTCCCTTGTCTTGTCTTAGGAAATGGCCCCAGGATATCCATTCCAATCCTCTGAAAAGGCCCCCCCACAATGAACTGCTGTAGTGGCGCTGGGTGAGAACTGGAAGGACCTTTGACTCTTCTGCAGGTCTCACAAGTTCGGCACCATGCTTTGACGTCCCGGGACATTCCTGGCCAGTAGTAAGCTTGCTTCACTTTCCCAAACGTCTTCCAAAACCCAAAGTGGCCTCCAACAGGGCTACTGTGGCAGCGGGTCAAGATTTTGGGGATAGCAGCCGCTGGAACTACCCATTGCCAATGAAAATCTCCTCCCTTATCCTCCCACCGGTGGAATAGCTTCCCTTCCACAACTTCCAACGATTCCCAACGTAGAACAAGACGCTGGATCATTGGGCCCTGGGCAACTGTTTCATTGGGATCAGGCTTCTGTTTCTGCAGGAGTGTTCTTATCAGCCATTGTAGTCCAAGGTCTTGTGTCTGGTCATTTTCGTCCTCCTCAAACTCAAGCGCGTTTACCTGGAGATCCTGTTCTTCCCGTCTAGAGCAGTATGTGCAGTTCTTGCCACACGGCCGCCGCGACAGCCCATCAGCGTTACCATGATGATGCCCCCTTCTGTGCACCACTTCAAAGCTGTAAGACGCAAGAACCTCCAGCCAACGAGCCAACTGAGCCTGGGGGTTTTTGAATGTTTGAAGCCATTTGAGTGCCTGGTGATCGGTTCGTAGCACAAATGGAACCCCGTACAGGTATTGGTGAAAGTGCTCAATACTGCGTACTATTGCCAGTAGCTCCCTGCGAGTGGCACAATAGTTCATCTCCGCCCGGTTCATTGCCTTACTGAAATAGGCAATCACTCGTTCACTCCCCTCCCCGTGTTGGGACAACACAGCTCCTATAGCATGTGCACTTGCGTCACAATCCAAGATGAACTGTTTGGTGAAGTCTGGATATGCAAGTATTGGTGTATTTGACATGATGGTCCTGAGCTGGGTGAAACTTTCCTGGCATTCGTCATCCCAACAGAAAGGAGTTTTATGTTCTGTTAGACGCAGCAGGGGCCGAGCTATATGAGTAAAATTTGGCACAAACTTCCGGTAGTATGAGCACGTGCCCAAGAACGCCCGCAATTCTGTCTTGCTGTGTGGTACTGGCCAGTTCTGCATAGCTTCAGTTTTTGCTGGATCAGTTTGTACACCGCTGCCAGATATGATGTGTCCCAAGTACTTCGTTTGGCGCGTGAAAAAGGTACACTTATTTGGACGAACTTGGAGGCCTGCCTTTTCTAACCGCTCTAGAACTTTGTCCAACTTCAACCAAACTGTCTGGAAGTCAGGGCCATGAACAATAATGTCGTCAAGGTAAACCATTGCCAACTCACTTGGGACCACAGCTTCCATCAAGCGCTGGAAGGTCGCTGGAGCATTACAAAGCCCAAATGGAAGGACCATAAATTGCCACAAACCTTTCTGGTACAGCGTGAACGCTGTCTTTTCCTTATCAGACTCCTTGACCCCAACTTGCCAGTAACCACTTCGGAGGTCTAAGGTGCAGAACCAACTTGAGCCGCTCAGTGTGTCTAGTAGAGTTTGGATACAGGGCAAAGGGTAAGAATCCTTCTTGGTAACAGAATTCAATTTCCGGTAATCAATACAAAATCTTGTTGTCCCGTCTTTCTTTGGTACAAGCACTATAGGGGAGGCCCACGGACTTTTTGATGGCTCAATCACCCCTTGTGCTATCATGTCCTGTAAAAGTTTATCTACTTCGGGTAATTGTGCATAAGGAATCCTACGAGGAGCTTGTTTGATTGGTGCTGCATCCCCTGCGTCAATTGCGTGCTGAATGACATTCGTTCTCCCCAGCATATTGCCCTTATCAGCAAAAATGTGACGATACTTGAAGAATAAGGCTTGTGCGTCCTTGTATTCCTTTGTTCCCCGTTGAAGAGCTGAGGACTCTAGTGCTTCTTCAATCCAATTAGTTTCAATTGCCACGCGCAAGACATTTTCGCAGCATTCCCAACGTTTTTTTAGAGGAATCTCCATATCCCTGATGCTCATTTTTGCGTTGGGGAAATCAATTTTGGCTTTTATTCTTTCTAAGAGATCAATTCCAAGAATGCCTTTGTCCCTAATGTGGGCAACCAGAAGCTTTACGTGAAGGGTTTGTCCGTTACCAAGACCCAGCTCCACATTGACAACCCCCTTTACTGATAAGGCACCGTCTCCTGCTGTGCGGATCCTAGGGGTGGTTGTAGGATTTAAGTGCAACCCCATTGTCTGAGCTACATCTGGCCGAATTACCGAAACTGTAGCACCAGAGTCCACCAGCATAGCACAAGCTTTGCCTTCAATGGAGACGTCAACGAAAAGAGCTCCATTTTCTGAACGGACTTGTCGTACAAATGGACCTTTGCTAGAGACAGAAGCGAAGGAGTGGTCCACGGCCTCGCTTCGTCCTAGTTTTCCGAATTCCTTTGGCAATCGAGAGCATTAACCCTGCCTTGATTGGCTTTTGGGCATTTAGCTCTTGTGTGCCCAGTGGCGTTGCACCCCCAACACCGGAACTCTCCCCTTGTGGTCTGTTCCTGTTGCCTATACTTGTGATCAGGCTGGTAAGATTCTGCAAGCTCTGCCTTTGACAGTACCTCCCGAACCGTAGATGGGTTAGTTAGGGCTAACATGGTTCTCATTTCGTTATGCTTCATTGCATCCAAGAACCGACGGACACCAACCATGTCGCGAAAGGATTTAGGTTCGTCTGGATAAGCCCCACGAACTAATCCTTCAATGTCAGCGGCCAATTCCGACAAACTTTCATGGTCACCTTGCTTACGTTTGTCCAGAAGCAATCGCTGTTTGGCCAGTTTTAAACCAAAACGATTGGACATGGTTACTACAATTTCCTTGTAATTTGTCCTATCATGTTTTGGTATTTCTACTAGAGCTCTGAGGGCATCACCTTTCATGGCACTCGCTAGCTTTTTACCAGCTCTTTCCTCCGTCCACCCATTGGCTTCTGCAGTAATCTCGACATGGGCAAGATACTCTTCCCACGGCGTCTTCCCATCAAAATTCATCAGTGCCCCCTCATGCGCAAGCAATGTGTGATGGCTGTCAACTGGCGGAACTCTAGCTGGAGAAGCGGCTCTAGTCTGAGGTTGCTGTGTGGCAATGGATGCGGGAAGCTGCTGACTCAATTGTGTTATCAGTGCAGTGAGGTTCGTTAGTGCGCTTTCAACCTGCGTAATCCTCTGCTCCAACTGCGCATCCTGTGGACAACTTTGAGGAATCATGGTCGCCGTCAGGCTCAGTGCTGAGGTGGAGGGCTGGGAAGCAACCTCATCTGTAGGTATAGGCCGGGCCCTTGTTGATACTGTCCGCGGAACAGTCGACCGTGCTCTACGTGTTGGCGGCATAAGTGAGTACTTGAAGTCGTTCCAAAATAGTTTTCCACCTCTTCGTTGTCGGACGGGCCCCCAAATGTACAAGAATGCGAAAACAATAAGCTCGTAACAATTTCTATTTCAACAACCAAACTCAACAACACAATTTTCAAAGATGTAAACAAGAATCACATGTGTGTTGCCACACAGTATGTTATAGAATAGAAAAGAAATAGCTCTGTTACAGGGATTTCTTTTGAAGAGTTCAGTTCTACATACCGAAATTTTAAGATTAGATTAAGAATTAAGAATTAGGATAAGATAATTAAATTTTAAGATAAGATTAAGAATTGATTTTTTGGCAATAATTATTATTGCCAATAAATCAATTCTTAATTCTTAGTCAGCAGGGCCAACCCTATCTTAGGTGGTTCTATAAAAACTCGGGAACCGTCACAACCTCATAGTTTTTTCTTGCTTCTGATTTTAATATAGTTACGAATGTCATAGCAACAACTACAACTGACTTGAGATTGAGTAACTCTACCTTTCTGAATTTGTCTACCATTAGTTACCTACACCTACAACTGATTTTTCTTGCATTCACGTAGAAGGACAGGCAACCGAAAGCGGTATGTACAATTTCGTATTACATCAACATGATTACATGTACTTATTATGATATTCCTTGAACTAAAGAAAAATATTTTCGTGAAATGTGTGGATATGTATTGGATCCGTCCATTAATTAAGGCAGGGGTCGGCAAACTACGTCCCGCGGGCCAATAGAGATTTTTATCCGGCCCGCGGTTACATCCTAAGACGGTACTGACATGGTAAAACATGGTTTCAAACAATGGCATTCCCTCGCCTAAAACGTTTGTTATAAATCTAACCTAAATGTGGTACGATAATTGTACCCAAAAGTACGATAGTTGTACCCAAAATATACGAGTATTTCGATGTGTAGGTATAGGTCCAGACTGACCGATGAGAACTTGAAATTTATTCTGAAAGTTGGTGGAACGAAATGTGAACCAAAATGGGTAGACATTTTGAATGGAATGCAGTTCCACAAATCCCATTAAGGACGTTATACCTTGTATAATGTTTATAATGTACCTACAATTGTAACTAACATCTACTTTTAATTACATATTCTCTGTTTACTACATTTTATGATTATATCGTAACCCATACAAACACACTGGCCTGCCAAGATGTCTACATTTATAAATATGGCCCAACTGTTCAAAAGTTTGCCGACTCCTGAATTAAGGAATATAATAGCTTCCTATATTCCTCATATCGATAGCATCACATGATAACCTCGTATCTTGATTTTTGACAATTTGTTATATGGAATATGATTTACGGGCGTGAATTGGTTTGGAAGAGCGTGGTCGTCCTGTCCCGCCCCATGACACATCAGCTTGTCTCTTCCTACCACTCCCCAGGGATTAAAACGAGAACTTTCCTGTCCTTCAAAGTTCTCTTATGTTTCTCTCGTGTTCGGGTGTGGGGTTGTTCACTTGTGAGTAACCTGTAATTGTGGGTGTCAACATGTTCCAGGCTTTAGTCCTCTATCTAAGCTGTAATAATCCGGGGGTCTGGGGGTGTCCCCCAGATTTCATCCTACAATAAATGTTCCACCATGAACGCAAGCCACTGGCGGTTAGACACCCCCAATGGGAACTTTTTTTTTTGGTTCATTTTGGTTTTTAATTACATTTTTTTTGTAAGAAAACTTTGTACGAGGTTCTCATCGTCCTGTGGTTCGAATTTCGGCGGGAAAAAAATTTTCTGCCCTCTAGAAACCTAAATGAAAACCTATATCTAACCTGAGACAACCTCAGTTTTTTTCTCCCCTGTAGAATTTGTTTTTTTCGACATACCTACGAGGTTACCATCGCCATCGGTATTACCCACAGTCAAATATTCCTGGAATCTTCTCGTTTAAATAGCTTTATTATTTTCTACTTCTGGTATTTTTTACTTACTTGATGTTTTTGAAGTCGTCCTTTTATGTTTAAATGTTATTTTCATTGTGTATGAGTATCAAATTACTCGTAGGTACATACCTATAAACATGCCTGAATATGAAGGTGTAATGCACACTCACAAACGGAAGATGAACGGTTTTAAACGTCAAGCCGTGTCGTGGTAGGTTAATCATCTATAGTTGTAGGGAGGAGCGATATCGATTTTCACTATTATCTGCAAAGTTATTGCCTACTATCTTACAGCTCCCAGATAACATTGAATACCCGTATGATTCATGGGGACAGTCGGTATAAACGGTAGATGGGTAATCGATTGATCCTCTGGAATTAGAGGTCACTTTTGTGCGGGGGAGTTTTTGGTTTATTATCTTCGATAATGAACCATTGGAATCGCCCAAAGAAAAAATTTTTTTAACCCCCCCTCAAAATTTGATGGTTTACGTTTCAAGATACGTAGATTCAGAAAATCGAATAAAAAAAAATCCGTCCGTCCGCCGTACGCCGTACGCCGTCCGCCGTACGCCGTACGCCGTCCGCCGTCCGCGCCACTTTGCCCAGTTAGCGTTGAGCTAAAATTACGAAATTTGGTTTCTGGGTTTGGACCAGCCCCACAATGATCCTCGAAACTTTTCATAACCCTAGGTCAAGGGGAAGGGGTTCAAAACGAATTTTGAAATTTTGAAAATTCCATATCTCGAAAAATTCATATAAAACGATATGTTTTTTATTTCATATTTAGATAGAGCTTGTTCCGTAGAATTTTTTAAGACCATCCGCAGCTTTGTACGACCAGCCGTTCGTTCACAATGACGGCTCAAAGATTGTGCCTCACAACACGATCGTGACTCAAACTGTTGAAATACAGGTCCATTTTCATACTAACAAGCTCTTTGAAACATCATATGTCGAGTTTTTTATTTCAAAAAAGGCGACGTACCTCCGTGGATCGGAGCAGGCGATCAGCATTTCAAGCAACGAGGCCCGCGCGGGCCAATCATAAAATTGTACGGGTCAGCGGTGCTGTCCCCATTGAAAAATTCACGAATGCATCCTGAAATAATCCTCTTTGTTGTCTTTTCATTTCACAATTTTTCATCAACCCCTCCAATAACATTCCATGGACGACTGCAGGTTTGTGAATGACTAATATTCGTTACTCTTTCGGTTTCCTATTATGAGCCAACTGTAGCAATCAACGTTTGCAGTCCACCGGTGGAACTTTCCACTGATTGTATCACCATAAGTGCCTTTGTTGTAAATCAACGTGCAGGCGTCGAGATCCGTGATAGATAATATACGTTGTTGAGTGTGCATATAGAAACCTGATCCTCCTACCCCTAACCTCCACCGTCAATGTTTTCCTGTTCCCTGTCTCCTTCCCACAACCCCCTCTCACCCTTAGTCACCCTCGGTTTCACCTAATAATTTTCCTCTGTTACACCAACAGGGAGCTTTGCGCTTCGTTCAATGCTGTTGGCGGGAGCTTTTTGCCAGATGAACAAGCCTGGGTTGAAGCATTACTTCATTATAGGTGTACCACCACTGATTACTCGTGACCACCAGTAATACTTATAATATAGTAATGCTTCAATTCAGGCTTGTTCATCTGGCAAAAAGCTCCCGCCAACAGCATTGAAAGAAGCGTAAAGCTCCCTGCTGGTGTAACAGAGGAAAATTATTAGGTGAAACCGAGGGTGACTAAGGGTGAGAGGGGGTTGTCGGAAGGAGACAAGGAACAGGAAAACATTGACGGTGGAGGTTAGGGGTAGGAGGATCAAGTTTCTATATGCACACTCAACAGCGAGGTGGAAGCACCGAGTATCCTATATATGTGGCTGGCGGGCAAAATGGATATCATTCCTTTTTGCGGCTGAGGTTTTTTGGCGGGCCAGTTTTTACAACGGAGTTGTTTTTGGGGTGGATAATATACGTGATGATGCGTATCCCCCCGAACGTTGATTATTTATCTGAAAAGCTTTGATGTAGATTAATATCCACCGATCCTTCGTAATTGCGCAGAATGAGATTATTTCTTCCGTTTTTTCAAGTTCTGTGAAATACCCAATAGGCTACTTCTAGTGTCAATGAGGTGTATTTAATCAATCTAATCAAGTTAATCATTCAACGAGGTGATGAATCTCGACTTACGTAGTTTTTCGCTGAAGCCAGAGATATGATGTAGTAACTGTGATGTACATGGAAAGATAGGGTGTAACATTATCACAACGCCAACGTGGTGCTTCGAGTATGTATCAGTTCATGATTCAACTATATATTTCCACGTATACCTTCGGTAGACATCAGACACATAAAGAAAACCTTCATGTCCCGTACAGTTGAGGCTGGTCGCTTTGAACGAACCGTACAGCGGGCAAATGGACGGCCTCCGGGGAGCTGACTATTCCTGCTATCGGCAGGCGAGGAGGGCCGGCCTGAGGGGAACGTTCAAAGCCTTCATGACGTCCCTCGTACACAACCTCGATGCTATCGTTCGACCGGCGGATCGGGATCTTCCCATAGTCAACCTCAAGGTGGGTCAACCTCATTTATATCGCGATTCCCGTTTTGATGTGACATTCTGACCCGGCGTTTGAGGATGAGGTAACCACTTACCTGTAGCTCGTTTCCCGAAGCAACGCAGTTCGAGCACTAACGGACTTATAGCTCAATATCTCAATACCTTCCCTATACCAGCACCCCAACATTTGCGTGAAATCCATAATATAGAGTCGACTAACTGTGACCCACGGGTCACCGAGTGACCCACTTTAGTTCCCAAAATACAGTATAATATATAAAAATAAATTATAAAACATTAACTTTTTTTTTTTTTTTTTTAAATAAGTAAACTTTATTGTTTGAAAAATCAACATTACAGTTATGATAACAGCTGAATATAGTAGATTATGTATCTAATTAACATGAAACATGCATAGCAGGTACAGCCCAGTGGCTGCCCTGTACCAGTCTTTGGCACAATACACAGTGCTTACGATGATTCAAACGAGAAGTGCATCTTGTGGTCGCTTCCTTTTAAATCTGCGTCTGTTTGGTATTGGTGGAGGATTAGCTGCCAGGTTGGAAACTGTCGGGTTATACAAAACATTGACGTGAAACAAACATTTTAGATCGACTACCATGAATCTAATATCTACAAATAAGTGTTTATGTACATAAGATCCATGTAAAAATGCCATTTTAGTTTAGAAATTATTGATTTAAAAATATATGGCTCCTACATATATTTAATAACTTCGTTATAAACTAAGTTATTAGTTATTTAGAAACTAAGTTATTTAGAAACTAAGTTCATACCGATTTTGCAGGGTGACATCCTATTTGACACCTGGAAAGAAATATTCAAAGGCAACGGCGCTCACATCTCAAAACAGTCCCGAATCTACAGCTTCAGTGGGAAAAACATTCTCACGGATTTCTCATGGTAAGTAACATGGAATACATTCATGGCCACAGGACCTTCCTTGGAGTTTAATATTGATGATAAGGAAGTTTGCGGTTGCTACCTATTAAACTTTCTACATGAAAATGTTAATTGGATTTTGAAAGGAATTTATGAATATGTATTTACACGATATCGTGCAAGGAGGGAAAAAGTCCCATCGGAGAACTTCTAAAACCAGATCACGCCCACCTGTTGGCAGGAAAGCCATAAATTAAAAAGTTGACCTGAAGTTCATTCGAGTCTCAGATGAAGTGGAATGGAGACGTGGAAAATGTGTTTGAGTCTGACCAGGTTATTGAGGGGCTCCCACCGGAAAAATTTAAAAAATTAGGTGCAAAATGGTTATTTTTAAGGGAATTTGCTAATAAGGGAAATTTGATTTTAAGGGAAAAACTTTGGCTATAGAACATGACTAGTGTCATTATTTTGTCATTTTAATTGTGCCCCCTAGGCGCGCCTATGTCGCCTATGCTTAAATCCAGCCCTGAATCCATTTACCGGTGTATCCACATGTAGTGTAGATATTTAACAAACGAATAATAAAATTATTCAGTTATCTGAAAAAAATATCTAATCACAAATTGGATCGGACTCGGATGAACGTCTTCACTTGTTAGAGCAACATACCGGACTGCTCTTCATCGTCCAGCTCCGGCTGCCGACCAGATCTACCCAATAAGCCCTTGGGCTCTATTCGTCGTATGAATAAACAAAGTTTAAACCGTAATCATTCAGAAGCCTGTTAGCCACGTTTTCAAGCATTAACCGACTTGGTATAAATGGGAAAGTACTTCTAGGAGTTGACACCTCCTGCTGACAGTATTATTGTCACCCAATACTGAACAACCCAAGATGACTCCATCTCAACTCTCAATCCTCGTTCCCAGTAACGCCCTACCTCTTAAACCCGAATTCGATTCTAATCTTTGCCCGGTTCGCAATAGGGGCCAACCCGAAGGAAGGGAGTTCGTTAAATTGAATTAGGCCCGCCAATCTAATTCGGATTAACTGATGGGACCGCCCAGCGTTTGTTTCATTGCCTGGTTACACAGCAATGCCCCTTCAAATTCGCCCAGCACCTGTTCCTTCACCCAGCAAAACACTCACATAACAATTCCCCCGTACTCCCGACAACCCTTCCTAATTCAATTTCCCACGTCTGAGAGGGGAAGGTTCCTACGTAGAACTGTTTACAGACCTTTTCCTCTTGTCTTCTTTCGTTGTAATTAAATTCCTGGTTTAAACCCCAGAAACCTCACGCTCCATATGGTAATCCTTTTCAAAAGCTTATCCGCCCAATTTATTTTCCGTGGCATTAATTTCATTAGCGTTTGTTGTCCTTTCGTCTGCAGTTTGCAGAAGGCGTTTCTATCCCACGTAGACGGCGTTCTTCAACGTCCTCCCACACACCCGATTTGTGTAACCATCTAATTCTGAGGGTGCCGTCCGCTTTCAAACGAACTATAAATTCAATTTCGAATACACATTCCCCGAGTACAAAAACCGATTACCCCCTACCGCATTACTACTCATACAACCGAACATCCAAGGGTACACTGACTCTCAACCTCCTAATATACTGAAGGATCGCCGCCGTTTGAAATCTAACTTCTGAAGTTGATTGGAGAACCAGTGGTAACTGAAAAACCGTGTTGTAATTTGTACAAAGTAAAAGGTTCTAGCCCGGGCGTTGCTCCGGTTGGGGTGCGTAAATAACTCAGTGTATTGATAAAAACTTTGACAACTGAGAAACCAAATTACAGCTTCATAGAGTGAATAGCTTAGAAATTAGCTTTAGTAGCCACTCAGCTGATCCTGGGGCCCATTCTGCTTAAAGTGGGCCTATCAAGCTTATACATACCAAATTACAGCTTCATTCTTAAGAAGCCCCTCAGCTGACCCTTGCGCTATTCTACTTAGTGGAAGTCGTAAGGAGGCTACATACCAAATTACAGCTTCATACAGTGAATAGCGGTGCGTCCGTTTTTCCTAAATTCAATTATTTGGCATCGGTAATGTTAATGTTAATCTTCAAATGTTAATGTTCTTGCACAGAAACCTGAAGTGCAGGTCTTGGCTGCTTAAGTCGTTGGCTTGCAGGATGGTTTGGAGGATAAATAAATTCATTTATTTGGCGCTGAGAGTCATGAAAAATATTGCTACACGGGAGAAAATGCAATACCAATAAGCAGCAACTGGCAATTTTGACGGGCATTTTGATTTGGGATGTAGCTCCCTTAGGACTCAAGCAGAATCATCCCAGGATCAGCTGAGTGGCTCCTACAGCTAATTTCTATGCTGTTCAATCTAAGAAGCTTCAATTTGGTACGAAGGTAGCCTCCTCAGGACTTATAACTTGAGTCTGCCCAGGCCCAGGATCAGCTGAGTGGCTCCTACAGCTAACTTCTATGCTGTTCAATCTATGAATCTTCAATTTGGTACAAAGGTAGCCTCCTCAGGACTTTTAACTTGAGTCTGCCCAGGCCCAGGATCAGCTGAGTGGCTCCTACAGCTAATTTCTATGCTGTTCAACCTATGAATCTTCAATTTGGTACGAAGGTAGCCTCCTCGGGACTTTTAACTTGAGTCTGCCCAGGCCCAGGATCAACTGAGTGGCTCCTAACGGTAATTTCCATGCTGTTCAGTCAATGAAGCATCAATGTGGTACGGAGGTAGCCTCCTCAAGACTTTAACTTGAGTCTGCCCAGGACCAGGATCAGCTGAGTGGCTCCTACAGCTAATTTCTATGCTGTTCAATCTATGAAGCTTCAATTTGGTACAAAGGTAGCCTCCTCAAGACTTTAACTTGAGTCTGCCCAGGCCCAGGATCAGCTGAGTGGTTCCTAACGGTAATTTCCATGCTGTTCAACCTATGAATCTTCAATTTGGTACGAAGGTAGCCTCCTCAGGACTTTTAACTTGAGTCTGCCCAGGCCCAGGATCAACTGAGTGGCTCCTAACGGTAATTTCCATGCTGTTCAGTCAATGAAGCATCAATGTGGTACGGAGGTAGCCTCCTCAAGACTTTAACTTGAGTCTGCCCAGGACCAGGATCAGCTGAGTGGCTCCTACAGCTAACTTCTATGCTGTTCAATCTATGAATCTTCAATTTGGTACAAAGGTAACCTCCTCAAGACTTTAACTTGAGTCTGCCCAGGCCCAGGATCAGCTGAGTGGTTCCTAACGGTAATTTCCATGCTGTTCAACCTATGAATCTTCAATTTGGTACGAAGGTAGCCTCCTCAGGACTTTTAACTTGAGTCTGCCCAGGCCCAGGATCAACTGAGTGGCTCCTAACGGTAATTTCCATGCTGTTCAGTCAATGAAGCATCAATGTGGTACGGAGGTAGCCTCCTCAAGACTTTAACTTGAGTCTGCCCAGGACCAGGATCAGCTGAGTGGTTCCTAACGGTCATTTCTATGCTGTTCAGTCTATGAAGCTTCAATGTGGTACGTAGGTAGCCTCCTCAGGACTTTTAACTTGAGTCGGCCCAGGCCCAGGATCAGCTGAGTGGCTCCTACAGCTAATTTCTATGCTGTTCAATCTATGAAGCTTCAATTTGGTACGTAGGTAGCCTCCTCAGGACTTTAACTTGAGTCTGCCCAAGACCAGGATCTGCTGAGTGGTTCCTTAAGCTAATTTCTATGCTGTTCACTCCAAGAAGCTGTGATATCCATGTTCCAATTTATCTGGGTTTAAATAGAAAAACCTTCCTCTCAGCAGACCTCTAGTGAATGGCTAAGCCGCCTTACAAGATAAATAATGAAATCGTGAGAAATGCCCCTGTCCCTATGTTTAACAGATATTTCAATTCTGTCCTCTAGGTTACCCTTTCATGCTCTGCATAAATACTGATATTACCGGAGTGTTGTATTTCACCCACAACCGAGTTCAACGAAAGATTGTACCCTAAGCAGTTTCTATCAAATTATTTAATCCCCCTAGGGATTCCGAAGTGCGTACATAGTACTGATGAAGAATGAAAAGCCTCTCCACGAACCAGGCGGAAAGCTGCAATTTGGTTTGTTTACCTCGGGGCAATCTTCCTTATATCCTAATATACGTGTTTGGAAGAACGCTCGCGGCCTTGAGGAAGATGTTTTTGTTTTGTTTTTGTCGAAAAAAAAACTCCTGCTACACGGGTAACGGGAAGGGATGGGCCGGCAGTTAACGTTATAAAGAAATATATAGCCCATTACGGGGGAAGGCCGAGCCCTGAACTCTTTTTTTCCGTAATGCTTCCCTTCTAAAAAATGATGATCCCTCTATCCTTAACAAAGAAAATGAATTTAATTTGTGAGGACGCTCGGGGGCAACTAATCGCTATACAAAAGCCTTTAGATAACGTAACATAAAAGGGGAGGAAACGTTACCATGTACCAGGAATGATAACGACGTCACAATACGTCTATAGTACAATATACTGCCAGAGCTTGGAGCTTTTCAACTTATAAGAATGGAAAAAGTTGTATAACAAATGAGGACAACATCAAAATATCATTCATCATTTTGGTGATTCAAAATTTACCTGTTGGTTGCTACAATAGGTTCGATTATTAGCTGGAACCAAATCTGTGCATATATGAGGCACAGACTCCAAATTGTCAAGTGACCAAAACGCGCTCTATTATATGATCGCCAGCAGAGTCTGCTGCCAGGGGTAGTATCCCAAAAAATACACCTTGGAAAACGTGAAAAAGAGAAAATACAAAATAAGGAAAAATGAATATACTAGTGCAAACGCAGTGGACAATAAATGAAACCTCCTGCTCTTCTAAGATAGATAGAAGTGAAAAGATCTTTGAAAACTCTGCAAATTCTTGACACAACGGTTCATTATCTTCTTTGTACAGATCACCCTTCTGTCTAGATCACTAGGTCTAAATGTCTAGATCCTAAATGTTAGATTAATTATTATTATCAATTATCACTAATTATTAACAATTTTATCAAGTACCTAGTGAAAATTATTATAATTTATTGTTAGGTATTAATAATTCGTATTTATTATTAATAATAATTATTATTAATTAATACGATACAATTCTGGGGTTTTTAATACTACGTCGGTAATAATTTTTCTATGAAAGAAGTACCTACCAACAAACATTCGAAATTACCTTCATTTCCGTAGCACGAAACGCACCTCAGAACAACAAACTCGACATCACTTAAGCCATATGATGTTCCAAAGAGCTTGTTAGTATGAAAATGGACCTGTATTTCAACAGTTTGAGTCACGATCGTGTTGTGAGGCACAATCTTTGAGCCGTCATTGTGAACGAACGGCTGGTCGTACAAAGCTGCGGATGGTCTTAAAAAATTCTACGGAACGAACTCTATCTAAATATGAAATAAAAAACATACCGTTCTATATGAATTTTTCGAGATATGAGATTTTCAAATTTTCAAAATTCGTTTTGAACCCCTTCCCCTTGACCTAGGGTTATGAAAAGTTTCGAGGACCATTGTGGGGTTGGTCGAAACCCATAAAAAAAATTTCGTAATTTTAACTCAACGCTAACTGGGCAAAGTGGCGCGGACGGCGTACGGCGGACGGCGGACGGCGGACGGCGGACGGCGTACGGCGTACGGCGTACGGCGGACGGACGGATTTTTTTTTATTCGATTTTCTGAATCTACGTATCTTGAAACGTAAACCAACAAATTTTGAGGGGGGGTTAAAAATTTTTTTTCTTTGGGCGATTCCAATGGTTCATTATCGAAGATAATAAACCAAAATGGAAAATAAATCAAACCTGTATGAAAATGATGAAATGAAAAAAGGAAAACTGAAAAGGAAAAGGAAAAGGACTTGGCTACAGAATAATGGGAATTGTTGAAATAGAAACCAAAAGAAAAAGAAAAGCACACGTGGTGACCTAACAAGACTTGACATATATTTAAGCTTAAAAAATATTAATACTTAGTATTAATATTTTTTAAGCTTAAATATATGACAATTGAGGAAGTTGGAAACAACTGAAGGATGGAAAGCAAGTGAATTTTCCTGACCTTCACAATAAGGAAGTATTATTTTTATTAAGGAAGTACTTATTTTTCTGGAGATGTTTGAAGTCGTATTGAGCGGGAAGAGGGAAGCAATGTACGTCATCTACCTCCAAGGCCAAGCAGAGAGCATTAGACCGGCTCCGTAAACCGCTATGTGATTGGCTCCTGAAACCGGTGGATGAAAGCCACCCCTACCCGCCGCTGTATCCACTACAATCCTGTCCGATAACTGTTCGAATTCGCCATTCTTTAGTTCGATCTGGTAGTTGAACAAAAATTTACTAGCTTGAAATTACTCGTTTTACATGTCTTGTGACATGTCTTGAGTCACGAATTTTCAAAAAACATTTTAAGCACGTGTATTTGAAGAAATAACATCGTACAAACTGATGTACGTAATTTTCTTCTGGGGAGGGAGTCATGACGTTCATAGCCTAACCTAACTCATACGGACATAACGTAATTTCAACCCAACTCTTACTTATACCAATCAATCAGTTTATTCACAATATTGCCTGGTAGGCTAATGTGAGGAGGGAGTGGGAGTTGTTGTCCCTCAGCTGTCTCCTCTTCAGCCTACGACTTTCGGTTGGTGGAGGGCCCGAGATCGCTGCGACCAATTTTCGATTTTTGACCATCAAAGAATTATCGTCTGACACATTATCGTTCGCCCGTCACCCCTGGGGAGAGCTGGGGTTCTCCCAAACCAGCCACCCCCAGAGCCTCCATCCTAACTAGGCCGAAACAGCAGGTCTAGGGGAAGCACATCCATGACACATTTAACTCCTCAATTTGGTATCCAATTTTGATATTGAAAATGTTCTGTATTGATTTAACAGCGACGACTTGTTTAGCTGATTGGTGTCTTTTGCAGGCCGCAGAAGTACATCTGGCACGGGGCACATCCTGCTGGTGAAAAGTCGTTGGAAGAGAATTGCGACGGCTGGGAGTCGGACTCGGTTGACAAACTCGGACTCGCGTCTTCCCTGACGAGCGGGCGGCTGTTGGGGCAAGAGCCCCTCGCTTGCTCACACAGGTAGCATTGAAATTTTCAAATGTCTTCAAAGAGTCGGTAGAAACCAATGGAAATTCCTGTTTCAGCATTCGAAGAGAGATGGCGATGGTGAAGGGCTGTGTCAACAACTTGTAGTGAGAACAGTTGCCAATCTAGGTTTTTACTTACGTTTAAAAGACCTGAGTGAGATCAACACTTGATGGTCCCTCATATAAAGAGTTTCCGGAGATCGGTAACGTATTCAGAGATGCTGTAATGGAGCTTGGAGACTAAATGCGTGCTTGAATGATCGCCTCGATCCCGAAGAGGTAAGATGAATGGACATTTAAAGGTTAGGTCGAGCCAAATCGATTCAAATAGCAGAAACAAAATGGTAAAATGTGGTGTACCCTCCATGGTACGAGTAGAAATCTCCATGGAACATACACAAGTCACACCTGTACTCACTCAGCTAAGGGTGGGTCTACCTCAGACTATTAATACCAATCTCGAGAGAGATCCGCCCTTGAGGGGCTCGGCCACTTCCGCGTGACTGACACTCACACTTGAGATCGGACTACTAATCCACCCTTGATGTGTGATAATAGGGCTGGCGGTTAGGATTAGGTAAACCTTGAAAATTTTTCGGCATTCTGGTTTTTCCGAATGCGTATTCACTAGGAATTTCCACTAGGAATTTCCCTAGGGATGTGGATAATTCCTAATGCGTATTGAGGTGGAGAATACGAATATGAAGTTGTGTTTGTGATAAGTTCGACTGATGCGAACAAGACTCACGCTCCTTAAGCCAGATCTGCCAAGTCAAGTGGAAGAGAATATTTTTAAACAAAAGGTATTCCACGACAAAGGTATTCGTAGTAGGTGACTTTGTGTGGGTGAAGAGGAGGAAGGAGAAGAAAACTTTCAAGGAAGGCCAAATCAAGGAAAGGACCGGACCACTTTCTTATGTAAGTGACTGTGGAGGTAGTAGACCAGAGGGTACACGCAGATCAGCTAAGGAAGGCTGGCGAACACCAAATTGGAGGGGGAGAAGATGTTGGACCTTAGTATTATTAGTGGACGTTGCTACCAGGTGTTACTTGTTATTAATTACTTGAAATACCACGAATACATTGTTCTTATTCTAACCATCAACTAGACAGGTTCCTACTTAGTGCGTACTGAAGTTCTTACATTAAGGTTTGGACGAAAGCAGGGCCTTGGAAGTGACTAAGAAGTAGGAACATTTCATGTTTTTTAGAGGTTCGAATATTTGGAAGGGCCTATTTCTGAAAAGTTGAAGCCGTCCTTCCAAAAGTAGGTAGGTCACCAATTGTATTGCACCTTGAGTATTGTTATGTGAGGAAGGTGTGTTCGTGGGCCAATTTATTAAGGCCTCACCTCTAAAAATGTGATGTTCAGACAGGTACCTACAATATGCTTCTACGATGTTCCAGATTCGCTGTGCTCTGCATAGAAACCGGCTCGCCTCCAATGTCGAAACGGAGAAGGAAACGAGGGAGTGACGAAGAATTCGATGATCCGTACAACGCAGACCTCGACAGTGACAAATCCGCGCAAGCGGACACGGATTCGACGTTCGACAACCTCTGACACTAACTTGGTTTCACTCAGCCGTGAGTGCCGAACTCTCAACTTGCCCCAATAGCACAACCGTCGGTTTTCCTGGGAGGAAAAAAACATAAAATAAAATAAATGAAAATCGACCAACTTTCGAATAATGTCACTTGTCTGTTTTGTCTGTTGTGTGTACTAATTGAGTTGGCATGTTCGAGTAATCGTGAATATTCAATAGATTTATCATCAACGGAGCTGTGAGATTATATGATAATTATATCAAAGGTAATAATTATAAGCTTGACGCTAGGCGTTGCCATGGCGATAATCGAGTCTGGCCGGCATCAATTAAGACAAGTACCTAATTAGAAGTTTTGCCGTTTACGAGGAGCTCAGTAATGCTATGTTTGATGCTATAACTCCGATCATTGTTTTTAACGGTAGTTGAGTTCCAACACCAAAAGATAACGGTCACCCCCACTACCTTAGAGATTTTGACTATGTTATTCAGGAATGCCAAGAGTAGGTACCTACATAATACATGAATGCCCCTTTAAGGCCCTCAATGTTAGCTTAGGAAGTCCATTCAGGGGCTCCTACTTATGTCATTTGACCTTCTTCTTGAACCAGTGAAAGAAATTGGCTGGAAATGTATCAATACATAATTAAGACTTTATGAAGCCAATTTAACATTCTGAAATAACACCAGGAAAAGCGTATAAACGACCAAATTTGAAGATGTAGTGATAGAAACTTGTTATTGTTATAGCATGAAACAATTTTGAATTGAAATTATGTGTGAAATTCCAGCTCTACGACCATATTGTTATCAATTTTAAATATATCGTTACCGCCACACCAAAAGCGCCAATCTGAAGTTTTGGTAATTTTAGTTTTTAGTGCACTTTTGGGGACCCAGAGCCATTGTACGTAATTCCCAGTTGATTTTTTTAAAAAGGAGAAAGGACCAAAAAAGCAGATTGACGCTTTTGGCTTAGTGGTAACGGTGTAGTTGGGTTGTAATTCACTTCACTTCTTTGGTTGGTTTTGGTGTCACTGAGGTATTGGAAGTATATCGTCGCTTTCGGCCTGCAGGACCTAGGTTGGAAGGTTTTTGACGCCATTTTACGGTGTTAGCCTTCCAAAAAGACCCCCTCGTCTTATTTCTTAATAAATTTAGTTACAATTTTAAAAATGTATTTTATAAAGTTCAAAAATCGGACGACGCGGGGGCCTTTTCTTATTAATATAAATTTATTTCAAACATCCAAGTCAATCACAACCTGAATTACCCTTCAAAAACCTTCCAACCAAAGTCCTGCAGGCCTTTAAAAAGCAACACAGCCTAACCCACAATTAGGACAAAATAGAGTTCTGAGACTTCAAAATGAGACTTCAAAATTTCCCGCTGGATACCGTGGCATCGTCTACCGGTGGCATACCGGAAATCGGCCGGTATAAGCGCAAAAATCACGTATATTTCAAAACTGGGTGGTTGGTGAACTGTTGTAATTTGTGATTTCATCGTGAGGCGGTACTGCAACTGAGCAGGATTATGCTTGAAATACTGGTACAAGTTTACCAGGTTTGGTCGAACTTTTACTCAGAGAAACCTTCAAATTCAAAATTTACGTTTAACGTTCACCTTAAGTTAACATTTGAACGTTTTTCTTGAAAACATTGAAATTTGTTTAAATTGTTCTTAAAAACATTTTTTCTTTTCTCGTTCATTCATAAAATAGTGATAATGTCAACCATTTTGCAGCACTTCCTAGAATAACGTTTCAAGAAAATTTTCAAACGATTTTCCACGAAAAAATTTTAGATGATCAAAAACTCTTGAAGCAGCTCAACCAATCCGAGCATTCTTTAAGCCAACATCACCTGACCGATTTTTGATCGGAACATCAATTCATCTCAAAGCTAAAAGTCGTCATTTTATTGTGAAATTACTGGATTGGTTTGGAATGAAACAGTTTAAATAGTGTTTTAACCAAATTTCGGTCTGTCCTGAAAAGTTGGGAAAAATTGATTAGGATGTGTTGTTTCTTAAACGACGATATTTCACCACTTTTGTTTAGTGCTTGGTCAACGCAGACATCGTGGCTGCTGGAATATTTCTAGTGATTGACTGTATAAATTTATGTGTTCCGTGAACTCATCAGTGTGTAATGCATCATACGTAGACGTATCGTTCGAGGTCAGTAAATCCTAACTGTGCGATTTCTGACTGCAGTTTAGAGCTGAATCGATTGAAGAATCCTCTGTTTAAAGGAAGCGTTCAATTCACCTAGTACAATTTTGAATTGAAAATAGGGTGATTCAAATGTGAATTGTGGATAAGCACTAATCTCGATAGGTAATCGTCGATTTACTCTATTTCACCTTTACTCCCTCATTGTCACGAAAACGACGGTTGTGTTATAAATGTTAATCGTAAGTGATATTGAAATCATCGATATTTACAGAATATTCAAGATGTTGATGCTCTTCGAAGATTTTGCTTCCGTGTGTGGCGGATCCTTAAATATTTTCCATCAAACAGTATTAAATGTCTGAAGTGACGTGACACGATTGCACGTTCATAAATGTGAGAGGCGAAAGTTTATTAAATGTTATTTATATGGAAAAACGTTTATTTGTGAAATCTATGTTATAATATAACATAGATGCTGTTGCTGTTGTGGATCCTTTCACAGAGCGAACTAAATTTATGAGCGCGAATATAATTTAGGTTCAATTTGAAGAGTGGGAAATTGTATATTTGTGGTAGTTACGTAAGTACATGTTTCGTTGTTTGAAGTATGGACAATACAGAGGTTGGTGATATCTAATCATATCGCTGTATAACAAAAATATGTATTTAAATCGACCTAATTTTGGTTTATTACGTTTTTCTCCATATAGACATTGGTGATCAATGTCTTAGTAAATACATCGAAAGAAAGTCATCGATGGCAAAATCATCAAACTATCGACACACGTGCGAACCATATTGTCTTATAATTATTGTTACTACTTCATAACTCAATTTAAATGTTGTTTTTTTTTTTAAGTTAATCAAATATAGCGCACTTTATTGTTTACAGTTGGAATGGTGGGAGAGCTATAGGAAGGCATGCTCTAATTGACGTAAAACTTGATGAGGGTCCACAGTCCTGTCGATAAAATTTAGTTGAGAAACCCAGAGAAAACTTAGAAAACAGGAAATTCAAGCGTGATGAGGGGATGCAGTCCTATCGGTAAAATTTAGTTGAGAAAGACAGAGAAAACTCGGAAAATAGGAAATTCAAGCGTGATGATGGGTTGCAGTCGTGTTGGTAAAATTTAGTTAAGAAATTTAGAGAAAACTCCGAAAATAGGAAATTCCAGCCTGATAATGGGTTTCAGTCCTATTTGTAAAATTTGGTTGAGAAATCCTGAGAAAACTCAGAAAGCAGGAAATTTAAGCGTGATGAGGGGTTGCAGTCCTATCGGTGAAATTTATTGGAGAAATCCAGAGAAAACTCGGAAAACGGGCAAATCAAGCGTGACGAGGGGTTGCAGTCCTATCAGTAAAGTTTAGTTGAGAAATACAGAGAAAACTCGGAATACAGGAAATTCAAGCGTGATAAGGGGTTACAGTGTCAGCACCCCAATAGTGAGAAACTAAGCAAATTCAACATTTTTATCGAGTGAAATTGCCTGAAAACCTCGACATTTTTGGATTTTTTTTCTTTTCAGTTTTTCGCTCACAATTCGTTGAGGTAGCCTCCCCAAAAAAATAAAAAAATTGCTTTCTGAGTGCCTCCGGTCACGGGGAGGTTAGGCAATTATGCCCACCCAGAGGGTTATTCGGACTGTAATCAAGCGGTCGAATCAAAAACTCGAGAAGCAAGAAGCAAATCATTACAAACTATAAAAAATGTTTAAAAAATGATGTAATTTGGAATTCAAAATTATTTACATGTTCGTGAGTAATCAAACATTTATCGACAGTCGAGAAGTACAAGAATATTCTACTACTATTTTAATGCTACGTTTCCTACTGTCAAAGAAGCATTATGGCATTAGTGGTATTTGACGGCTATCCTGAAGCTATTTTTCGACGAGCGATTGCTCCTAGACGGCCGAACCAATTTTGATGTTCTTATACACCATTCAACGCAGAATTTAATACACTTTAAAAAAGGTCGAAATAATGTTTTCAGTGGGAGGCTTCCTCATCGAGTTGTAAGCAAAAAACTGGAAAAAGTCCAACAGTTTTCCCGATAAGATTTTTGTTGGATTCGGTTGGTTTCCCACTATTGGGGTGCCAAGAGACCAATTAAAATTTAGAAACATAACATCTGATTCTTTTGTGGGCTCCGAAGTCTAGATTGACGGGAATGTGAACAGGGAAATCAAAACTCAAATAAATTCACTTTGGATCACAATATGTGCTTGAACTTCATTCCATTACGTTTTATAAATTAATTTTCATCACACAATTTAATTACGAAAAACAACGATTTCGTGTATGGGCATTCCTATGATTTATCTTGTAAATGAAAGTGTAAATAGGATTTTAAAAATTGTATTTTATATTCATTTCGTAACTAGTCTACCTGCTCTTAACTCAAGGATCTAGTCAAGTATTGACGTTCTGAGTGCATGTTTGTATCTCCATTCTTTGGAAAATACAGTATTATTTAAAAAAAAAAAAGTTGAAAAATGTGTAGTTGAGCGTCCGTTTGGGGGTTATGTACACCTCTACATGTGTCACGAGGAATTCGGTACATGTGATCTATCAAAAGTTTGAGCATGTTGTATTCATGAAAGAAAGCAACGTGGAAAAATAAGTTAAATACGGGAACAAAGACTCAACTCTAATGGACAATATTATTGCCAACCCAAACACTACCTGCGCAATCTCCTGATCAATCTACACGTTGTTGTAATCAAATTTGAAAATGACTCGTTTCATAATTCAAAGGTAACTACAAACTCGAGTTGTTTCTCCTAATGGGTGTGCTTTAACTGTAAGGTACCTTAAATCAAAATCAATCATGTACATTTTTTGGTTTTTCAAGTATAAAATTTTAGTCCTACATCGTGCGAATGTGCTCCGAATGTCGTGAGGTGTGTGAGTGCAATTGAAGCAAATGTAATAAATTATTAGATAAACGTGTTTTCTAAGATGTTGTAAAATATATAATGTAATAACTGATGTGATTTCTTTGTGATTTTGGGGAAAACTTCCTTCTTTGTTATCTCGCTTCAAAATAAACTACTTTTCTTTGATTTGTCGCAATTATTGGTAAAATTCCTTTAAAAGCTATTTCAACTTTTAATTAACAGGATTTATTCACAACTGAAGTGAGTACAACTTTCCAATGTTGAATTACCTCACCGGTATTTTTAGCGAATTTTCGAAGAAGAAGAAGCCATTTTTCTCGCTCCAAAATTTTTAAAACTTGAATTTTCGAAAAAATTGCATACACAAATTCGTTCCAGACCATTCTGAGTTCACTGTTAAGAGACGAAATTAGACGTACAAAACGAAAAGGAAAAAAACTCACAATTTGATACTTCGTCAGTGTAGAGGTTTGACACTGAAGCGGTGTTGGTGGGTTGTCATTTTCAACATTAAACTTTAACATAAATTTTATGTAGAAAAAAAAAACTTTTTTCAAACTTGAACTGAAATATCAAAATTCCTTTTGAACCCCTTCCCATTGACCTGAACATCGTTTTTCTACTACTATGTTCCCTCAATTATCATGTACCTATTCGAAAACATGTTCCATGTTTCCTTGCTTTGATCCTTGGTCTAAACTGTAATAACCCGGTTGTTGTCCTTCAGACTTCATTCTACAATCAATATACAACGTTTTATTATTATTTTTTTTATTTTTATTTATTCGATTTTCTAAATCTACGTATCTTGAAACGTAAAACCTTAAATTTTGAGAATTGTCTTAAATTGTTTGGAATTGTTTTTTTTCTTGGCCGATCCCAATAGTTCATTATCGAAGATAATAAACCAAAATTCTGCCAGAATTTCTTTCTCCAGAGCCCCCTAACGGTATCGGATTTTAGGAGTCACATGTTGGAACGAAAATTCACAATTTTGACTTCATATATTCGACGAGAACAAAACAGTAATGATATTTACAGACACTTCAGCGGATTTATAAAATAAAGTCACCTATAAAGTAAAATAATTAACAAATATTGCCATTTTTATGTACACAACCAGTTTTAGATTAACTGAAAACACTATTAAATAAATTGAAAATTATAGTAGTTTAAAACGCACGACGGCTAGTACATCTAGTAAACGTCAAGTTTTAGAAACTTCTCTTCCCACATTTTATATGGCACAATGACAATAGTAGTAATGTTTGATGAATAGGCCTTTTTCTGCACTCACTCATTTCATCGAATACTATGGAGTATTAAAAAAACTAATCTATTCGACATCTAACATCTTTTATGGTTGTAGTTAACAACAAAAAAACTTACCACGAAAATAAATATCGAACAAAAGTAAGAAACATGACTTGTTTATAAATTTGGGAATTAATCCGTGTTATTCAATATATTCACTAATTTGAACACATGAACACGAGGGTACGAGTAACAATAAAATTTTTTAACAGACTGCGGTCGTAATGGCGAAACATGGTGGGTTTTAACGAGAAGAACGACCTAGAGAGCAAGCATGTGCATAATGAACATCCAAGGAATTCTACGTTATCGGAAGGACAAGTGGGTTGGAGTGATTGGTAATAGTCTTCTGCCGGTTAAACATTAAAAACTATACTCATTATTGTCTAAAAGTGGACAAATTCAAGATGTACATGCCAAAGAACATACCACAGTCAGCTCAAACCATTTTGAGTATTCAAGTCGTTCGACTAGATTAATTATATTAAGATAAACTCACTCAATAGGTAGCGTTAAATGAGTCGAAGAAGGCGTTGGAATAATTTACCTAGTAGGTAATTAAGTTGTCAATAAGTATAGTATGAAGTTGACACTAGGTACACACTATTACATTGGAATACGTAGGTTTTGTTGTCCTGAGCAAAGTTATGGTGGATTACCACTGACTTTCGGAATTAGATAAGTTGGTGTGTTTAGTTTGGAAATGAACTGAATAGTGACGTAGGTTTATAATTGAGAATGAACATACGTTCACTGGTATCTTTGTTGAAGATGATAATACACCCAAGTACAGATCATAAGTGAACCAAAAAGAGAAATGTTAGATTTTTGGTTCGTCCACTTTAGTTAAAGTCGTGAACAGTAACTTAAGGGAGTGGAAGATGACCGTATGTATTCAACAATAACATCTTATCTCATTTGCACTATAACATCGTGACTCGTTGTTATTCACACATTTACAGCTCGTGTAAGTAAGAAATTACATAGAACTGACCATCAATGAATAAATACTATGATCAATTGGGGTCCAAACTGTATAATTCAGGAAATTGCTTACCTCTATGAATCCTGTGATGTTAGATACGAGTACGAGTATTTTAGTAACAAGGTTACATGCTTAAGATAACCTGAGTTCATAACATAAAACTATACACTAGTAATGTTACATCAGTCTTACATTAAAAAAAATAAATAAAATTACGCAAAACTAGAAGAAATTAAAACAGTAAGTCGCTGACAGCTGTTCAATGGCAAACGGTACATATTCTCTTATTACCTGCTCCCTAGAGTCAAAAGCAGGATGGGTTTTGTCAAGTTTTTTGGTTCATCTTAACGCGATTTATACATTACAAATATCAAAATTCAGAAAGATGAATTAGAAGGGCTTTAGAACGAAAACCCGTGAACGGTTTGTGGAATAACCGATCATTTTAGAACCGTTAATCAAGTTTTTTTTGTGATTCACTTAAGGGAAATAACCGCGGGCGATGGCATCAACGAGTTCGCCGTATTCGGTGGGTGATAGGAGCGGCTCAACTCTCCGTCGTCTTCTGTTGTGAGTGGTGGAAGATACTTCTATACAGAGAACTGCGAACCTGGGAATCGTGAGAAATAAATTTAATGAATGGAGAGGTTGAAGATATATTTTTGGACATATTTTGGGTTGGGTACATACAATTGCACACACATTCCGATACCATAAGTCTTATGGCATAAGACATACATTTTCTTAACAACAATTCATCGTCTTAATAACTCCATCCCAAAAGGACATTGACATCCATCATGGTTCGAGGATGTTGAGGGCAGCTCCTGAGGGATGGGGAGGGGACATGTGCCTAATTGTCATGTCCAGGGGAGTAAAGGAACAATATCGCTGGGAATCCTTCAGCAGGCTCATTATTTTCAGTATGAATCACCCTTCTGTTTAGATCACTAATAAAATGAAATGTTGCGCGTTCGTTCAATTATGTGACCATAAGGTCCTCTCTGAGTTAGGAGTAGTCTGTAACCCCAGGCTCCTCCTATTCAATGTACTACTATGATGTGACTTGTGTATTCTTATTGTGTCTTAATTACAGTATACTGTAATACAGTATACATCCATGTGAGAGTTATACAGGATCATTGATGACAAGAGCTAAAGAATCATACACACACCGTACAGAACCATACGCCAGTGGCGGCTATGATAGGAGCATAGGAGCACGTGCACCCCCAGCCAATAAACCAAAAATAATAACCAAATTCTCCCATCCCATTTGAAGAGTACCTATGTTGGCTATTGACAGAAAACAGGATTTTACTATTTGAATCGAAGGGGAAGAACCAACCTGCTGAATCACATGTACCCCAGGGCAACTGCTCATGTGCTCCCTTGCCTCATGACTTCTCATGACAATTTTCGGATTCAGCATGAAGGGCCTGTGAGATTGACCAATCTGAGAGCGCAAAACTCAATGCTCTGCTGCCAGGGGGGCTGCAATGCATTGTTTTTCATTCTTATATTTCCTCATGCATTATCATTTGTTACCTCAAATCAGCCTGTGATACTGGTTTTGGTTTATTATCTTCGATAATGAACCATTGGAATCGCCCAAAGAAAAAATTTGTTTAACCCCCCCTCAAAATTTGTTGGTTTACGTTTCAAGATACGTAGATTCAGAAAATCGAATAAAAAAAAATCCGTCCGTCCGCCGTACGCCGTCCGCCGTACGCCGTACGCCGTCCGCCGTCCGAGGCACTTTGGCCAGTTAGCGTTGAGTTAAAATTACGAAATTTGGTTTCTGGGTTTGGACCAGCCCCACAATGATCCACGAAACTTTTCATAACCCTAGGTCAAGGGGAAGGGGTTCAAAACGAATTTTGAAATTTTGAAAATTCTATATCTCGAAAAATTCCCATCAAACGGTATGTTTTTTATTTCATATTTAGATAGAGTTTGTTCCGTAGAATTTTTTAAGACCATCCGCAGCTTTGTACGACCAGCCGTTCGTTCACAATGACGGCTCAAAGATTGTGCCTCACAACCCGATCGTGAATCAAACTGTTGAAATACAGGTCCATTTTCATACTAACAAGCTCTTTGGAACATCATATGGCTTAAGTGATGTCGAGTTTGTTGTTCTGAGGTGCGTTTCGTGCTACGGAAATGAAGGTAATTTCGAATGTTTGTTGGTAGGTACTTCTTTTATAGAAAAATGATTACCGACGTAGTATTAAAAACCCCAGAATTATATCGTATTAATTAATCATAATTAATAATAATTATTATTAATAATAAATACGAATTATCAATACCTAACAATAAATTATAATAATTATCAGTAGGTTTATTTCATATTTAGATAGAGTTTGTTCCGTAGAATTTTTTAAGACCATCCGCAGCTTTGTACGACCAGCCGTTCGTTCACAATGACGGCTCAAAGGTTCAGCCTGTCGACGCGATCTTGAATCAAACGGTTGAAATACAGGTCGATTAAATACAGGTCGACTCGATTTTCATACTAACTAGCTGTTTAGAACATCATATGGTTTTAGTGATGTCGAGTTTGTTGTTCTGAGGTACGTTTCGTGATACGGAAATGAAGGTAATTTCGAATGTTTGTTGGTAGGTAGGTACATACTTCTTTTATAGAAAAATTAAAAAGTATGAAAACCCTAGAATTATATCGTATTAATTAAATACAAATTATTAACATTTAACAATAAATTATAATAATTTTTGCTAGGTATCTACTTGATAAACTTATTAATAATTAGTGATAATTCATAATAATAATTAATCTAACATTAAATGTTAATCTAAATTAATCTAAATTTTAGGATCTAGACATTTAGAACTAGTGATCTAGACAGAAGGGTGATCTGTAAATTCTTGACACAACGGTTCATTATCTTCTTTGCACAGATCACCCTTCTGTCTAGATCACTAGGTCTAAATGTCTAGATCCTAAATGTTAGATTAATTATTATTATCAACTATTTCTCATTGCAAACACATACCGCGCCCTTATTCAAACAAATGAATATCTTAAATATAACCAATTTAATTAAAATCAGCTCAATCAAACAAATCCTAAAAGAAGGCTCTTTTAGTTTCCCACGGCATTTGACCAGCACCCGTTTTCAACTTTTGGGGCACATGGCGCTTCCTCAATACCGCACGACGGCGGCGCAGAGTATCTATAGGTACAAGGGAATATTACAATACAATCTGCTTCCGCCAAATTTAAAAAAAAAGTTATTTGAGCATCCTCTTCAAACTAACAAATTGTTGAAAGGATTTTACATTAACAACCAGCATGTAAACAACTAAGAAAGCAATTAATAAATAATAAGCAAGTATGGCAACTAAGACCGAGAAGGAAGAATAATATGCAGGATTGTAACATTTTTTTTTAATTATAGAAAATAGCTACTAAGACTTGAAAAGAATAATACGTAGGCATGTTCCATTGTGATTGCGATTAATAGCTCGCTAGCACGGCTCTTCTCCCTAACACGGGCACTCGCCCACACAGGGGAATAGTTTCTGTACAACAATTTTTTCAACTTGTATTTATGCATTTACTTGTGAAATAAAACTTTTTTCATTTCATTTCATTGTGTACCCAAGATCCTTCCCTAAAAGACCTGGCAGCGGGAAATATTATTCAACATGGTTTGAAAAGGGAAAAACAAGTTTTGTAAAAAATCCCAATGCTCTAGTAGTCGACACCAGTGACCAACATTTTCTTCAGTAGTCGACATGGTTTTGCACTAGTAGTCGACCTACATGTGTTAGAAGTCGACAGTATCACTTGAGTCAGTAGTCGTTAGGTTTCGTCATTCCATCGTTTTCGAATTTTACGACATCTAAATAAAATACATTCAACTGTGAATCGGAACTTGAAAATGGATTAATAAGATGTAATAAAGTAGTTATCAGACTTTTTATTTGCAAACAGCTCATTATCAGTCTCAAATTGCAATAAGTACTTAAGTAAAAAGGTATGAAAACAATAGTCGAAAACTCATTGTCAGAAAATTGACATTACAGTTGGGCTTAGGTACCTATTTACATATTTTTTGACATTTTCATGTCTTTGCTTTGGCACATGAACTGAAACGGGAAAAATTTGTTCCCTTGATTCACCCTTTCCCTCAGATCACGTCAGAGAGAGAGAGAGAGAGAGAGAAAGACTTTATTCATTGAAAAATAGAGTGATAATACATAGAAGATAAATTATATGTATGAATAATAGAACACAAGCGACCGGCGGGCCACAACGTCAGAGCCTATGACGCACGAGCGTATGACGTAAGACGGCTGGCAGGAGGCCAACAAGTACGTCAGAGCCTGTGACGCACGAGCGTATGACGTAAGACGGCTGGCAGGAGGCTAACTAGTACGTCAGAGCCTATGACGCACGAGCGTATGACGTAAGACGGCTGGCAAAAGGCCAACAAGTACGTCATAGCCTATGACGCACGAGCGTATGACGTAAGACGGCTGGCAAGAGGCCAACAAGTACGTCAGAGCCTATGACGCACGAGCGTATGACGTAAGACGGCTGGCAGGAGGCCAAAAAGTACGTCAGAGCCTATGACGCACGAGCGTATGACGTAAGACGGCTGGCAGGAGGCCAACAAGTACGTCAGAGCCTATGACGCACGAGCGTATGACGTAAGACGGCTGGCAAAAGGCCAACAAGTACGTCATAGCCTATGACGCACGAGCGTATGACGTAAGACGGCTGGCAGGAGGCCAACAAGTACGTCAGAGCCTATGACGCACGAGTGTATGACGTAAGACGGCTGGCAAGAGGCCACTAGTGCGTCAGAGCCTATGACGCACGAGCGTATGACGTAAGACGGCTAGCAGGAGGCTAACTAGTGCGTCAGAGCCTATGACGCACGAGCGTATGACGTAAGACGGCTGGCAGGTGGCCAACAAGTACGTCAGAGCCTATGACGCACGAGCGTATGACGTAAGACGGCTGGCAGGAGACCAACTAGTGTGTCAGAAGCTATGACGCACGAGCGTCAAGGGGAAGGGGTTCAAAACGAATTTTGGTACGACATGGTATGACTATGACATTTTCATGTCTTTGCTTTGGCACATGAACTGAAACGGGAAAAATTTGTTCCCTTGATTCACCCTTTCCCTCAGATCACGTCAGAGAGAGAGAGAGAGAGAGAGAAAGACTTTATTCATTGAAAAATAGAGTGATAATACATAGAAGATAAATTATATGTATGAATAATAGAACACAAGCGACCGGCGGGCCACAACGTCAGAGCCTATGACGCACGAGCGTATGACGTAAGACGGCTGGCAGGAGGCCAACAAGTACGTCAGAGCCTGTGACGCACGAGCGTATGACGTAAGACGGCTGGCAGGAGGCTAACTAGTACGTCAGAGCCTATGACGCACGAGCGTATGACGTAAGACGGCTGGCAAAAGGCCAACAAGTACGTCATAGCCTATGACGCACGAGCGTATGACGTAAGACGGCTGGCAAGAGGCCAACAAGTACGTCAGAGCCTATGACGCACGAGCGTATGACGTAAGACGGCTGGCAGGAGGCCAAAAAGTACGTCAGAGCCTATGACGCACGAGCGTATGACGTAAGACGGCTGGCAGGAGGCCAACAAGTACGTCAGAGCCTATGACGCACGAGCGTATGACGTAAGACGGCTGGCAAAAGGCCAACAAGTACGTCATAGCCTATGACGCACGAGCGTATGACGTAAGACGGCTGGCAGGAGGCCAACAAGTACGTCAGAGCCTATGACGCACGAGTGTATGACGTAAGACGGCTGGCAAGAGGCCACTAGTGCGTCAGAGCCTATGACGCACGAGCGTATGACGTAAGACGGCTAGCAGGAGGCTAACTAGTGCGTCAGAGCCTATGACGCACGAGCGTATGACGTAAGACGGCTGGCAGGTGGCCAACAAGTACGTCAGAGCCTATGACGCACGAGCGTATGACGTAAGACGGCTGGCAGGAGACCAACTAGTGTGTCAGAAGCTATGACGCACGAGCGTCAAGGGGAAGGGGTTCAAAACGAATTTTGGTACGACATGGTATGACTATGGTATGGTATATTATTGTATGTATGATTTAGTATAGTACAGTACGGTATGATAGGAAAGAAATGTTATGAGTACGGTGAGAATATGGTATGGTGCCGATTTGCAACACAGTCTGGTATAGACAGAAGGGTGATCTGCACAAGGAAGATAATAAACCGTTGTGTCAAGAATTTGCAGAGTTTTGTACTTTTGTTTTCGTGGTGTCTTCCGCTGTTTTCTTGTTTAGTCATCCTCCTATTTCAATTTTCCGACGCCAAATAATTTAGTAGAGTTCGTCAACCTCTAACTGTCGGTGGAAGATAAGGCTAAGATTCGTGATATCGGCCGCCCCTTGCTGTCACTTCCCGTACTTCGGCAAACATTGAAAATTAAAAATCGTCCAGATTCGTGTCAACGTTTGTATTTAGTCGTGTTTGTTTTTGAAGACGCAAAAGCGCACAAGATTTATCCCCCTGAGTTTCAGGACAGGAACCGCCGCTGCCATACACTCCTTAATTCCATGGCTACGGTAATATAAGGGATGTTAGCGGAGTTTCGGTATGTGAACTCTTCGGGGAATGAGGACAAGACTTAGTAAACGAAAGATAATATCATCAGTTGTGGGGCAGTCAGGGGAATCTGGATTATAAGCCCACGTGTCATCTTTCTCGTAATATTGAATTCACGGTTTGGAATGACCCAACCCATTTCCCTCCCATAACTGACCTGTGCGAGCAGGAGAGAGGCTCTTGTCCCAAAAGTTTGCCACCGACGATTGACGACGCCAAACCGATGGAGTCGACTGCGTCAGACTCCCAGCCATCGCAGTAGCGGTCGACGTCCCTTTCACCGCTGGCCAAAGCCCCGTGCCACACGTACTTCTGAGGCCTGAGAAAATTGTAATCAAGCACATGATGTTATCAGATCTAGAGTAGGTAGGATCAATAAGATTCAAGCCTACTTTATAAGTAGTAAAAATTACCTAAATACAGTGGTTTCGTCAATACGCGTCATTCCCGTAATTCCACAAAATCAGCGATGAATCAATTTGACGATATATGCTCAAATCATTGAATCATCTCAATGTGAGGTGATGTAAAGAACATTCACGCATGACTTTATAACTTTATTTGAATAAAAGGTTGATTTTGCAGTTTACTGCATTATCAACATTTTTGAATTTTTATTAGTAATAAATTATTTATTGCACAAGGCAACTAGTAATATTTGTGCAAGTAATCTCTGAAATACCAAGACCATAATAAAATCATAATTTATGGTCGTCCTTTGATGGAAAGCACCAGTCGTTATTGATGCCTACAGTCCGTAAATGGGCAAGGAGGGAGTTCCTATTGAAAAGGAGTTTACAGGAGGCCCTTTTCTGAGCTCGACTCACTTGACTTTGCTTATGAAATGCTCAAGCTCGATCGAGAGGATCAAACTCTTCAGCTACGCCTCTCTCAACCTGGTATTCACCTTAATCACTCAGATCACGACGTAGAAAACCCTCTTGCTCGTCTTAAAAGTCAGAGAGAACTCCCTACTTCAGTCCTGAGGAAACATTCCATTCAAGGGTCCTAATTTTCAGGTGAGATCAGCAACCCTTCCTTTTAAGATGTGCCTTTCCACCCTATGGACCTTTCATTAGTGGATTTAGATCTGAGTTCATCATCAATTCAAAACATAATCGGTCGAGCTCTCTTTTTAGTCCCTTCTTTTGTCAAGTGGCTGCGATTTTTATTTTGTCTCTCTCCAGGGCTATTATATATTTTGCGACAAGTGACAGTCCCTTCAGCATGTGTACCCTATGTACCTATACTTGACTGCTCTATTCAGAACTACCCCACCTCAATATCCTTAATCTCTTCCATCACCCATCGCCTCTTAAGGTCTCTCCCAGCCTGTCAACTAACATACAAGTTAGGCCTAACACTTAGTTATTTTTCTTTGACTCCTTCTCCTTCCATTTGAGGATGGCACCCACCAATCAATGAACCACCACTCACACAACCCCTGAATATCAGATTCACATTTTCACACTATCTACATTACCAGGATAGATCTGTAACGATGTTCTTTCCGCTGAAGCTGTAGATCCGAGGTTGTTGAGCAAAGAATGACCCATTGAATATGTCCTGCCAACTGTTGAACAGTACATCCCCCTGAAATGGATCAAAAGAAGTTATAAACCCAAACATATCGTTCACAGGCGGCGACATGAAAACACATCAACAAGTGGGTTATGAATGAATCACAAACATAAGATTTTAATTCTATTTTTATTCTACGAGTAAGTAAAGTTAAGGCTGGATGTTTTGACTGCATGTAAAAAACGGAGTGGGAGGCTTTTCAATATCAGTCAGGAAATAACGAAAATATTCTTCTACGCCAGTGTTCAAGTTCTGGCGTCGGCAGAAGACATCAATGAGATTAGTAAAAGTGAAGAAGGGTATAGGGAAAGCTATTTTGGCTCTGGACCGGGAAGCAAGGAAAATGGTGAATGAAAGTATAACTAAGTACATCGATGCAACCCACCACAAATGCAGAACTTTACAATGGGTGAGTACAGATTCCAGACTGTTGAATAATATTACCCCACCAATCTAAGATAACGTCTCTTTGCAGCTACAAGTCTAGGTCACTACAAGTCTTAGCCACTTCATTGATTATTACAACAAACCCGAAAATATCATTTTCTGTACCTCGGGTTTGTTGAAATAACCAATGAAGTGGCTAAGACTTGTAGTGACCTAGACCTGTAGCTGCAAAGAGGCGTTATCTTAGATTGGTGGGGTATTTCAAGTACCGGAATGTGTCAAGGATCACCAAGATCCTCCTGTACAAGACGTTCGTCCTCTGTCTCGCCTATGCCTTTGAAACGTGGACCCTGACTGCAGCCAATTGACGTCTTTTAGCGGAAGATATTCAGAAAATTTGGACCAGTCAGGGGAGTCACTCGATGGTGAAATCGGTATAATCACCTTTCTGCAGTTGGTTATTATTAATAACTTATTAAATTCTAGGAGGCTGCGATGGGCCAGCCGTGTGCCTATTGGACATAAGCATACAATATTACTACAAACCTTCAAATTAACTACTGGAAGGTTCCTGTCGGCTGGTCGCACTAGGGAATCCAGGTTTTGGACTCTCGAAGAAAGGAAGGCCCGGAAGGTTCCTCTGTGACCAGCACGGCGAGCTTGGCGGTAACAGGAGTAGTCCGCACCCCGTTGCCCTTTCATGCCTCCACTGTGCGCTTCGTTCAGAGCCGCCATGTGAAGCTGTAGGCAAATGAAAGATTTGAGTGTCATCATAGAATACGATTTTGGTTGCCTCAGTAGAGCAGATTTTGAAAGACTATCATTGAGAAGATACTGTATGATGCTTGCTAATAACGTCAGTCTTTCAATATCTGAGCGGTTTTGTCTACTTTAAAACAGCGTACACTTCAACAACTAATGTTGAGATTTCAAGTACGGCTCACCCAGAACTGTCCTGGGAGCCTCAAGGGTGTGTGGTACAGGCCAGGGTCGCAACTCGTTTTAGGCCCTATCTAGACTTATACCCCACATGACTAATAAAATGAATGATTGAAACTTTTTCAAAACACTTCGTACATGCATGTACATATTATGTACTGGTAGGTAACATGACCAGTGAGCAAATCACCGTTTTGCCAAGCGCAAAGCATAATACACGCACTCATATCATTACCACCACGCCAAAAGCGCCAATCTGCTTTTACGGTCATTTTGGTTGTAGTGCATCTACAGATCGCGAAACGAATTTATTATTTTTCCAAAATCCACCTCAGTAGTACGCACCTCAGGGTACCCAATGTGCACCAAAACCAGATTGGCGCTTTTGGCGGGCATGGTAGTAACGATATATTGGTTATTTCGTTCAGTGTATCCAGAACATGATCTCCAACCAAAGGGGAGGGGGTTAGAGTAACATACCACAACATTGAAAACAACTAAAAATAATGTCATTACCATTCTAGGTTGCCATTCCTTATGTGATAGCATGCAGAAAAAATTGCAATGAGTGGAATGAAAGTAAAATGAAGCTAGAGTTAGGTACATGTGAATGAAACGTGGATATATGAGATCCGAGTACACAACATGAATACAAATAAAAATCACCGAATCTTGAGGTGGATATGGATACAGCAGGAGTGGATAGAATATGACTTGTAGCGGTATAACAAGTACCATGCGTAAAAATTAATACTTGAATAATTTTCAAGATTAATCATTACTACCACATAAGTGTACTCTTATTAGGCTCAACTGTAGTACACTGAATTGCCGTGTCATGATACGTAAACACTAGGCGAATACATTTCAAAATGAAAATGAACGAAGGAATAATTACAAGAGTTTGAGTGTATATCAATTTCAGTCCATGCCATTGAACGAGTAAAGCGTTTTTGGTTGGTTGTCCATAGAGGGGTTTCAATGGCATAGGGCGAGTTTTTAAAAACGACCACTGCTACTGGGTGCGAAGGAGTATCAAACTTAATACGTACATAATATTAAATACCAGGTCCTGTATTCTTATTATAGTTAGGTATATAGCTATACTCCTTCCAATTCTACCTGAAGGGCGAATCCGGAAAACTGAATATTTGAACAGATTCTACTTAGTTCGAGATCAACAAACGTCGATCCCAAAAATTGTTTAAACCTCCTTCGTTTTCGTTGATTTTTTCTTGCCTACACCTTAAGATTTGTCATTCGTTAATTTAAACGAGTACAGCCTTTTTCTCAGACTAGAAATGAGTCAGATGAAAGAAACTCACCACTGGGCCGTCCATAGGAAGTGGCTGTCCGCTGAGGAAGTTGGAAGATTCGAAAAGTGATTTTGGTCGCTCGGTCGAGGCTACGGGTTGGTCGGTTGGAATGGGCACCAGAGACCCGAGCTGTGGGAAAATAATAAGTGTTTTTCACCCAAATACTTAGGTGAATATAGTGTAGTCGTGGGTTATAGAAAATAATTACAACGGTAGGTCTCTTCATTTTATAAGCCAAACTTGGCCAAATCATCTATCCAAATTCCTGCAAATGTACTCTGAATCTGCGACGTATATGCGTATATAACTAAATTTAGATGACCACGAGTATTTTATATGAGAAGTGGTGTGATCGTGGGTACAACCTAGTGTTTCTGTTGATAAACCAAACCGTTCCACAACTTCCCGGTGTGGAGCGCTGGTGGTCTTAAGCCCACAGCCCACCCACAGAATATAGTTCCAATGTCGCGATGTGGACATGAGTTTGGAAATATTGCGTTGAAATAGAAGAGAAATGGTATTTTTCTAGTAAAACTCATGTCTTTCATGCCATAATTCTTCAATAATACCTAACAAAATATTGAAATTGCGAGATCACGATTAAACGTTTTTCAAATTGTGAGTTGTCATTGGAATTAAGATCTAAAATGATGAAATGTTACATTGTTTCAATACAAGGCTTGGACTCTCAACAAAGGAGATATGCTTAAGATCCAAGCATGCGAAATGTGGCGCTATCCTAGAATGCTGAACATCCGTTGGACTAACTTAGTTACAAACATAGAAATTTTGAGAGGAAAAGCACTGAAATGATTAATACAAAAGATAAGAAATATTGTGGACGTATAATCAGGGGAGGGAAGTACAAGATCTTACAGCCTATTTTAGAAATGAAAAATCTCAAATAATGGAACCACTGCAATTCGCAGGAACTTTTCAGAGCTGCAAATGACAAATACAAAGTAGCCACGATATGAGAAGAACAATAAGAGGAATAAGATGAAATTTTCTTAATTTATATTCTCTACCATAGGAACTGCGGATAGTACGCTACACTTAGGTATAGGTACTGTCAGACCGAAATCCATGGCCAAATCTAGCAACGGATTTGGGTCTGAGATTTGCTCCAATACTCTTTTTAATCACGATTAAACACTCGGGAGGAAGAAAAGGAATGGAGAAAGCTTAGTTCGATTAGTTCTGTGATTAAAACATTAAACATGATATAAAATTAAAAATTAACATTGATTTAGCAAGTTATTATATTATTACTTCAATTGGAAGGGTGTTTAAGCAACCTACAGTAAAACGAGTTTGTTACTTAGGCCACGTGAAAGGTGAATATAAATGACTACTTAGATAAATCTTGGTATATCGGGGGAGGTTGTGACCCCTTTGGCAGGTGTCTATCATCTCCTCTACTGATCACCCTCGAAACTCAACAATATTTTGAATTTTTTCAAGGTTTCAAACGTTTCTAAGCTGAAAGAAATCAGTCGAAATTGTTGTTGGATAGCGTTCAATCCCCCCAAAAACAACTCCGTTGTAAAAACTGGCCCGCCAAAAAACCTCAGCCGCAAAAAGGAATGATATCCATTTTGCGCGGTTCAAAATTTGCGCGAGGTAATGTTCGCGGCTCAAAATGGCGCGGTTCAAAATTCAAGGTTTCAAACGTTTCTAAGCTGAAAGAAATCAGTCGAAATTGTTGTTGGATAGCGTTCAATAAGTCTCTGGAGAGCGTTTCAATAAAAACGGTGTCAGGGTTCTCGAGCAAAATTGGTCGGAACAACAATGGACCGACGTATCTCATCATTTCGTGGCAACCATTAGCATCCGTTTGAGAGTTCGTTAAAATCAAACGTGAGGTTTTCCTTTTTTTATTAGACTTCCATAGAGTGGGGATCCGTTCCGCAGATTGGCTACTCTAATTGGGTGCCACCCTTTGATTGTTCGGAAGGGCCAACTTGCCGCCCCATCACTCTACTCGGCAAATAAATTACTATTCTGTTCCACGCCCAAACAATAAACTTGAGTTCGTAGACCTCAGCAGCTCCGAACCGGTACGGACTAAATTCAGTTCAAAATGAAATACTTAAGTAGTAATTTAATAATATTAAATTATGAATTTCGTTGCATTGACGGATTTCGTACAAGTATGCCACTAAAAATACTCCTCAAGCATCCTATTGGCAATTTGTACGATTTACAGTATCCTATTGGTAATTTGTACTCACAACTAAATCATGATTTACAAAAGTGATAAAACTGACAAATGGGGATCTTGATGTGATTGTAGCATGATTACAGCAGTATTAGTGAACTTCTACACGACAATGTTCTTGTCGGGCTATGCATACTTTCGGTCGTACCTGCACCGACGGACGTTAGCAGAACGTTGGTACTGCAATGATCCAATGGACGATGCTGAACACACTGCGCCAGATGGACAAGAGAAAGAGAAATCCTGGAAGAAGTTGAGGGCGAAACTACACCTGAAGATCAGGAAGATGATCTCCAACCAGCGAACATCCTGCATAGTCCGAATCCTCAAGACAAAAAAGCCGGACGACCCGTTCTTCAGGTGGAAACAAACCCGGAGATCGCGAGAGGACACCAGAATAACGCGTGACATCGACCAGTGATCGACCCCACTCCGAAGTAATGCTGAATAAGTGATTCCGGGGTGGACTAGGTCAAGAGGATAAGGGTTAGTGGGTTTTTAGTCAACCCCAAACTGCTGCGGAGTGTGGTCCCTCCAAAGCGTACGTCTTTTTCAAGATTTTCTTACTGTTACTCTCGAACAAAAAAGGAAAATTGCAGTATTAGTGAGAATTACACAAAGATTGCTGCAATTTCTGTCACCACGCTATCACAATTATTGTGCAGCACGCCATCTCGAGTTTAAAAGTGGGAAATATTCTATGAAACCGTTTTAAACTCCTGCGCCAAGGCCCCCTTAAGAACAGCTTACCGTTTAGCGACAGGAAATACAGGTGCTCTGGACGATTGTCCAGAGACGATTAGCACCAGAGCAATCCTTCCTGTGTCAACAACGTTACGGCTATGACTCAACCTCTTCAATGCTAACATCAGCTTTGATACCCTACAATTGTATTAGTTCTAGCGTCCACAATGGGACTTCACCTATAATAACAGTACGTGACCTAGAACTGTGTCCTCAGCGGTGGTAATAAGGCACGAGGGCGCTTGACAATGAGAGAAATCGATCACTTGATTTCGGAGCGAGTGACTACCCGATGGAACCAACATGTTGTTCAGGGGTTATTTACAATGCGAATAACTTAATATTGTCAATTACCTATTAATTAGATTAAGAACTGAGTTTAGCCATGTGGTTGTAAATAACTTTGGAGTGCGGTGGCGAAATACTCTTACATGATATAGTAGGGAGTTCTAACATAAAGTTCATTCCAACAGGGCAAATAGCCACATATCTGCTCATTTAACGGTAATAGTTGAAGAATCTGAAAGAGTTTTGTCGTTTGGAGCGGAATTTCATATTTCATTATTACCACAATATTTTGCGACTGTTTTACACATAATATGTTTTACACATATTACACTGTTTTACACATATTTTACACATATATTACACTGTTTCACACATATTATGTGCAAGCCAAAACTTATTAAGTGTGTTGAGTGAAATACGCTTACCGCGATGTACTGCCAGCCTTTGTTTACCCTGACGAGCATCGCCTCTTCATCTGCTATGTATGCTAGCGTACCGACGGGACTTGCTGTAGACATCTGCAATTGAAATAATAGCTTAATACTAACCAATAGATTTGTATTAACAAGTGCTTTAGGAATTTTTTTCCGTAAGCTGGGATTTGCTGTCCCATGCCCAGAGCATGACGACAATTTATTAAATATTCAGTATAATTCGCAAAACTGCTCAGAAGCGTCTCAAAACATTCACTAAATTTTTAGATTAAAACAACCAGTTAATTAAACAAACCTCTCTCGGTTCAAGCACCGTGTGAGCGAATGAATACCGAGCGAATGTATTCGGTGGAATTGAGACAGCAATGTCTCTTGTTTGTATCCAGGTGGATGGATGAACGTAGGCGCGTATTGATTGTATCACGAGATCATCTACAGAACTTCGGAAGATTCAAACACATCCTCTGTAGTTCACCCCTTGGCACTACATTGACAGCTCCTCCCTTATATCTTCACTCTTGACACAATCGCTATACATGTGTATCCCACGCCTCGCGTTTCCGTCTCGTTGGAGAATCCGCTGAATGCGAATGGGCGATCTCCGTTGCGCGGAAACGCGTATAAACTACCGCTTCCCGTTCGCAACATCCCATAGAGGTAGCTAACAATGCCTGCATCTCTACTAAAATATGGCGACGAGGAGAATAAAATAACCAGTTCGTCATTTCAAAGGGAATTCAACATCTGAAGGGGACCGGAGAGAACGACAAAAACCCTCAACAAGTTCAAGGATGGGATCGGTAGAAAGTTTCAGTCCCAGTCTTTTAGTGCAGGATGGCATAAAAAAATTATGGTACCTGGCGAACTCTGCAAACGTAAGGAGCTTCCGAAGAAGAGTTTAAAGAGATAAAAAAATACACGGATTACAAAGGTTTCAAAGTATACAATTTCCACCCTGCACGGCAAACTTCCGATGGTCGCAAGGTAATGACATTATTAAGCTCCTTAAATTATACGGAATCCTTCAATACATTTTTTAGTACATTTTTTCCCCAACGAGGAAAATTAATATCCTTTGAGTAGCTGTTATGAAGGTTGAGGAAAATATTCTCGAAGCCACTACGCAATTATTTTAATATTGTTTTCAAATTACTCAAAGTCCAATATTTTCAGTATTTTAAATGAATAACCATCAAAATGGAAGAAAACCGATTCACCCCTCAAAAATTACAAACAACGAGTTAGTGGGTGTCTATCTACGAGTATTTACTTGGATTCCTGTAGGGTCACCCAGTCAAATAAATCCGGAGTTCTATTTCAAATTTAAGTGAACCAGTAGTATTTAAGAAACTTTGTATTATTGACAAAGAGAAAACTGAGACACAACGCATGGGGTTTGAACTTTAAAGCTTATTCATAATGTACAGCTCATGGAAGTATTACGGCAGAGCTCACGGATCACCCTCGGATATTATTTTCCCCAGCCGATTACCGCCTGGTTTGAATTTACTCAACAGGGCTCTGGGGGGATGAAGACAAAATGCTAGTAAAGTTTTTTTTTCCGCAAGTTCAAAGTTTGTTCAGGCACCCTTCAAATTTTCATCAGGCTTTTTTCTGCTCAGCGGATCTCATAACTTCGTGATATACCTTACATTTTCCATGTAGATAAATACGGCATAATTTCTGATTCGTAACTCTCCTTACTTCGAGTACAGCCTTCCAACCAGTGAAAATTTGACGCGAGCTTCTAAGGTTACATTCATACAATACCTTCAGTACAACGACAATATCGGAACAATTCTACGCCGAAACAACAATAGGTCGTTGATTAATTATGCGTTGGTACAATAAGAACGCTCTCCAGAGCTAGTAGTAAAGTTAGGAGATTATTGTTTAAGGAGCTGATGAAAGTCAAGCAGAGTCAAGATGATAAATAATTTAGTCAAGGGAATGAGAGGGTCTTGAAATGTGTAATAAATTGTCGACTTGGCAATCTTGGTTTTGCTATGAACACTACATTAATTATGGAAAGTCCTGACAATTGTTTCCACACGAAAACCAAAATTCTTTACGATGTACTATTTGCTACATGTTATTTATGACTTGGATAACATTTTTGTGATTGATATGCAGAAAAACTAAATGAACGAGCACCATTTGAGAGATGAGCCTGGCAAAGCCTAGATAACGAGTTTAAGCATATTTTGACAAGTGCTGGCCGTGGTATCACTTCCGAGGTACTTATTTATTTATTGCCAACCTGGGCATTTTTATTGAAATCAGTTACTGGCCAAAGTCTAGCCCAATATTCACAAACGTCAAATAAATATTTAAAAAAAAAGGTTTATTTATTTTTTGTACAGGATGAAGAGCAAAAGACAGAAGGATTTGTAAAGGGCAAAAAAGTCGCAGGTGTGTGGGAGGGGGTTTATTTGAGAGAGTTTTGGAAGTTTGTTTTCAGGGTAACAGTACGGAGTGCAATTTCGATAATTGGACCTTATTTCGAGGAAAATGACAGAGCCGTTTCCGTGAACTCGGTGCGGTATGTGACCATAATTCAGGAGTTTTTCTTGCCTGAATTGGATGAAATATAACTGTTCGACGTCTGGTTTCAGCAGGACGGGGCAACCGCCCACAGAGCAGGGACAGAGATGACGTTTTTGAGAGGAAGGTTCCCTAAAGGCGATTGAACTGCCCAGCGCGGTCACCAGATTTAGTCCTCTGCGACTTTTTATTCCCTGTGGGGCTACGTCAAATCCTAGGTTTATAATGATCGTCCCAAGACCCTTGAAGCCCTCAAGAACAACATCAGAGCCAACATCGCCGAAATACCCGTTGAAATGCTTGGAAGAGTTCACGAAAACTTCAGAAAACGGCTTCTTCAGTGTATTCAGAGTGACGGCCAGATACGCTGTTCAAAACCATATAAATTAAATATAACCATAAGAAAAAAAAGTTTGGTAATATTCCATTAATTTGTGTTTTTTTCCCCATTTTAGAATCCATGTCTTTCGCGCTCCACCCTGTATAGGCCCAACAACAGTTACTGTAAGAAATAATTGGAGTAATGATTTAAACATCTCGTGTCGATACCATATGAAGGGTACAGGGGAAGAAGGGTACGATTCCAAAATTGGAAAATGTTCAGGAGAGCACAAACTAACTTAACCATCTTATGATACGTTGCCAAGGTATGAAAAAAAAAAATTATCAACTATTCCAAACCATCATGGAATGAAATCGTTTTTCACCAGTACCGACCTACCACGTGAAACTACTCCAGAAAGCCTCTAGACGGCATTAAAATCTCGATATCGACAGTGAAATTATACCCTTCTTCCCCTGTAGCCTTCATATCCTTAACAAATATACTGAGTCAATCGTTAGGTAGGTAGTAAAGCCACTCACTCTTGCCATAGCCTCAATGTTTTGGAAGGTCACAGCCCCCGGAACGATTCTTGGACCGTCAAAATCCGGAGTGCGCGCTGAAACAGAGGTATACGATTGAAATTCATCTTGATACAATAAAATTATTATTATTCAGGAAAATTCAAAGTATAAAAACTATATCATCATTATGTAGGTACCTTATTGTTGCCACTATTACAATTAAAGTTCACAAATTTACCTAATTATAAAACCTAAATTTCTATACCTATACATAAAGCTGGTAGGTATTTGCACTTCTTGGTTTTATCGTAATTAAGTTTTGGACGCAATTGTCATTCATGTGACCAATGTCAGATATTTTCTGGAGTAAAACATAAACATGAAATATGTTATATACAAAAACCTTGGTGCTACGCAATAGAGTTATTTTCGTGTGTGTGTGTGTGGGTGCTTTTTAGTGGCAATCACACCATTTATTTAGTTTTAGAAATGGGTTAAGTATTACGATTCATAAAGTTATTATTTCATGTATTAACGAAGTAGGTTATATACGTTTTTGGAATGCATTGTAAATATTGAAATGTACATACAATGAAAATATTGATGAAAGATTGAAAAAATAATAATATAATAAAAAGAAAAATAGTAAACTGCAAATCACAAAGTATAGTAATTGAAAAAAATAAATAAAAAATAAAAATAACCATAAAAATTTGTGAGAAATTGCTGTCAGGACATTCAAGCATTAATTGCGATGTATGTATTACGATTAATTGCAGGAACCTTGGTGGTTCTTGGTCTTATTTCTGGATCAGTATCGAATTGTTCAATCACGACAAATACTTCACTGATCAAATTTAAACTTGAAAAAACATAAAAGGAGAAGAAGGGAAAAGAAAAAAACGGAGAAGGGAATACCACTGTAACGCCATGCTTGCGCTTTTCATCAAGAAGTATTGATGAGAAATAAAAGAATGTTCAGTGAGTTTTTATAAAGTTGAAGTATATTAGGTAAGCAAGACAGCTGAAAAAATGCAAAAAAAAGAAGAAAAACCCGGAGATATTAAATTAATATAAATTCATTCGATTCGCCATTTCCACTGCTAAAGTTCGGAATGGGGTATTCCTGATTAATAGACTTACTTTCGGACTTTTCCTTGAGATCTCGGAGCTCTTTCAGAGCTTTAAGCTCTTCCAGGCTGCTGCTCCTGGGGGCTTTGCACATATTTTCAATTCCAATCGAGTTAAAAGTTATGGAATGCCAGAGTAATTCGATTTATGCGAAAGAAGCAGTAATATAATACGAAATGGCTTTTTAACGGGGAACATATTGGATCGACGAGTTCTCCAAAACACGGAGAAACTCCTCGTCTTCGATAGGGAATTAATTTACTTTGATGGCTGAGTATTACGAACGACAAATAATAGTGATATATGACACTCTCGCAGATGTGTATTTTGAGAGATAACTTCCCCAATTCATTACAATTTCTGTTTCATTGGTTCGTGGAACTATCATGTAAAATGTGGAGATTTCATCAGTACGTTTTTATATCAGTCCATTCAATTTTGATGATGACAATGTGATTTCAACAAATTTTAATCTAATTTGTGATCCATGAACTTCGCATTCCTCTATTTTAGTTTATTATCTTCAATAATGAACCATTGGTACTGTCCAAAGAAAATGTTTTTTAACCTCCTCACAATTTGTTGGTTTACGTTTCAAGATACGCAGATTCAGAAAATCGAATAAAAAACTGCAAAAAAAAAAAAATAAAAAACTGCAAATTCTTGACACAACGGTTTATTATCTTCTTAGTACAGATCACCCTTCTGTCTAGATCACTAAGTGATAGTTAAGAATTATTATGAATTATAATGCATTATTAATAATTATTATCAAGTAGTGTGAAATATTATTAATGATTGTGGTGGCAGAGGAGGGGGCAGTTGGTGGTGACGAGTGACGAAAGGGGGCGGGAGTATTGATGCATCACAACATTTATTGTCCGTCATTCATGAGCTGACTTTCATTGCCTAAATTGAAAGACTGGGTGGTTTAGGGGGAGCGGGGGAGGACCTTGGGGATGAGCGGGCAGTTGGTGGTGACGCGTGGAAAGGGGGCGGGAGTATTGATGCATCACAACATTTATTGTCTGCCATTCAGGAGCTGACTTTCATTGGGCGGTAAATGAACTTGGGTGGTGATGGGCGTGTGGGGGGGGGGGGGATGACGAGCGGGCAGTTGGTGGTCACGAGTGGAAAGGGAGCGGGGTATTGATGCATCACAACATTTATTGTCCGTCATTCATCAGCTGACTTCCATTGCATAAATTAAAATTGTGGGTGGTAAATGGTCGTGTGTTGTAAAGGGATCGTGGGGGGTTAGGGGGAGCGGGCAGTTGGTGGTGGCGTGGAAAGGGGGTGGGAGTATTGACGCATCACAACATTTATTGTCGGTCATTCATGGGCTGACTTTCATTGGGCGGTAAATGGACGAGGGTGGTAAATGGGTGAGCGTAGGAGGGTGGGGGGGGGGAGTGGACGGTGAAGGAGCGGGATATCAGAGAAAACTTGTCAGTGTTAACCGCGACTTACCACAGATAATTTAATCAACATCTGTAACAAGCTTAGAATTATTGAACATGACGAATTTCGTCCACAATGACCCTTGAAACTTCTCATAACCCTATAGGGCCTAGGTCGATGGGAAGGGGTTTAAAACGAATTTGAAATTTTGGGAAAATTCAAAACTCGAAAAATTTAGATGGGATGGTACAGTTTTCAGCTCGCATCTGAATAGAGTTTAATTTTTAGAATTTTACAAGACCATCCACAACTTTGTACGACCAGCCGTTCGGTCACAATGAGGGGTCAAAGTTGGAATCATGCGACGGCCTTTCGGGTCAATGTTCATACTGGCCGTTTACTACTGGAGTTTAAAATAATAATTAATACAAATTATTAATAACTAACAATAATAATTAATCATTAACAATAAATAATAATAATTTAAATTACTTGATACTAATTATTAATAATTAATGATAATTCATAATAATAAATTGAGTGCTAAATTTTGGTTTCTAAGGAAAATTACGCTAAATATTCTGTATTGTCTGAAAACAATAGTAAAACCTGACCAGTGACATTATTTTGTAATTTATTGTGGTGCGGGCCTATGCCGCCTATGCTGAAATCCGACCCTGATCTGTACAAAGAAGATGATGAACTGTTGGGTCAAGAATTTGCAGAGTTTTTTACATGTACACAGGTAGGACCGCATTACCACAACAATGATTAAGGTGTTGGAAGAGTTTGGAAGGTTACATGTTCATGATGAGTAACAGTTAGTTTAAATAAAATAATGGTAGGTATGTACCACATAAATGTGATCAAACGTCGCCAATCTGTTCATGCGATTCGGCCGTATTCCGACGGTAGATAAGCATTACCGTATATTGGTACGTCACATTATCCGCATAATAATTCGTAGCATTGTAATTCCCACAGAGGGAAAGTCGGTTTTAGAAAATAGGAAGTACCGCGAGGTGTCAGCGATAATCTGATAGCGGAGAGACTGATAATGAACATGTCTGGCCAAACAGGATCCAAGGTCAGTTAGCCTATCGCACATAGCAATCAACGATCTGGGATAGCACAAACACTGTTAAACACTCTGAACCCGGTTCCAATTACGGTTATAATCCTATGATACGAGGGGGGGGGGGAAGCCGCTATGAACGAAAATATACCGTTGCCTCGGTTTCACGAACGGTTCGAAACTCCGGTGACCAACAGAAACCGTGACTAAAGATCATTAATTTCAACTGTTCCAAGTTAAAAGCCACGAAAATTTTCCGCATTCGACCGCCCCACTCAGTTTAACGAGTGGGTAGCTAATTCAATAATAATACCCCTGTTAGGAGTTTTTACACTCCCCCTCCCTCTCATCGCTCTATCTTTCCGATCGCTATTCACTGCGATATTGTATTTAGGCATGAAACGCAGTGAGTGTAATTTTATTTATTTTTTTTTCATTGTGATCTATTGACCGGATGCTCGTGCAATGCAGAGGTGTAAAGTAGTAAAAAGAGTTGTAATTCTTAAGGGTGGAATTAATAGTATTGATAAACGAGCCCTCAAGTCTCTGTCTAGTATCAACGCTTGAGGGTCCCTCACACTCGAACTATTAAGACTCGTCTTAATAGACGAAATTCACTGGCGATTTCGAGTGAGACCTGCTCTTGGACCAGCCAAATCCCAGGTAACCCCGATAGGAAAACCCCGTTCGCGTCGGTTTATTTTGAAAACTGTTTCCATTTCTGTGGAACCAAACACTGAGAAAACCAAAACCTTCAGGCACCAAAACAACAGCAGACGTACTACGTATCTAATATAAACAAAAATAATCGCAGTACAGAATCGTTTCGTGAATGATCCGATAAATTATTTCACTGAATTGATCATTTCAGTCTCATTTGTTAATCAACAGGTTAAGGGCCTGCAGGACCTTGGTTGGAAGGTTTTTGAAGGATTCCTTAGGATGTGATCGACTTGCAATTTTGAAGAGTTACTTCTGTGATCTGGAGGCAAGAACTTCCCTGTTGGAGTCCCACTCCACCTTGTACACTACTGCCCTGAAGATGAAGAAATATATTCTTCGAAACGTTGGCACATAAATCATCTTTCATTTGACCGACCCTCGACATCCCTCAACATCATAATTATTAATAAATAATGATAATTCATAATAATAATTAATCTACCATTCAGTAATCTAGACAGAAGGGTGATCTGTACAAAGAAGATAATAAACCGTTGTGTCAAGAATTTCGGACTGTTATTGGTTTTTCGCTCATATCTTCTCAATCATACGATTATTTTGGTTATTATTGGATCAAAATTACCTACTTTTGGCCAATGGATTTTAAAGGAATTTTAGTGCTGATAGAGAATTGCTGAAAGAACATTGAAGTGTTTGGAGAGATGAAAGTAAGAAATTCACTCGTTCTCATATCAAAAACCCAACAAATTCTTGACACAACGGTATAAGTATTATCTTCATTGTGGTGATCACTAAATGAGAGATGAAACGTTTATAGGGACGATGAAATAATTTGAACCGATCTAAAAATGCTTACTTCACAAACAGCTATAGAAAAATTACAGAAAACAATGGAAACAAATTGGAACATGGAACATACACAAGTAAGACATGTACTCACTCAGCTAAGCCCGGGTATAATTCAGACCGTTAATACCAATTTCAAGGTAGTCTATTAATCCCACCCTAAGATCAGGATTAACGAAAAATTAATTACTGTGAACTTCCTGTCGTAAATCGTTTTTTCCTCCGAAATCTCAATTGAATTGCTTAAATTTAAATGTAATTTTTCAAGTGAAATATTTGGCTTAAAAAGTTTGTTTAAAATAAAATTCCGTCAGCTCTGATTAAGTTGGGAATTCGCGTAATCACAGAACGGTAAAACAAAATTAAATATAAATCACAAATTATAAATCCCTTCGCCTCATTGATTACTTAGTGAAAATCGCAACCCGAGAACTAATGAAATAACTTTTACATGGACATTAAATAAGGAAGTAAATTGAATGACAAATTACCTACTGTAGAGAAGATTGTGAGAGAAACTCAATATACGACAGTTCAAAATTAAGGACAACTAAATAATTTACCGCGTCCTGGGTCCATCACTTTGCCTTACCTCTAAAAACACCTTCTCTCGGTCGAGCTCGGCGATTAAATCCTCGAGCCAGATTATTAATCGTCATTTAAAAGGATCTTATCGAAAGAACTCCGCACTCATCTCGCATTCCATCAAATAACCAGCGCTCAGTACGAAACAGCCGTCAGTTAATGATTCAACGAGGTGCACCGAATAAAGCAGTGGGAGGGAGCAATTTTTTGAAAGGAGATTCGATGGAACTTTTGAAATTATTAGGCGGCGGTTAATAAATTATGAGCATTGAATATTAACAAGGGCCGTTCCGGTATCTTCGATTTTTCCAAGAGGTTTTCAATTGGATATGACCTAAATGAGCACGTTTTCGAGATAACGTGCCATTTTACAGTATTAATTACTAAGTAAATCAAAAGTGAAAATGAGAAACATGACAACTCATTTGGCCAAATTTAGTTTAGCGTTTCCTCGCCACAAAAACAAAGGAAACGATCTGTGACTGCCTGTCACAGACGTGATATCAACATGACACATCTCAGCTGTTTCATATGGTAAATTGGAACCTGCTGCAGCATCTCCCAAAAACGTTAGTAAATAATCTGTGTAATTATTATGTATGAATTTCATACATATTAATGTATTTTCATACCATGAAAACGACCAGATTGGAATTTCTAGTTACACTATGAAGCTGTAATTTGGCATGTAGCCTCAATAGGACTTACACTTTAAGCAGCACAGTGTTGGGATCCGCTGAGTGGCTCCTAAAGCTAATTTCTATTTTATTCACACTATGAATTATTTATAATAATTTTGCACATTTTGAGTTAACTAATAGTTAACTTAAAGCTTCATAGTGTGAATAAAATAGAAATTAGCTTTAGGAGCCACTCAGCAGATCCCTATACTGTGCTGCTTAAAGTGTAAGTCCTATGGAGGCTACATGCCAAAGTACAGCTTCAAAGTGTACCTAGGAATTCCTATCTGGTCGTTTTCATAGTATGAAAATACATTATTATGTATGACATTCATACATAATAATTCCACAGATCTGCAAGGATTTGTTGTTGAACGCTGGAGGTCATTTCCGAAGTAATCTTCTGCGTAAAATCTGGATCCAAGCTCAGAATTGTCCTATCACGTCTAAATTTTGAGATATTTGAGGTTATGTACACGAAAAATGGCTATTTTGTCTTTTTTTGAGGTTAGATACAGGCTGCAGAAAGAAAAGTTTTTTTCTACATATTACATCATCTAGTACTACTCTTTCCCTGAGACTGTAGGATGTTTTCTTCAGACGTTATGGCGTTTTTTAGGTGAGGAGATGACACGAAAAGCTTCTGCTGGGGTAAGCAAACCCTTTTTTATCATACAATTTTTAAACCATGTAAACATATAACTAAGAGGTTTTCGAAGATACTAATTACGAATATGAGGTCAGATTCCAAAAATTTAAGATGGCGGCTCCAATATGACGGACGGTTTTGAAGATTGACCGTTTTCTGCGAAATTTGGTATTCATATATGAAGGTATCTCACAGTATCATCCAAAGTCTCATTTTAAAGAGAAAGTGTAGTACTAGATGATATAATGTGTGGAAAAAAATAGGAAAAATCTTTTCCAGTCTGTATCTAACCTCAAAAATAGCCAAATTAGCCATTTTTCGTGTACATAACCTCGAATATCTCACAATTCAGACGTGATAGGACAATTCTGAGCTCGGATTCAGATTCTACGCAGAAAATTACTTCAGAGATGACCTCTAGCTGCTCAACAACAACCAGAACCCAATTATTTGCAGATATGTGTCATTCATTTATTTATTTATAATTATCACAAATTACGTTACTTAATATACCTACACACATACGTCTTTGAGAAAATCGCAAAATATATGGTGCTATAGGTATATAAACGAATCTAGTCAGTCAATATATTTGTAATACGAGGAGCCGTAAATCAACAATATTAGTTGGTCTCACACGACAAACTTCTTATAGTTAACGGCAACAGCAATATTCTCTCCACGCTCCACTTTCACAACAGAAGACCTCTTCGGAAGAGGGTTCGTTGGTGAGTAGGGGATCGTTGTAAGCGGCTTAAGCCCCGAGCAGATACCTATAAGGCGGGTTGTTTGTCACCGTTTTAAGAATAACTGGTCAAGTAGATACGACGCTACCCACTTTATATAATATCTCTCAATAATATTGACATTGCGACTATTATTCAGACACAGTGATTGGTTTTGTTACTTTAAAAAAAAAATAATAATAATAATAATGCATTTATTCAATAAATTTATATACGTAAAAAAAAGTACATCTCATAAACAAGAGAATACTGCCAAATGCGACTCCCCACTGCAGGTTAAACCTGTGCTGCGGGGAGGAGTTAATTATAATTACCTTACCTATAATGTTATTGCGAGAAACAAAATGAACACGAAGGCTTCTCATATGCAATAGCAACTATTGAAGAAATGAGAAAGAGAGAAAAAAAATTACGTTGGTGTCCGAAAATTGGTATAGAGTGAAAAAAATTACACTGGTGTTTTATTATTATAAGCAAGCCTTCACCTCCCTTGACTTCTCTCAACCAGACACTTTGACCGAATAATGAGCACTAAGCCTACTCTTAAATTTCTCCAGGGTCTTGGATGCACGAATTTGCTCAGGAAGAGCATTGTACAATTTAGCTCCCCTAAAATCCAAAGCCAGCGGTCCACGAACAGTTTTTCTAAAGGGCAACGCAATGAAACAGCGATTTCTGGCTCTGGTTACTCCTTCTGCAAGGAAGGATTTTCATTTTCCTTAACAAGTTTGAATGCCTGAATGAATGGTTACTTTGTCCACGAGATCCAAGAACGTCAGAACTCTAATTTCTTTCAATAAATGCACGGTGGGATATCTCATTCTTTTGTTGAGAAGGACCTTCACAAGTAGCTTCTGAGCCACAAAAACTGAATCCAGAAGCCCAGCTCTACCTCCTCCTGAGCCCGAAATCCCGTAGACCAGGTGTGACTGGACCAAGACGAAGTAAATCATCCTTTGTGGTTTCTAAAGGCAAGAAATTTCGTAACTACACAATTTTTCTTAAAGACGACACCAATTTGCTGATGTGAACTTCTACCCTTTTCGCTCTCAAGGTTTTGCCTTTTACTACGAGTATTATAGTATAGTATAATACCACACCTGTACCTACGAAGTTCATAGATCTCAATCAAGCACATAATATGATTGTGAGATGTGTATGGTAGTCACAAGTAATTTTATCTAATGTTCAATAGGATGTTTCTGTCTTTAGAGGGTAATTTATTATTTATAAATCCAAATTGATTACACTCAATTTAGTCTCCTGCTCACAAATGCCTCCTTCCCATAGCTCTCCAATGACTTATGTTGATCAGGAGTTTGAAAACGTATTATGTACGGGTATATCAGTTGCGTGATACAGTGGAATTTCGTTCAACAAGAGCAAAACTGTCCAGATGGAATAATTATTATATTGCTTCGCTCTGTCAGCCATTGCGATATTGAAGCTTTTTTGCCGAATAGATTGTAATAAATTTGATTAGAGCAAATTCAGCATGAAATGATTGAACTTGAATGTCATTAGTTGAAGCTCCATATATAACACATAATTATATAACACATAATTAAACATAACAACTTACCGGATCGGGAAGAAGTGAAGGAAGGCTCAGCATACGTCACCGGCCTGAAATGAGCAGGTCCCGCGGGTCCGGGCTCGCCTTTAGGGCCAACGACTGAGAGACCTGGTGTGCCCTGTGGACAAAGTTATCTTAATTATCAAAATTTACATAATTTGATGGTATTCTTGTTATTTTCATTTTTTTCTCTTTTTTTTTAAATTCTCAAAACGTTTGCTTTAAGTTTATGTTTTGGGATTTATTTTTATGGTATACCTACTACTTTTAATTTATTTACTGAATTGTATTGGGTCATTTGAAATCATCAAATGGGACACTAGGTTGCGGATACCCGAACAGAATTATCCAATTCCTGACTTACTGGGTGACCGGGTGCTCCAGGTGGTCCAGGTGGTCCGGGGACGGGGATGTACTGTACAGAAACCGCATCTTTCCCAGGTTCTCCTTTTTCTCCTTTGAACTGAACAGCAATACGGCATTTAATGACAAAACCTAATTATAATAATTATGGGAGTGAAATTATATGTTTCAACGCCGTTGAATCAACGGTGAATAAAAACGAGCCAAGTACTAATTTTTCGACTCTATTGATGCCTGGTATATCGTCAGTATAAGCTCAAACGTAGGATTCTAGTTGATCGAGTATTTCTCAGCAAATCTACGGGATTTAGGCTTTCCTGATATTACACGGTTTTAGAAAACACCGACCATAAGGAACTAAAATTTACTCTTGTTGGATGAGTCGATTTCCGACATGGAATCATCTTTCCACTCGACTTTCAGTCTCACAAACAGTGGAAGCTGTGAGTACTAAATCAAGAGAAATGTATAGAATCAGAGGAGCGTCAGTAGAGATCGCTATAGGGGCATTTCGACTCACTGATAGCGGATCGCCGAACAATCCGGTCTTCATTTCGCCTGGTTCACCTTTCTGCCCTTTCGTTCCTGGAAGGCCAGCGCTCCCGTAGTACCCTCCTGGCAACCCCTGTCGAATGGAAGGCATTACTAGGGCTCACAAACATGAGAAGCTCGACATATTATTGTTATGTATTAATGTTTAACTCCAAACTACTGGACATAGTACAAGTTGGTCAATATCAGTGAAGAGCATGAATATATTTCATAAGTAAAAGAGAAACTATGTATTTCCGTATCCTGGTAACGTTATTGGCATATTGGCGATTAATAATGGCTGTAGTTTAGTATAGAACAATTATGTAATATGTGAATTATAGTGCCATCAACTAATAAAGTGGGACAATCTCATGAAAACTAGCCCTAGTCCAGTAGTTAGGTACATTTTACGACAAGAGGGTGATGCCCTGCCGCGTTAAAATTGAAATAACTTCACTTCTTAAAGATGACACATACCAGAATAGTTATTTTCATAGAACTGATGGTCATTAATGGCAGAAAAAAAGTTCATGCAAGCACTATGCAACCCATATGTCTTAACGTTACTTTTTTGGGGTCACTGATTCTGAATCCGAGGTCGGTTGACCTTCATCAGGTCAGGTTGAAGGTAATTTGAAAGTCAAATCGGGGGAAACGATTGAAAACATTCGCACATAGTTTTTTGATGTCCCTGCTTTCAAATATGACTTTTGTTTATGTCTAGAAGGACCCCTTAAGGTGAAATCTACAGATTATTCCGATCATTTCAATCACTCTGAATGATTAACGAGTGTCATGATTGTTTAAGATATAGCACATCCAAATCAACATTTAGCGAATTTTTGAAGAAAAGGAAGCTATTGTTCTCGGTCCGAAATTTTTAAAACGTGAATTTCCGAACAAATTTTATATCAAAATCCATTCCAGATCATCCTGAATTCACTGCCAGAAGACACAAAAAATATATACATGTACATCATGTATATCTGTCATTCCAGACGACAGCACTCGATAGAATTGAGATGAAAAGTTCAAATTTGCACGAAAAATCCGTCTTGGCAATCGAAAGGGGGTTTTGGGGAGTGTAAGGGGGAGGGGGAATTACTCATATATGAGACTATATTTTCCAAAAATGATACAATCTTGAAAGTTACACCTCATTTTAAAGGTTGTGTTTACGTTGAACGCGATGGTGAAGCCAAAATTGCGATATCTTACTCCGTTCTTAAATTGCAGGACTTTGAAAAAGAAGAAACGTGGTTGTTACTTGAGATGTTCTTCACGGATCATCTAATCAAAAACCAGTAAAATTGAGAAATGTTTCATAAAACCAGACATTTCTTCGAAAATTCGCTCTTATAGTTATGCTGCATGACTGTGGATTTTTATATTTTCCTAATATTGAAAATGATGGATGATACGTCCTACATGCGTTGATCATTGTTGTTGAAATAGCAGAGTACCATCTCTGGATTCATAAGATTCAAATGGAAATATTCAGAAGAGGGTCGTTTAACGCTCTAAATGAAGTTAGTTGTTTACTTCTTCACCTTGATTTCTAAGGAACCAAATTATGAGAGTGGAAGGAGAGCAGATATACTGAGAATATGAGTTTGTTATTACTCTTCGCAAAGTTTAGAAGCTCATAATAGGTAGGTAGATAATATGCTATCTCTTACTCCACTAGCACTGATTCCAGGTGGTCCAGATTCAACAAGTTTGCCTGGTGGACCCGGTGGTCCAGGTTTCCCTCGACGGCCGCGTTTCCCTCGTTCTCCTTTCGGCCCTCCAGACGGTCCCGAGGGTCCCATTGCACCTTTTGGCCCAGCCGGACCGATTGGGCCCATATCTCCTTTCTCCCCTGGGACACCCTGTGGAAAGATACCGTGACGATGTCTTTAGACTGTAAGGCATTTCTTGTTCGTTCGCTGTACGAGGCGCTGTTTCAGCAAAGCGCACAAATTGGCGGTATTCTGTAAGGAAAGCGCACAGGTCAAGGGTAAGGGAATCGCACAGGTGAATTGTAACTATGTAACGAGAAATGCATTTTTATAATCATAAGGTACAGATAAAGTACGCGTCAATTTGATCACCAACTCAAAGGCCTAGATGAAAAGTGCATAGCTTGACAATCACTGTCGGATATATTTTCACAGCTGAATGATACGCAGCTATAGTTCGAACCAAAAGTACTACTGGTGGACTTCGGGTTATAGCAGTATTTTTGGTTCGAACTGACTGCCGCAGAACTTTTTCACCTCTGACCACAACTCATAGCACGATTGGGATTTACTCTCTAAAAATCAAAATATCAGTTGCAACTATTTGCCGTCGTAAAAAGCATGATTGAATTATGGCTGGTTGAATTAGCCTCAGGTGGCCGCGTTTACTCATTTCGTAGTTCGACGTCCGTGTGTTTGTTTGTGCGCATTCCTTACGTGTTGTTTTGGCGCTTCCCTTACACTCTCGATGCTACCTCCGGTGATGCTTTCCTATGCCAGCAGTACAAGGTACTCAGAGATTGTACTTACAGGTACGCCGTTGGCACCAGGTAAGCCAGGAGGGCCGCGTTCACCTTCACCTCCTTTTTCGCCTTTGAAACCTGGGTCTCCTCTATCGCCTTTCAGGCCTCTCACGCCTGAGGCCAAGCTTTCGAATTCTGCAACAACGTAGTTAAGAAATCAATTTGTGTTCTGCTGCATTCAGCAGCAACATTAGGCACGAATGAATATTCTGGGTATTATAATCCCTCTTTCTACCTAGAAAATATTTTAATGTGAAATCGAACGAGGGTTTTGTGGTGAAGATCACGAATCTTAAGAACTTTTGTACTGAATTATTTTTGTTATTAGAAGCAAAATATAATCTGAATTTATTTTTTAAATACCACAGCTTACCAGCAAGTTCAGTGAGGTTAGGAGGAAGATCTTCAGCTCCTTTCAGATGATAAGTGACCCCTGGCGGTCCAGGTGGCCCTGGCGGCCCTTGCGTACCGATGTCACCTGCGAGCATCAGTGGACTTTTCAATATCCTACTAAATCAATGTCCTACAAGTCTTGTGAACGACTCAACACAATTTTGTCAGTTGATCGGAACATGATGGTTAATTTCAGATCGAAATTATTACACGAATTGAAATCATTCTACCAAATTCCTCCCAAGAAAATTTCCCACAGAACCCAACGGAAATTCGAAGCTTACCGGTGACGTCAATCACAGCAATGGGGATTATAGGGGATCACGCCAGCGTTTGAAAGGTCGTTCCTCCCCTTTTCAAGACCCCACAGAGAACCGTTCAAGCGAGTGGTTAACGCAAAAACAACGAGACCCTTCCACAGCCTGGCTCTGATCCAATTAGAGCATTTCCGGTCTCCCCAGTGATTTTTGTTTACGACAAGTTATTTCTGTTACACATCAGACTTGACGCTCATTTAGGCTCAAGTGACAGCGAACACCCATGAATAATAATTTAGTTTCTGACAATGGGGGGTGAATAATATTTTGCTCCTCAGAGCTTAACTTGATGAATTTTGTATCGTAACACAGATTCTCCTTGTAAAGCAGTAGGATCCTCGACAACATTACTACAATAAACCAAAAGTGGAAAGTATAAACAAAATAAAACGGCAGAGTTTTGTTAGTAAGTTATTGAGTTGTTGAGTAACTAGTTCGTTCTCCTATTGTCGATGAGCCTCCCCCCCCCCCCCCGACCAAAAAGACGACTGAATGCGAAATGGCACTCAGATTTCCTGTATTCTGCATCCTAACTGCTCCTTTGAATACGGTGCACACTTAATCCTATGGACTCAACAACTAATCAATCCTGCTACCTATAAGATGTTCGACGTTGCTCCGTTTTGCTTAATTTATGCTGTTCTTAACCATGTCCGTAACTGCACATGGCTAACTTCGTTGTATTTAATTCTATAATAAGTCTACACCTTCACCTCAAGTGGCAAGTTGTAATAGTATAAACCTGAAATGTACATACTTGATAGTGTCGTCCACAATAAAGTTTATATAAATTTAAAACAAAGTTGAGTTTTGATCTGGCGCTATTGGTTTTTCTTAATTTTGTGATCAGTCCTTCACAAGTTCCTCAAAACAGTGTTTGACCTATTATCCTATTTTATAAATTTTTATTCAGATGATTGGAACTTATTCACATGAGTAGGGTCTGGCCTGACACCGAAAGGTTTTTAATAAACCATATGGGACTACGAGTGTAAAGCCATTAAATATGCCCACGTCTATCAATGTGTCACACTTTGATTATGTGTGAAGCAATAATTACACTGAAGAAAAGCTATTTGCTCAGGAGCCCGTCGGTATTTAACTTAGTGTAGTCGAGCTATGTATTTACTTACCTTTGTCGCCTTTGACTGCCGGCCGGCCGTTTTGCCCTGGAACGCCTGGAACTCCGTTTTGACCGGGTTCTCCTCGGTCGCCTTTGAAGCCTTGGAGCCCAGGAGGCCCTTGATGTCCCTGCGAGAAAAGAAGAAAAAAAACGAGGTTTTTCTTGAACAGAAATAAAAACTTTTGGCGAAGCGTTCAGAGAAACAACCCGCGTCGAGTGTCTCACAGCATGAGAGCCGACCCATTACTTTCCTTAGAAAAGGTAATAGTGGCCCTCATTATTCCTAAGCAGACGATGTAGACCTACTCCTGCCCCAGGTGATTCACATGGTAGTAGTTTGTTCTAGAATATTACAATCGTACAACGCAATGCGAAATGCTACGACTTCAAACTTTTCGAATTTAATATCGTTGCTGGACGGAAACTCAATTAAACCATTTATTACCAGAAATCTAGCACAATCAGCAACAGTAACCAGACGATGATTTATATTGAAAAATGTCGCCACAGTTTATATTGTCTATTACGAACAATTGGAGATCATTATACAGGATAGTTACAAACCTAAACGGTCTCACGATGTACCTGACAAATGCTCACAATTTCGATTGGTGTACAAGCATAAGCGTACTTACAATTTAGAGTTTTAGAGAAAATTGGATTTTTAGGTTTAACCAGAAAAAAAGAGAGTTTGGGAGCACGTAAAAGGTGTTCGAGTTGCGACGAGCTTCTCGGCTTTTCAGATAAAGCAGCAAAGCTCTTTGGGCTGGAAGACTTAAGGAGTGCTCCTGTTATCTAAATATTTAAATATTTTGCCGTAGTCGGTCGAAAAAGGTCAGCACTTTTCTTTGTCTGGTTGTACAACAACAAAGTCAACCGTAGAATTTGCCTTTGAATTCGGGGGAAATATCACCTCGGGACCGATCGAGGCCGAGCAGCTCGCACTTCAACCTCGTGCGATCCAGTGAGCCAAAAGTGACCGAAAGAATAATTAATACCTCCAAAATACTTACCCTATCGCCTTTGGGACCTTTCATACCAGCCTCGCCTCTTTCTCCTTTCGTTCCCTGAATACCTTTGTCGCCTTTTGGCCCTTGCGGACCAGTTTCTCCCGGTTCCCCTTTTGGTCCTGGGGACCCCGGGCGGCCCATTGAACTGTCGAATCCTGATCCCATAATCGCTTCCTGGACAAATGAACGGATTATTAATAAGATGGCATAAGGATTAAGGAAAAGGATAAGGATAAGGGTTAATAAGGATTAGTATAAGGTTAGTCTGGCCAAACATCTAACCAACTGATTATGCATCAGAATTCTTTGCAGAATAAGGATTAAGGAAAAGGATAAGGATAAGGGTTAATAGGGATTAGTATAAGGTTAGTCTGGCCAAACATCTAACCAACTGATTATGCGTCAGAATTCTTTGCGCCAATCGATTATTTTGCCAGAATGCGGCCAGTAGTTTCAAGAACTCCGACTAACCAGCTCATCATACGAATTTATTGGTTTGTTTTAGAAAATCCCAATTACATAAGAAGACCAAATTATATACGTTCCGGACCGAACAGAAATACATAAACTAACTACAAATCCTAAGAAGAGTCAAAACAAATATCTTGAGCACTTCTACAAAAACAAAAAAAAAACAAGATAAGTACCTACAAGTACTACAGAAAATTTAATAATTATCCATTTCTTATTAATTATTGCTATCATCCTTGGAAAAATATTCATATAATTTCTTTTTCATTGCTCTCTCTGACTCTATGTTAAAGTTCAAATCGACAGCAATATCATTTACGAACCGCTGAATTCTGGTAAGCGGGCTGTTAAAAGAATAATTTGTGCGCGTGGTACATAATTAGTGTGGTACATTGGAGACTTGAAATTCAAACTTTCGAGGAGGCTTGGAGCATCGTACAAACCATTTTAAGTAAGTAAATTAATAAGTAAGTACCATCGAACTGAATGTACTTATATGGAGCTACCAGGTATAGTTCACAATGGGTCAGCAGCTACAGTAATTATTACCATTAGCATTTTTTAGGTATGCAGTTGTTTTACCTTGAACATAGCTCGAGGCCTCCAACTAGGCTGCATGCACAAGAAATAACGAAATCAGTATTTCGAACTCAATATGAATTCAATTCTGTTATTCACCTTGATTTTGGCGCTTACGTCGAAATTTGAGAATTCCGACGTCCCAGGAGGACCCGGTGGGCCAATATTACCGGGGATGCCGGGCGCTCCGTCCAATCCTGGTTCACCTGGAAATTTATGATTTCAGATGTAATGTGTTCAATTTTAATGGTTTATGGTGTGATCGTGAAATGCACCACTATATTAGAAAATTCTTGCAATATTGCCATATCTACTGGCACCTGCAATATGGCCAGGATATCCTTCAATTCACCATTAAATGGTGAACAGTTCATTAAATTGGGAACTTTGCAACGTTTGGATCCCAATTTAATGAACTGTCCACAGCTTCTAGTCATTAGCTGTTCATTATCTGAGGCAAAACCACAGAAATACGGACATTTTTTGAAACATGTTCACATTCGAACTTGAGAGCAATGCTCCAAAACGGTTGATAACCCGCGTTTCCCGATCTGCCGCTATGTTCGATATTATCTTCAAAGAAGACAATTCAATTCTGCCTCAAGAAGGACCTGAGGATTCTTTATTGTATTTAGGAGAAACGAGTAGCGATGCTCTCCTGGCCTCAGGACCTTTGTTTATTTGATCAGTTCCCGTTCGAGACCAGGCGTTCCTCTACCAGATTTAGTCTCTTTTGAAGTTCTTTTCGGAGAATATTTCACCAACATTATATATCCCCTTTGGACGGGGGATGAACGCCAGGTGTATCTATGTATCGAGGGATCGTCAATAAACACGACGTTTTGGTCTGAGTTTTCGCTTGTACAGAGTGGGATGAAAGAGGAATAGCGAGGTGGGTATATAAACAACGAATTTAAATACACCGAACGAAATTACAGCCCGTGCTGTATTATTTAGAACATCGTATAAGTCTCAATTGACTAAACCCACTCTAAATCGAGTTTCTATGATACTTTTATGTTTACGGGTCTATTAAAGAGGGTTATTTCCACCGTAAATATTCGAAACATAAATTATATGGCTCGTCCGGAAATTAGTTCAAATATAATGACTATAACTGAGCAATACCTAGTTCCCTTCTTTAATTGGAGGTGGAAAAATTTACACATTTTTACCTGTAATCGGATTTTACATGCCTTCAACTGTACGCCCACCAATATTGAGTTGAAATTTGTTGAAAAACTGTTGAAATTGGTTTTTCTTCATGTGGTCTCTACTTAAGTGGTTCATTATTGAATTTAATACACAAAAATGGGAATGAGGATAGCGATGTGGTAGGTAAGAGCCTCGGAAAAATAAAAAATTGTTATAATTATGTTCATCGTTTGATGTAGTAATAATTTAGATAATACCATTTTCGGAAAGCTTGTAAACGGTCCCCTATAAACAAGGTGATCTTCTACGAACATATCCAACATATCGAAGGCCTTGATATCTCGTGACAAAATTGCGTCTTTTGGTATTGTGGAACCGTCAGATTCAGAAAAACTGGCTACGTTGATCGCAACTGCTGGGAGTGTTTCCTCGTGAATGAACGCGTTTTGCCTTAATATGAGTTTCCTTGTAATATTACTAATGTTTCCTGCAGACACTCCTTATCAGATTATTAAAACATTTTGTGATCTACCGTAGTCACGACATTTAATCAATTTTTGGAGTATCAAGATTGCCACTAGGCAGTCGTCCTTTCAACGTGGTGAATGAACCTTAGAAACTCACTTTTGTTGGATCTTTCAATAAATTTCAGGTTGGCTGAGGTCTTCAATTTTTTTGGTACATTTCTGAGGACTTAAAATTTAATATGACATATAGAACCAGGCATCATTAGAGAAACGTCAAAAGAGGTACATCGTCTTTTATGGATTTTCTGTCATTCTAATAAATACTTTGGAGTTTCTCTAATGATGCCTGGTTGTACTTCGAAATCCTATCCCTCTGAAATTCGGAAAACTATCGCTAATAAGAATAATTGCGTTTATAGATCTGCACTTGAATAACGTGAGCACAACTGATAACTCGTAAGTTGAAGGAATAAAATTGGAGTTTTTCGATCAAAAGTCAAAATTTGATATCAAAACACCACCTAGTATTCCTCAATGAGAAAACACAAGTCCTAGCAAAAACGTTCAATATTGTATCCGCAATCAAGTTTTTTTCCTATCCTGAAAGGTGGGGTATTTTTTCACTTACAAGGTATTCGCCGAAGATATTGTATATCTGTGGTATTTTGCTAGGGGTCAGGTTTATGTAAATGTGAATATACGTGGTTATACCTTTGGGTCCTTGCAGCCCCTCCGGTCCTCTGGGTCCTTGGTCGCCTCGTTCGCCCTTATCGCCCTGTGCTCCGTGCGGCCCGCGTTCACCTGGTGGCCCTGTCAAACCCTGTAAAATATTAAAGAGAATGATCAACTTCCTTGACATGATGAAATTCTTAGGGTCGAAGTAACGGAAAGTTTACCTGAAGGAAAAACTAATAAGATAGTAATAAATTATTGGGAATAATAATTTTAGTCGCCCTTTTTAGTCTTCTCTCTAGGTGATCAACGTCGAGTAGACGGATGGCCTCTCCATTGACATGCCTTAGATTCCAAGGCTTAGAAGCTTGCTGATGGGTTGTTGCATGTCGTTGTATTTCGGCTCGAACCATTTCCACTCCCAAGATCTCGATGGATGTGATCATCGTGAATATACCGGGACGTATTGACGACGTTCCTGAGCACTCTGTTCTGGGATTTTGTCATAATGTCAACGTTACTCTTAGCTGCTTAGAGGTACAGGGCTGAGGAATTGTTTATACAGCATAAATTTGCTCTCAAGTAGCAAAACTGAGTGACATCCCATATGCGTATAGTTTCCTGGATATGAGACGTAATTGCTCGCTCTTACTTCTTATTCTTGACATGACATGTCAATCACATTGTAATTTCCATCGTAATTAGGCATCGAGCATCATCCTCAAGTACTTGGCCTCATTGACGTATGGGATGATCTTACCGTTGAGAAAGGTCGGTACTTATTGAAGCTTCATGTGAAGTCCTCATATACCGACTTGTGATGGTGATCAACCAACGGCCGAGATTGGGATAGTGATTGTTTCCACTACTAGCGGATTAACAGTGTACATCGAATAGAGTAGAGGTCCCACTACAGTGCCTTGTGGCACTTCAGACTAAGGTCCCCAGTTCTGATTGCTTTCACCTCTGAGTAGGCATATTCCAGTTTGATTCTGAGGAACCTATTTGAAAGGATTCCAGTATTTCTGCGAACTGTTTTGGCAGGGCTCGGTAAAATTTATATGCCATGAAAAATGATATAAGGGGGCTTATTGATCGGTAGATCTACATCTACATCAAAACGTTTGAATGGTATTGGCTTTTTTTCATATGTATTTTTTTGGCGATTCAGGCTTGAAAACTGACGAGATTCCCGGACGGGATACAGCCTCGTTTTTAACTGTAAAAACCCCGAGGCGGAAAATCCAAGCCTTTTTCTCAAATACCAGCTCCTACCATTTCACCCTAATTGGTCCGCGAATCTTCACCTACCTTTTTAAACCCCTGAACCTCACCTCTTCCTTCCCGTCACCATCAGGTAATACCTATAACGCATTTCCCCTTCTCGAGACAACCCGCGGATTTAAACTTATATAGCCCTCGCTTTCCGTTGGGCACCGCCCCCCTGATGAGACAAGTTTTCGCGGGGTTCCGTTTTCCCGCGGCTTATATTGCCGGTCATAAATCTTGCGGGTTGTACCGGAGGTCTCGAAGTAATTTTCTTCCCAACAGCCTAATAATAATCGGCATTCATCAGTTGAAAACCTTTAAACACATTTCCCTTGCTGATTTCATCCAATTTCAAGTTTCTTCCCATTCATCTTTTAAAGCTCTTCCTCCGCTCGGTTTTTTCTCCTCTCTCTGAAGTGAAATAAATCGACCTCAACTAGAGAGACAATTTCTTTCCTCTACAATCCCCATTGGGATGGTTTTAAGGTCATAACACCTAAGGAAGAGTTGTAAGTTAAAGTTTTTGATGAAGTAGGTACGGTACGAATCCGTTGTGTGACTACCATCCAATTATCTAGAATACCAACTATGTTTGGCAAACGGGGAAATACATTCAAGTTTGATTTTAGTTTAAAAACTTGACAACTTCGACTATTGGTTAGTAACAATTCTTCTGGTAAAACGAGTAGACAACGTTGAATTTCTGCAGTTGAAAAGATATTGATTCACATTGCATAACCAAGACTGTAATAAGACCCAGAGGTTTAAAAATATTCCTTCCCTGATCTAGAGTTCTGGCACCAATAGCGGTTCAAAGTATTAAGTTGTACAATGCCTAGTCTAGGTTGTGACATAGACACACATGAATAGACACACATCTGCTTGCATGTTGCATAATACTACTATTCATTTAGCATGTGTAGTGGGGTACATTTCTAAAGTGACTAATAACGAATTTATTCAAGTACCTCTTCGTACCAAGGATATTAAAACAATATTGATAGCTGTTACTAAACCTGTGCTATCAACCCATCCAGTTTACCCTTTTATTATTGACTCCCCGTCATTCCTGGCGTTCCACCATAAAGCCCTCGTATGGCTCAACCCCGCGTGAAGGGGGTTCAGGCTTTCATAATGGCATATTTTTATAACAGGCTAACCTAGTTTTCGTAGAGCAGGAGCAGTAGTTCCTTCGTCGTAAAAGTGGACACGTTATTAGCCGTATAACTTTTAAAACCGCATTATTGTGGGGGCGCCCGGACTTATACCCCGGTATATTGCTCCCACTAGATGCATCCGTCCTCGGGTTGAAGCAGTTTAAAGTTACATCGAACGATTTTTCCCTCTTATAGCGCCACCATCCGCCGCATAGACGTCCGTGACTGGATTCTTGTAGGAAGTGGATCCAACATTATTTTAATGCCCTGCTCGGTACGATTTATTATAGCGGACTTCTACCAACACAGATGAGTCAATTTGGCTTGATTGCCTACCTACTAGGTATGGAGTTGTATAACTTGTATAATATTATTGTGAACAAGTGTACAGTATTGGATACAGACTAGAATATATTCTGTCTGTATCCCAATTATTATGGAATATAATGAGTAAGGATATATTATTTTTCTTACCGCAGGTCCTGGTGCTCCAGTTTGCCCGTTGACGCCAGGAGTACCCGGAGGGCCTTGGATCATCTTCGGCATCAAAAATCCATCCAGGAGTCTGGTCATGTTGCAGACGCATTGCCCTGGTGGCCCTGCAGGTCCCGGAACTCCGTACCCCGGACCGTAGTCGAAACTGCCGATCTGTGCAATCGACAGAAGTTCAATGATACGCAAACGTATGAACAAGGTTTTATATCAACGCAGGGGTTGAATTGGCACATAAAAAAATTGTGAAGGAAGTGATGTAGACCTTAATAGACTCAGGTTGTAAAAACACTAATGTGCTTCTAGAAACGAACTACAACGGTAAAGTGGGGGATTGTTGAATAGGTGCAGCCGTCATAAAACATTGAATCGTTACTGATTTTACGAGGGGATGTTTTTTTACTCGAACAGCTTCAATCAATCGTATTTCGATTATGTGAGTTTATGGTGCCGTATACATTCACAAATCCGCCGCAGTGATTTAGCATTTTCATCAAACCAATCAACTGCGGATCGATAAGTCTCCCGCTCGTGGTTCCACACAAGATTTGATATTGTTGTCCCTGAAATCCCCAACCTTGGGTTATACAAAGAGTGTTTGGGAGCTGATGTTTGTTTTCTCTCTCTTATCAAGATGATTGATGCATAGTACTTGGAATATTATTGTGCCTTCAATAATAATTATCACGTTTAATTACTGTCAAATTAATCATCGAACAAATTCAGCAGATCACTCTCTGTATAGGTCACTGAATGATTGAATAATTATTATTATGAATGATCATTGATTATTAATAACTATCATCAAGTAGTATCTTGAAACGTAAACCCTTAAATTTTGAAGGGGTAATTCTTTTATTCTTGGGCGATTCCAGTGGTTCATTACCGAAGATAATAAACCAAACAAGTGTGTTGATCGATTCCAATGTTTCATATTGAAGTTAATGATCCCAAATTGTGTCTCTGTCTCTACCGACGCAGTCCGAATACATACCCAATACACGGTATTGGACGATACTAGGAGAAAGGGGAAGGTAATGTACCCATAGTGTGAATTAGTAAGAGCTTTTGGGGCACTACGACGAACGTATGCCAATTACCAGTTTATAATGTGACAGGGTGCTGACGTGGAAGTGAGCGGAGCGGAATCAACCAACCTTCAACGGGCGGGATCGTGGATATTATAGCATACTAATATCCACCATAGGGTAGCAACGGCCGGGGGTTGCGAAGGGAAATAAGGGTGTAAGGAGCTCCTGGAGCATCATGCGAGCCTGTTATTCACGACCCTACTAGGGGGCACAACCTTCGAAATGCCCCTCTCTCGAGCCCTTCAGCCCTAAAAAGGCCCTTCAACTAGCGGCCGACAGGACCCTTGCGCACTACGTTCGATACCTACCCTGCGACCACACTTGAAGCGCGTACTATTACATTTCTAATGTCCTCCAACAGTTCCTACACGGGCCCCACTAATGGAAAAAAATCAATTTAGGGGTATGTATACCCCTAAAATGGTTCACTATCGAAGATAATCGTATACGATTATCTTCGATAGCGAACCATTGGAATCGCCCAAGAAAAAGAAAATTAAAAATTAGTTTGTAAACCTACTTTTCAACGCAGAGCCCATTGGAACATAAACAGTTTTAGACGGCTAAATTGTGCCCCGAATGAACACCACAAAAATCTGTTGAAAACTAAGGAATTAATTGGAAAATATATAAGTTTTGGTGTTCATTCGAGGCATAATGTAATTCTACAACTAAGTAGTTACCACAGTAATGGACCTATCAAAACACCAGTCATTTTGGAATATCCTCCATCTTGCTTCTTGGCCATTTTCTTACATTTAGTAGTATATTTTCAGTAAATTCTTGTATTTCGTAGTATATTTTCAGGTACTAATGGGGAACTACTTTATGGGGAACTAAACATGCTCAACCGTTGTAGGAGTACAAAATCGGATTACTCGCTTTCTGGACGATCTAATGGGGTTAGAACGATTCAGGTCACTTCGAGGCACCTCTCCCCGTCCAGGTCTAATTTTACTGGACTATTAATCTTTAATGGGATTTCGTTAGTCTGCAGATTTGAGAAGTTTATATGAAGTCGATTTTGTTCAACTTCATCCTCCATTGCTTCGTCCAGCTTAGGACATTGTTGGCAGCGGATTGTAGTTTAGTGGTGGCTTATGCAGCGGTGTTTCCAACTGCAAGAATAGCTGTGTCACCAGCAAAAGCTGCTGTAAGTGTATCCACTGTTTGCGCTACCTTCATCTCTTGTGCACAGTACGTGCAGTTCTGCTGCCTTAAAAAACACCTACCTTCAATACTCGTTATCGTATTTTACTCTGAATAATCAATCTGCATTTCGGAAGGACTTGTGAAAAAAATGTTCTCATGAAAACTGATCGAACGAACAGGTGTCAAAATCCCTTCAACGGTATTCACTCAAAACGTCATACTCCTCTAGATAACACATCCGAGGATTTAGTTTCCAGGGAAACAGATGCAGAGGGATATTAAATATCGGTTATTAAATATTTGTTAACCGATATTTGTTATAGGGATATTAAATATTTGTTACCTGAAAAAAAAATCTCAACACTGAAGTTAGCTAGTATTAGTACCACAGTTAATTACCCACAGGATTGCTTCATTGGATGACATTTTGAATAATTCAATTGTTGTAAAAAATGAGATAATGAAATAGACGGCCGTACTTATTCAAATGCAATGTGGATTTATTTATAGATGATAAGTGCCGTGTAATTTCTCTTGGCTGATTATTCGTGTTAGTTGCAATTGGATTATACTAAGCGCACATAGAATAAACTTACGTTTTTTATTCCTGGTTTGTACTGAAAACAGAAAACGCTTTTTACTGCTCGATTCATATTTAAATTTGATTTAAGGATTTTATATCGAATTCAGGACGGATTTCATTCCAACCTGTTCTGAATTTCATGTATTGATTATGAACGATGAATTCATCAACGAAATAAAAATAACTCCCTACTGCATCAATTTTTAGAGTATAGGAGTACACAATATAGGGTTACATTCAAATAATCGGTTGCCTTACTGAGCCGTCTCCTGAGCCATAGTCAGTCGTTATCGTGCCGGAGAAAGGAGGACCGGGCGGGCCTGGTGGCCCGGGAGGTCCGCGGATCGTCTCGCCGGGGGGCCCCTGAAAAATATAACAAAAAACCAAAATTGACATATTGACGGAAAAATTGTGAAAAATGACGTGAAAAATTGACGGAAAAAGGTAGGTAGTAAAAGAAGATATTTCAAGGGTTTTGTGAGGAAATATGTTCATTGTAATAGACCAGTTCAGAGACGTATTAGACGTATGTTCAGAGTAATAACTGAGCATAACGTAATAGTGGAAATCCATCTGCAGAAATAAAATACGAGTTTCAAAATTATTTAATAATAAACGCAAGTTTCAAACAATAAACGAAAAAGTGTTTTTCTACAAAAATAAATAATACACCAAAGACCGATCATCGTTACAACACACAATGAGAATGGAGTGAACGGTAATCTACTTATAATATAAGTATAATATTATTATACTTATGTACCTCCAGGTCACTTCATCCTCATTGTGTGTTGTACTGATGATGGTGTAAAAGCCGAAACTGGTCTAAATGTCCTACGAATTCAGAAACTAGTATTTTATTCATGTTTACGTAACTGAGAAGAAATTAGTCCTTCATTAAGATATGAAAATCATTCAATACTTTTGTAAAACTGAAACCAGTTCCACTAGTTCTAATTTGAAGTACATAGTCGCTTTAAACAAAAACCAGCAATTTCGATCGAACACCAAATTGAATTGAATGATTCATGGCATGAGGAGCTGAGTGAGTGTTATTATTGGGAAAGTAGTTTAAAAACATTCAAGTTTCGATAATCCATGTTATTGAACAACTTACACGACTCGAGTAATCTAGTACAAAACGGATTGAATTTTCTTTGAAACTCGCAACGATCTCGACACAAACGCAACAGATGATTGGCCCTACAGACGTCCAGATTTGCAAATTACAAGTCCCTTCGAATACACTCATTCAAGTAGACCAATTTCGTAACTGTGATTCTGAGAATGACTTTTCTTCCGGATAGAATGGACAAAGTTGAAAAACTTACCCTATCTCCCTTTTCGCCCTTTTCCCCTCTGAGCATTCCGTTCGTGATCGAGGCCGGTGCGTGATCTGGCGCTGTGAACAGAACGAGAAAATTTTGTTAACTGGTTAGTTTCGCCAGGTTGAAATTGAGTACGGGCAGTTGTGTTTTGACAGGGAATATTCCTGAGGAGTGTGGCACTGGTTGGACAGAGGAAAACGAGGTACAATCGCGTAGCGTGACTAAGAATTGAATCACGATCCCTCAAAAGGACGCCGAACCGGAACACTAAGTAATAATTTATCACCATCATTCTTGAAAGAAACCAATAGTTAGAATCAATCTTAAGATTTCTCAAGATTACTCAAAACCACTAAGATATGAATAGCTCGTGTTTGATATTTGCAGATTCGACTGCACTGTTGTTACCACTGCACTAACCTACTGTTAAGTGTGGGCGCCAGCATTAAATTTGCAAAACGTCTACTTGCAAAACCTCGTAAGTCTAAAACATAAAATTTTACAGGAGAGGAAAAAAACTGCATAGAAACGGTATAAGACCCTCCACGACAACGGACTTATTATTTTACACGGGAGTTGCACTGTAGTAGACAATAAATAATGCACTGTAGTAGACAATAAATAATGAAATTTAGGTCATTACCTACCTAACTGAAGAATTGAAGCAACTTTAGGACTTAGGACGATACTTCTGGCGTGTTCAAACTTACAGGGTATTACAACCGGTCATAGAGAAGAAATCAATCAGCTGATCGAAATGAAACTTCTACCAAAGGTTCTAGAGCCCTAGTTTCATCGAAAGGATCAAATCCTTATTTTCGGGAAAAAACGGACTTACGAGGTTTTGCAAGTAGACTATCGATTTCTTAACACCACTTCATGTTAGACGCCATGTTTAATACTATGAATATTAAACGCCAAAAATGAATGGATGAATTGGAGGTGGTTTTGGATTTCAGAGTAGAATATCAACTAATCATAACCTACAAAATCAAGAGAAGATTTCAATAGCTGCTGATATGTGTATAGCCAGTAAGACTAATTACTTAGTGATAACACTGGCCAACCACAAAAAAGTGTTGTTTGGTGCAGAGGAGATAAGGGTTTTTTTTTGGGGGGGGGGGGGGGGTGTTCAGTGTGCTGAATCCAAATCTGAATAATTTTTTTGGCTATCAGTTCTAGTTTTTGAGATAAAGCTCAGGTTTTTTGTGCACTTGGTCAACTATACCGCTGTTTTGCTGGAATGGAAGAAGATACCTAGTTAAAATCGACTTTCAAATTAGGATTCTGCACACCAAATAAACATCGAATGAGTGGTTGAAATTGAAAAATTGATTGGGATTCTTAGAAGTGCTCAGTAGCTAGAAAATAGGTGTAATATACATAATTTCTAGCTCATGTTATGAGCTACATTTTAAAACCTAGACCTGATAGCGAAAAACCTGTATCAGATTTGGATTCAGCACACTAAAACCCCCTCATCTCCATTTCACCAAACCACACCTTTTTTTGTTGACCAGTGTAATGAACTATGGGATTCTCCATACGAATCTTTTCTCTTCATGAATTACAGCTTGTTGTTGCGATTTACATTTATTTGACGGAAAGGAGATGAATATTCGTCGCTCGAGCACCAGCCCGTCACTCATACCCTCAATAAGGGATTAAGGGACAATAAGAGATTATTGTGGGTTTACATCTGTAGGGATGTTTTCTGGTCTTTTGTGATTCACATTTTCTTCATTTATCACGTGATTCGCATTATTTTCGTCTAGTTCGCCTTTCGTTTCCCTACTTATTTGGGTTTCATCAGACGTGAAATTGTTGTACAACAAATGCTGCAGCTGCAACCTCAACTTGGTCATCAATATTTTTGACGCCTTCTCATACGAGCGCTATGCGGTAGTACAAGGAAACAGTATGTGAAACAGTCCAACTCCGCCCCTGTACGGTTTAGATCTATTGCCCAGCTCAAATTTACCACCATCATCAAACCAGAGCCTTTCTTGCGTTTCTCGCCCAGAGAGCGGTGAGTTCCAATTATCCCAAGTGGTCTTGTGATAACGGCTTGACCTTTGAAGTATTTATACACATGCTCACGCCAAGCACTTCTATCTGCATGTTATCCGAATCTGTTACAAAGTAGAGTTGGAATTGGAAGCGCATCAACAATTCCCTCCCACCCTTCGAAATTCTCATTCAATGATTTCAATTTAAAAACGAATCTCATTGTGGATCGAACCTTATCTCCATCCCTCCCATTTTATTAACTCCCCTCTGGACTTTTCTTGCATATTTCTAATGGCAACGATGATTGAATGAAGACCAACCTCCGAATTCGTTTCCCGACCACCATTCCATTCCGAATAGGATAAACGACAGTTGGTACTATTTATTGACTCTGTCTTGCCTCTCAAAGTACGAAACAAAAGCTTCCCATAATGAGAGGGAGTCTTTATATGCGTCGTTCTCGTACCATTAATTTAGATAGCGAAATTTAATAAATACAACTCACATATGATTGGTGGAAGAAGAGGATTAACTGTGGGCGGGTTCCACTCCCCATCGCCGCTCCCCTCGGCCTCGCTCTGCAACAAAAACAAAAAAAATCAAATTGAACTCGAAACTTAATTAAATTTATTGCGCCAACTTCTTCCATGGCTGCGGTGTTTTTCATTTTAATAATCATTCTCCAGGACTTATGAAATTATAATATTCGAAAAATACCTGACAGTTACTAACGAAATTGAATATTTCGTGAAATGAGTGATATTAGATAACGACTGGTATTAAAACAACGCTCAAATTTACCCACAAGAGTTCATTATCCTCTGTACAGATCACCCTTCTGTATAGAATATCCGTGAGTTCCATAAATGGAAAAGTGAGCTAAAATGTTGTTCAAACAGGAGTAATGAGGTAAAATATGAGTGTTGATGGAGAGTCGGGCTCTTGTACTCCCTGAGGGCACTTTTTAATTAGCTGAGAGAAAAACGTACAAGGCCATGATAACCAGGAGCTGTCTACTAACCAAATCGTACTATGAACACTCAATTTTCATTTTATCACTCCAATTAGTTTGCACAGGTGTGGGTGTTAAGTGGGTGAGCTATATGGAATTTACGTATCTTAAACGTAAACTAACGGACTTGTCCTGTCTCGTCCCTAGGCTCCTGATTTTTAGAAGGTCGAGGAGATCGTCTTCTGGTGGTTGGAGTAATCGTTGCGCTTGTGAACTAATGCGTCAATCCGGCCAATATTTGTCACATGATGCAAGAGATTTTTAATGTTTTGTAGGTGGAGAGGCGATGTCTCGCTTGGAGGGATGGTGGATATCCTAAATCCTTCGAAGTGTTTGTTAATTATTTACCATCGCCTGATGCAGCCGATCGTGCACGACTGTACGCTGCGTGGAGTACCGCCGCTGAGGTCCGTTGAGGTGGTCGTTCTAGGGGTTCACTTCGATGAGCGGCTTGGTTTTCCCGGCCATAATAAGAGTCTTGCGACTAGGGCGATGCTCATGGTTGGATTCACCAAATGAAATACCCGAGAATTTTCCATCGTTGATGCCGTCGTGATGCTGTATAAAGCCCTAGTCCTTCTCTTGCCTTCAAGATTGGAGTCCTCTCAAAAGCCCATACTCCGTAGATGGAACTTGTTAACTATTGAGCGAAGGCTGAGTTCATCTGACCTTGTGCTGCTCTACAGAATCGCCAACCGCCTGATTTACTGCCGATCATTGCTCTTGAAGATTTTCCTTTCCGCCCCGAGTTTTACATCTCGCTCACCAGTTCTCTTCAATGTCTAGTTCTCCTCAACGAACTATGATCGAAAACGACCCTTTCGCCGTCTCCCTCGCAGTGCAAATCTTCTCTTGTCAGTGAACCCTCAGTTTGAATCTTTCAATTCCTCCCTAGCACGTTTAAATACTTTAAATGCCTCCTCCCTTTTCGTTTAATTGATCAGAACCTCCTTTTTTTCATTTTCTTCAGTTTGATTCCGGTAGAAGTAATTAACTATATTTTGAATTAATTTCAATTTTCTTTTTTACTTGTTACTCGTAAGAATGACATGCAATTATGTTAAGAATGCAATTAGGCTTGCCCGTAAAAATAACAATAAACAATAAACTTCTTTGAAACACTCAGATATTCCAACCACTCTCACATTCCAGATATTCCAACCACTTGTGAATAAAAATAAAAATGATTACAAAATAATGTAGCAAGCTCTCGTTTGTACCTCCTGGAACTTTATAGGTGGAAAAAAGCGATATAGACAAAAGGGCTACAGATACAATAAAGCAAGCGCTGTATAAAAATTTGCGAGGATTTCCCAGGGTCTACGGAGAAGTAACTCATTCCCCGCCATGATGGTACATACTGCACCTGCCACACTGCCATCCCTACCTACCTCAGGTTTTTTAATATCACTCGGCAGCTATTATACCCCCTTCAACGTTAATCTTTGAAAAGGGAGATGGAGCGGAGTGGTGAACTCATCTAGAAGAAACGGGTCGAGATGAGAAGTGCTTTCTCATCCGACGGTCTTTCTGCCCTTCGGCCAGCTCCCGTGGCCCTGAACCGAGTTACGAGAGGTCTGAAGCATTATTAAATTTACGCTCCGTCCCTCTCGTGATGACCTGCAGAAGGGTACGAAGACGCCTCGTGAACTTTATTGAAAATCCAGAGGGTACCAACCTGACGACTGGATGCGCAAAAGTTAGTCACCAGGAATACACATGACAAACTTAAAATAATTAAAGATGAAGCACGTCGTCAAATAATAGTACTCCATGATGCTAAAACAATACAACTTCTTTTCAATAATCAACGAAGAATATTATCAGTTCTTCTGGAGTAATCAAGTGTTCCTGCTGTTTCTTTCGGCTCTATAAACGTAACGGAAGCCTACGATAAATTTTCCTGGTGATCAAAATTGTCGTTGGCATTTTGAGTTTCAGACTGCATAAGATCCTTGAAACTATACTAGGTAAAGGATTTTCGCCTAAATTCGTAGGGTACCTAATGCTAGAACCCTCCATACATTCATAGGCCTATATTAATTTTATCAAAACTGGCATTGCGATTTTCTGCTACGTATAGGCAAACGTGAAATCCGAGGTGAAATTCAACGATAATAATTATTCTCTTTACATCTGATTATTTCATTAGTATTAGACACACCGTTTCGTTCTTTGTCATTTAGTCGTACAAACGAAAGAGTACAATATAGGGACAAATATCTCCTGTGTAAGCGCTTCATCTATAATTATTGCTTAAGAGAATTTATACGTTGACATCAGTTCATACCCTGAGCTGTTCTTCTGCAGCCATTAAGAGAAAGAATATACAAGAGGTTTGAAGAAGATAAAAGCCACACGGTAGAACAATTACAAAAAAAAACCAACACCTCCGCTTCGTCCAAACGAGTGCATTAGAGGTCGAGAGAAAAAATAAAACATAAAAGAGGAAAAAGCTGCGAATTAAGTAGTAAAGGGTAGAAATTCTACGATGAAGGGCAGGGTGAAAAGCAAGGTAGGAAAGTGCTTCCTTTTTGCCCTCTTTTTTGTAAATATTTTTTTCTGTAATTTTCTAGTCCCGTCATTAACTCCGAGTAGGATGTGGATTACAGGGAACCCAGCAAATGAAAACGGGTGAGCGCGGCATCCTTGCTGAGTCAAAAGAAGTAATATTGCTTCCAGCAACCCACCCTTGGAGTTGACCATTCGGTCAAGGGTTCTTTTGAAAGGGGTTTCAGCTTTGAATTAAGGCTCTGGTAAAGAGCTAGTAAAGATTCATATGTTGCTGTAGAGCCTCGGAATCAATTAGAAAAGGAAAATATTATGAGATTTAAAAGCAGGTTGACGGAAACATCTTTTGAATCCCCATTCCGTTGTAGTGCTTAACGATCTTGATGTGATTATAAAAGTTTCGATAACCGGTGAGGTTAACTGAAAGAACCTCACGATGTTTTCTCAGAAGGTTTGCTCTTCAGAGTTTCTCCTTGATTTTTTGCAGATTCCCCCAATGGACCAAGGTTATCAAGTTTTCTTACTTGGCCGTGTTCGGATATTTGAGGATTAAGAACATAAAACCTGTAAATGAGTGAATATATCGACAGTGAATGTGTAAAACCGTCTAAGTTGAATATCACAAATTGTTCAACAGGCGAAAAAAACTTCGTAAATCACATAAATCCTAACTAACATGACTCCAGGCTCGGTTATACAAGCTGTCATAGAGAAGTAATTATTTATTGTAGAACCATTTTTAAGGATCAAGGAGCTGCGCAAGGCCACAATGTACTAGTATAGCTCAAATCCTTATTTTCGGCCAAAATTGAACTTAGACGGTTTTACACATTAACCATATAGTGAATGGTTAAATAGCAGAGGTTTTGAAGTAATGTGGGATTGAAATGGGAATATACAATGCTTTTCACAGAAAAACGTCATAGTTTGATACACAGAGTTCTTGCTTCGATATTCAACCTCACCTACTTCAACAGATGAGTGCTCTTTGGGGGAATTCGCGCTAACGAAGCTTTGTCCTCTATTGACCGAGAAACTCTTGACCGGGTATTGTGCTGAAGAGGATGACTAGCCTTGAGGGAGGACTATGAATTCCGCCCCTAGATCTCCCATTCGTGGTTTCCTAGTACTACGGTCGCGGGTTCTCTCGAATGCACTTACATTTCTAAAAAGAATAGTTACACATCCACAACCACGCATACCAGTGCTCACAAGGCTTCAACAGTGGAAGCGCTTGAAATGAGCCAATACAAATGAGTGAGTGTATCGTTGTGTTCGAATTTCATTTCAGACTCCAGGAAGGTAGCACTTGAGATGATGTATTGCTGATGTGTTGGAAAACTTAGCGAGATATCCAGGAAGAGAACTTATTTTCAACAGCATGCATATATCGGAGTAATACGTAAACAACGAAGGGCCCCAAGCACTTGCATTCGGTCGGGTCACGACAGCTCCAGTAATCTCACCTAAACGCTGGTTGTTGTCTTGACATTTGAATCTGAGGTATCTGGCGATTTCCCTCAGTATGTGTCCAGCCGCTCTGCAGTCATCTTGGGGTGAGTAATCAGCGTTTTCTTGCATGCTACTACGCTTCAGGAATGTATACGTACCATTCAATGTAAATGTTGCTACGTCTGCCACACATATTGAGTGAATTGTTTTGTCTCCTCAGAGGTATCAAACATGGGCAAAGATCTTTTGACAGAATAAGAAATCGCCTTCGCCTAAGAATGGGAGCTCCAGATAGCAGAATCAGAATGCAGTGAAAGTGAATCCGAGACAGAAGCTGATGAAGATGATTTTATGGTAGACTCGGATGATTCTTGTAAGGATCCTCATTATGAGTATGACTGAGTATGAAGGTTGAAGATGTCACCAACGAAGAAGCACGAATTTAAGTTTGCTGATGTTGAATATACTTGCCTTTTAGAGGTTATTTATTATCGGGAAATAAATTAGTACATTTGGTTTAATGGTGTATTTAATTAGCTCCGTTGTTAACCACATGCGGTCCAATGAACAAGAATTAGAAGAAGTTATGTTCCTAAGTTGCGAGGCAGATTACAAATATTGTGAACTCAAAACGATTAAAGTAATTATATACCTGATAAATGTAAGATTTATCGATGCACAATGATTCAGAAAATCGTTTGTCTAAACAATTTTGAGTATTAGATCATCCAGCAATATTCATAGGAGTTGAGTACCTATCAGATCCCAATGTGCCTTAGGCTCACTGTAATTTCCATCTAGGTAATTGCCAATCGGCCTCGTCTAGCAGTTAATAATGGTGTCAATTGGTAACCCCCTTAATATAACTATAGTTATTACTGTAGGGTAGCGAACGCCTAACTATCTAACTATTTATCGAACAACTATCTTTCGTAGATGGATCTTCAATAATATTAGTACAACATGTTTCTACGGAAACACTTACACCCACATAAATGATGTTAATAAAATAACGCATTTGAAGTGTAAATTTATTACTTTCATGCTAAGGTTAATGCCCGATTAGGGTCCTAGCAGAGGTTAGTGAGCTGGAAAAATTAAATTAGAATTGTCATCCAGAAATATTAGCTGCAGAGGGGATCAAAGAAGTAGTTTCACACCGTATAATTCCGCTTGCAGAAGGAGTTACAAGTTGCATAAAGCTGAAAAATAAACCAAGTTATCTTACTTTGTCTGATAATACGTCGTTAAATTTTAAAAAATCCTCATCTTCCAAATTTCCATCATCCTGTGCAAAACAAAAAACAAAATCAATAAATAGTACTTACTTGTAATAAAATGTAAAACAATCCATACTCGTAATGAAATAAAAGGATCGAAGGATAACATAATATGTATTACCACAACTTGAACAAAATTCTGAAACAGACGAAATAGTGATTTATAACTAATTCCTTTTCATGTTGATGTTCACTAACTGACCATAATACACCTTATTTAGTTTTTAAACGCATGATCTAAGGATCACAATAAATCACAATCCCTCGAAAATGAGGATATCGATAAATAAGGACAGTATAATAGTGATCCTTAGATCATGCGTTTAAAAACTAAATAAGGTGTATTCATTATTGTGTGATATACCAATCTAGATAGTGTGATATACCAGTATTACTTCAGATTTATCTGGCTGATTATAGATCATAATTATGTATGTATATCAAATGTATTCAAGCCATGATTGGATAAGTAGTAATTTGTTATGAAATGAAATGATGTGGAAAGTTCGATTTCCTTCCTTGATACACCAGTCTGGAAGCTGGGTGGAAACGCTTCACCTGAAACTCCAAATTGAAGGACACTCTTGAAGGCCCCGAGGACTCCATTTCGAGGAATTCCCAGGACATTACCTCCTTACTTTGAATATAACCCCATACGTAATTCAACCAGCAGTTTGTCCACGTCTGATTAAATTTCCAATAGAACGATCTCCTTCACTCACTAGTTAAACGGAAATGACATAGTGGATATGGGAGACGTCTTCGTGTATGATGTAGATAGAAACTAGGAAGATATACGCTTTTTTTAATACCTCATGTATTCCGTTTGACCAAAGTTCGTTAGGTTATATAAAAAGACTTCATCGCGTGATTCGGAAAGCATTGATCCTCCAAATACTCTAATGGGGTTAACTAGATGAAACGACCAGTTAAACACGAGCCAGTCCGGCTTTTCCGCGAGCTGAGAGATATTGAGTGGCCGTGTCTCGTCCATACCATACGAGAGGGAAATTCGGGGATAACCAGATCAGACTAATGTGAGGTTCACCCCACGGGATATGGGGTGAACCCACCTACAGTTCCGTGCCAAGCGGTAACAAACTGGTTGAAGATGTGCAATGGGCACTAGCGGAATAGCGGTTGGGACACTGCACCGGTAAGTCAGTTGGCGATCAGTTACATGGAGACAAATCGATTCCATCCCGTGATATTTCATTTTGATGACCAATTAAAAAAATCATTATCAGCAATGTATTTCTGCAACGTCCACAAGTTCTTTCGAACACTGCATTACTTTATACAGTCTAGATATACCCAAGTATAGAATGCACCAATTCGTTACATTCCAGGGAAAATTGATCCAAAATACACAAATACTCAGTCGCCAAGATATTGAATCAAGTCAATGGAGTCTTATTGTTTTTAAGAAATGTTGTAGGACCATGGAGGATTCCTACGTATATTTGAACGAAATTAACCAAGAACATTTAAAGGTTACGTACTGGTAATATTCAATACCAGCAGTATCACATGTACATACAACACAAGTAATCATCTAAAGAAAATATTCGTTATATTTTCGCATTTGTGTTTCCATCTACTAGTATTTTGCCACAATAAACATCGAATAATTGTCTATCTTCTTTCGATGACGGTAAGCCGAAATATTCAATCATTTGTAAATTAAAGAAAATTTCACTATTGATGTAGGTATCTACTTTAGTGCATCCTGAATTAGTTTACTTCCTTCAGTAGAATATTATAAAACAAGAGAAGTGGAGTTCCACTATACAAAAAAGTGGTTGTACGAAAATGTTGTTAACAATCATTTAACTACTTGAGCACGATCATTGAGTGTGACCTGTACGCGCGATTTGACTCAGTGGATCCAATGATATCCATATCCACATCAAAGCGAACAAAATTATGATCTTCAGTTTGGCGAAGAAAAAGAAATGGAACTGCTCACATGAAATATCGTAACAACCATAAAATTGCGAGGAGCGGAACGTTGAAGGAGAAAATACCCAGACTCAAGGAGATTACACCTGACAGACACCGCGACTCGAGAGCAGTTTCCCGGGCTAATTTACAACGATCGCGATACGAGAGACTGGCCAAGGGCGTGAGGGGCGGTATATGCGCTGCCTCCGGTCCCACGAGGACTTTGATCTTCCCCCGCAACGGTCTGACTTATAGGAGGTTGTGAACAACCCCATTCGTCCTGGGGGTTCCCTGGATGTTCGGCCGGAACGTGGGAAGGCGGGAGTAAAGCACAAGACGCTTTCTAGATAATCCATAAGGGACGAGATCCGATCGAGTTACCACGTCAGCATCTCGATGATCCATTATACCAGGAAGGGAGATCTATTTCGGTTTTCAACAATCCACACAACCCCCATCAAGTCAAACAACTGAATTACATATATCATTCGGGTTTGAACATCTTCTATGGAACCTCGTCAAACATGGATCGAGTACCCAGTAAAACATTCTGAAACATTTTGTAATCGATATATATTTAATGCATTAGACTGCGAGATCCAGGTTAATCAAATCCGTTGACTACTAGTAAACCTTTAAAAACATTTTCACGGAAAAAGGGCAGAATATAAAAGAGAGGGAAGACTTACACAGGGAGTTCAAATTGATTTTTGCACATGCCAGTAAGCTGGGAGAGCTTCAACGTACATGTTAACCCTTTTTCGATGGACACTGAAGTTAAAATTCAATGACTTGTCAAACTCTCCATTCTCTGCGAGCAACTATGAGGTTGGTGGTATTCGAAGTGCATTATTTACCTGCGGGGGCTCTCAGGAACCACCTATATCTGTAGTTTCTTACCAAAACGAAGCAAGGACATGAATATGCGATTGTTGAAATTAAATATTCAATTCAATGTTTATTTACAAAAAATAAAATCAATACATACAACAAAAATTGTTTATACTCAAAGTACATAATGGAAGTTTCAAAATTAAGGTTGAATTCTGAGCCTAAGGTCCTGTGACCCTTCCAGGCTGGTCTCTTCTCTCCACATTTCTGAAAATCTCACAGCGGTTGTGCTGTACAGTAAGCAGTACAAATTATGCATTATGAAAGCTTATAGGAGTTACTTTAATACGTAATCCTATTTATCTAAAATTACCTAAATTAGCTAAATAATGTATAGACCCTCCATGAGCTAGTTACCACCTCTCTATCTCCCTAGGATAATACCATCCGGTATCCTTTTTGAACAATATTTTAGCGCAATACTCCAGTTGTTTCGTATAGTCGTGGGTCTCACAAGGTTATTGTATACCGAACAGTGATTTAGACAGACGGGTCAGATCTGTTCAGAAGGTAATAAACCACTGTGGACGAATTTGCAGTTTTTTGACCAATGCAGTTACATGATCCTGCACTCAAGATTCAAGATTTCAAGATTTTTATTTGACAGAAATAATACAAAATAAATTATGGCAATAAGTATATTTAAAGAAAGAAAAGAAATGTGTACTTGTGTCCACGGAGGCTTAAGTACCAGAGTAGAGTACCACTCCCGGATATATTATCGAATTCAGCTACTGGGATCATAAGCAATCCTCAGTTATTTCATGAGTACACGTGGCACTGATGAAAATCCCACTCACTAAACGCCATCACTCAATACTCGATTTCTGTTTTGCCACTGTCACTCATTCCCGACTAAATATCAAGTCGTAGTCTTGAAATGTTCGAAACACGATATTCTTCCCCTCTCATTTCCATCCAATCAGAGGTTTTTATTAATTAAATATACCTACAATCCCAACGAGACTCCATTCCGTCCCAATCATCGTGTACTTGACCAATATTCCCGTAAGCCACTAATTAACCACGAATCGTTCATTCCGGGGTCGCCGATATTAAAAGCAGGTCTGAGTGGTCATCAGGTAATTCAGCTCAATTTTTTCGGGCGGTTCCCACTGCATTCGTAATTAGTGAGTTCAAGAAACCAGCTCAATTAATTGGAGTGAGCGACGTAGGTAGTTGAATATAATTATATTATAATCATCTTATTGCCCCCACTCACCCGAATGTGCCGTGGATATTAGTTACTATTTTGTTGAGTGACACACAAAGGAATGAAGTTTCAGGACACGTTGAATCCAAATTCTATCTTATTTTGTCATATCTAGTTGTATACTGTCCTTTGATTGTCTGCAGACCCTCAATCAGCAAAAAATCACAATACGAACCGAACTGTGATTTGGACGCAATTTATAACTAGTATGTATATTTGCGTTATAAAAGTACCTACAATTATTACTGGTTTTGTTACAAAACGATCAACTGTCGAAACACGAACGTTCCCACTCTCAGAGTGCTTCTGATCCTCTTTACAGGCATCTTCCTTCAACTTTTACTCCATTGTTCAAGAATTCAAGTTAAATTCAGAAACTATATCCTCAAATAATATACGGTACGCAGTTTATTGTGTAAATCCAACTTTTGTTTAAACCAATTATGTCCCAGAATGTTTTAATATCAATAGATTGGTTTATTGCAAAAATTCATTGTTTGAAAGTTATTTGCCAAAATTATTGGAAAATAGGTAGGTAATACCTAGTTCAGGAACCTCAGAATTGACTGAGTGAAAAAATAATGAAAAGTGTGACGGCGGAAATGGAGTGAATTGGTACGAAAATGCAGTTGACAAGCTCGACTTGACACTTCAGTTGAAAGGTCGATCGATGACCTATTCACTAACTAACGGTAATAGTAGCGCCGGATTCTATTCATGGAGGGTTCCCTAGCATCTCATTCGCCTGTCGGAGGTGATCATCACCTATCAAAATCCGATGATCGATTCAGCCAAAGGTGGGCTGGACTTTTTCGACTCGCGCTAGTGGGAGTTTGCACGCTATTTCGTAATTAAACTCCTCGCCGATTATCGGGCGAACGAACTAATGGAACAAGGGGAGTGAGGGGGCGGATTCGAATTATTCGAGAATTATTCGCTAACCTTGTTATGTTTGATGAGTCCCAACCGCCCAGAACGTACTGAGACACAAAGCAAGGCGAATTTACGAAATGAAACATGAACAATTATTACCAGAGGCTATACGATGCGTATAGGGCAAACACATACAGAATGTCCCAAAATAATCCACCCCTTGAGAAACAAATCACTATCCGTATATGAAGAGTTTGAAAAAAATCACGAAAACTTTGGTTCACTGTTCAAAGTACCGATACGATAGTTATGTGACATCTAAACGGGAACTACTCATTTAAGATCTTTAGAACCTCTAAGTAGAATCGGTCCTACTTAGAGGTTCTAAAGATCTTAAATGAGTAGTTCCCGTTTAGATGTCACATAACTATCGTCACGGTACTTTGAACAGTGAACCAAAGTTTTCGTGATTTTTTTCAAACTCATTTAATGTCCTCAACCATTTAATGGTGAGGTAAGTACTTGAATATCATTCCATCTGCCATTCTTACACTTTGCGGTTCGATCCCAATTCTTGTTCTAATTCTTTGGAATCCTCCCTTAGAACTTTATTGAACCAAAGTTTAAAGGACAATACAAGCCTCCTGGTTTAATTTCAAATTTTAGTCCATTGATTACTAGCTCCCCCGCCGTGTAAAAAGTAGCGCTTCTTCTATTCTCTGAACGAGTACAATGATGACCCGTAGACTTTTTTAAAATAGAAGTTGAGTTTAAAAGAACTTTGAGGGAAACGTACAAACTACAAAATATGGACCCTTCAACAAAAAAATGAAACAAATAAAAAATAACACGAAGAAAGTAAAGTCTTCACGACATTCTACGAGTTGATGAGTGCCCAAGGAGTGCTACTGAGTCATAAAACGCGACTTGTTGTGGGAAACAGACGTCGTGATATCATATACCAGACCTCCACCCTCCAGACACACGTGGGCGAGGTGAAAACAGCTGTTGCCCATAACTTTGCCAGAGTAGTCACTGAAAAAGCGATGTATTACAGGAGTGTCCCCTTTACGTAGGAACTGGAGCTATCAATTAAGTGTAGGAGTGTATTATTTATGCGATCGAAATGTCGACTATATGAGTCGAGGATGCTATTTTGGTGGTTCATTTCCCTAAAACGAACGTCGAACAAATCTGAATACCTTCGATTCAATAGAATAAACGTTCCCCCAACTCGAATGATGAACAGCTCTGAAGTTATGCAGATATTAAAATACTGCACATTCCTATACGATGGTTGGATGATTGATTTGAAATTAAATCATCTCAACCGAGCAACCCCAGAATTACGCCTGACCTCCTGAGCTATGTAAAGTATTATACGGGGCATTTCATCCACTTTCACCCTGTGCCATACGTTCATTCATAATTAACCCAAAATAACGGGGTTGTGATACTTAACCAATTAACAATACCATTAACTGCGTATTGCTGATGGATTCATGACACTAGATACCTACTCGTAATTGCTATCATGGATTTGAACTGAAGGCCTGCAACCAATGCTTTTCTGCTTACACTCAATGATGACGATACAAGTTGTACGAGTATACACTCTGCCATGCAATTGCACCTTGCGTATTCTGCACAGTTTAGAATAGTGACATCACATTCCTACTCTCTCAATACAGAATGAGGTGGAGTTTGCAAGCTTTTAAAATTAATTTGAACAAATCGAGGGTCTGACGGCAACTTCCCACATCGTCATTTCGGCAACTTTTCAGCAGAACCAAAAAACCATCTGTTATGACTATGTTTACTGAGTAATTCAGTAAAATACATCGTGAGATTTAGCGTTACCTAACTTATACTTAGTTAGGTCGATCCTCTGGGAGGAGACGCTTCAAATGGTATGCATAACTCATTTTGGCCAAAAATGACGATGTGGGAAGTTGCCGTGAGACCCTCGAAATACGACAGTAGAGACATCGGGCTGATTTTCCAAGTCCAAGGAAACTTATTGTTGAATAATAGAATCGTCGTTCGGTTCATTATTTTAAATGATGAGCCATCGTCAACGAAGAACTACAAACTAGAACTCATCCTAGATGCTTGAAATAGTTGTAAATTGACAGGAATGGGAATGCGCTAGTTTGTCTGTTGATTTGTTAATATATTCTTTTCAAGACTCCGCAAGCGCCCACATTGTTCAAACTTCCGGAGGAAGAGGGAGTGAAAAGACACACATCGGAGACAATGTGGTGAATAGCGATCATATGGCAAACCTTTGACGCTGCAACGGATCCCCGGGTGACACAATGAATTTTTAAATTTCACCAACGCTCGGTTGGCAGAGTTCAAACCGGAGCTCAAACTGCGAAGCGAAACGCGGACGGAAATACATCAGGCAAAACCGTCACGTTCGCTTTTCCCCGTTTGACGTCTTCCCAGCTCACCAGGAAGTTCCCGTCGTCGAAGGGGTTGCTTGCATAATCCAGAGGAAACCAGGGGCGGCACCGAGGAAGATTGACCTAGCGGGTTTATAGGGTCTTCTCTTCCTCCAGACTCTAAGACCTTAATCCTTTCCGCTCACCTGAAGTTCCTTTACATCAGGGGCTTAAGATCGTTTGCCCGTTCATCAACAGTTGCCTTCTTGACTACGTTGATGTGACACCCTCGTGAAATTCAACCCTGAGATGAAACACGAAGTATGAGCACAGAGAAAGCTATAAGAAGTACATTAAATATTGAATTTTGAGTCAACTTTGTCCATTCAATAAACTTAAGAAATAAAATGATCATTTTATACTGGTGCAAAAGAGGCTTTCGTTATACAACTCCAGTATTAACGCCCAGGTAATAACGCCCTCACGTCGTCATTCCGTAAGGATTAGCCCATTGGCACACGTTTCATCCACTTGCAAACGAAACGGTTCGAAACAAGGCAAAAGAAACTTTCGAGACTCTCTTCATCCAGGTGGAGATTGTCGAAATCTCTTCTGCCTCCGGATTAATTGTGGTCATTTCAACTAACGGAAAGTTGAAAGATAAAGGGCATATCGCCCTGAAAAGGACGGTTTTTTCCTTTCTCTCCACAAGAATAAAAACAGAGCATCTGAATAACAAGGCCGGTACAAGGGTGAGAGGTGAAATTCACAAAAGGCCTCAAAGTGATGCGCGAAAATGAACCTGGAAGGTTGTGTATCCTCTCGAGAGATCGCGCCATTTTTCTACTGTCATCACACTCCTCAGACTCCTCTTTTATTTTCCCCTCTTCTAATTCTTTAACTTGAAAATTAAAAAAACGCTTGTTTTAATTAACCCTTTGTCCTTTTTCTGATTCTCCTGTACAGGTTCAAGCACTGTCACCGATTTTTATTTAAATTTTTCTTCTCCCTAAAGGGATCCACTTCAGGTTTTTGTCTTTCTGTGCAAACGTTCGTTCTTCTTCTTCTCTTTCTGAGTGTCCTCTTTTGAAATCCTTAGTTCGGGTCACTTAATTATCGAGATCATTGTCGTTGGCACCTGTCTTTTTTTTCGTTCCCTTTTATATTCTTTCGGTCCTTTTCGACAGCTTTTCTTGTAATCTTTTCAACGGAGGATCGCTCGCTTTTATCCGACCCCAATTGAAGGACTTTTCGAAGCGTATTTAGATCGTCTGAAGTGGAGTGAAGGCGATACAGCGGATTTCTCTTTTCGAGTCGTTCAAGACGCTTTGACACTGATGAACTTGCATTTGCACCGATAAGATTTCCGTCAAGGGAGCAGATAGTTGAATGTACATTCCCAATAGAAATTGAATTACAATCACTGCAACGTGAATACAATGAAGAAGGTAATTATGTTTCAAGTGAATCATTTTTCACTATTAAGTGATCAAAACATCATTAGGGAATCATTATCGTATCGGACAAGGCTCTGTAAGGAACTTCATTATGTAAATGTTGGTAGTTCCCAACTAATGGTAGTTTTAAGAGAACAAGTTAGCTCACGTGGAGACTACAACATTGCCAAGGAATATTTACGGATATGTTGCCGTATATATGGATAATATGGACTTCTCTATGTGCATATTATGTGCATCACTTTAATTTTACAGACCGATTGGATGAAATTCGTCTAAGGTAACGTGGTTCTAAACACACACCTCCCTAACCTACATTTGCGCATATAAACGAGCACTTTTGTAGCTTCTTTGACAACCGGGTTCGCAATTGATGACCTCAATGTCCACGGCAGCAATGGGCATCGACACGGGAACTCGCAATCATTAGCCCAGACGGGCGTGACCCGAAATTCACCAAAACTGCGGTGACCGTGTACGGCCTTTAAATATTCCGGGAACGAAGTCCCAAATGTCTGATTTGGGGATACGCGGTCCCCTCGCCGGATATTCTGCGGGATGTGTTCCTCAATGACTATTTATGGGTGTACGTATATCTCATATTCCAGTGAATGACCAACGTTCATTTTTACTCCGAACGGTTTTGTATGTTGAACTCTCCGTGGGACCACGGACCTAAGTAAAACTTCATGTATCAGATGAGAGATCACAGGTAGTACTCCATCATTTCACAGTTTTCCATAAAGTATACAAACTTTGACAAAAGGTACGAGTACTCACGGAAAGAGAGTTTCACGGTTGTTGAACGATTTTCTCATTAGGGTCACAACTCTTCTTTCGAATTACAGGGTGCATCATTGTGTACGTAGAATCCACCATTCTACAACAATTCATTCAAGATAGGAAAAACCCAATTCAAATATGTCTGAATCGATTTATGTTACCTTAATCGTATGTACAGAAAAACTCTCTGAAAATCCTATCCTGTATCTGCACAATACATGAGGAGTTTCAATGTTTACGATATATTTACTTGACAAAATCTGACGAAAAAGTAGCTTTGTTGAAATAGGATTGTATCGATTTCACATTGGGCAAGGAAATGAGATGGTGCGGTCGATTTTAGCACAGGGAACGATATAGTCACTAGACGCTACAACGTACTTGGTACAAATCGCATTTATAAACCTTGAGAGGTGTTCAAAGGTGAAATTTCCCACGAAGAAAAACCCTAATTTCATCTAGATAGCAGCGGGAAAATAGGTTTACCTTTGAAAGAAAAAAAAAAAAAAAAGAAAAAAAGAAAAACCTCCAGCGCAGCACTTACTCCGGAGGTGCCTCTCGTGAAAGGGAGGTCCAGTTTTAATTAGCAAAGCTAGCAAGGTTGTATAGAATTTTTCATCGGGAACCACCTCCAAGGAGGTTCTGAAAAGAGCCGACCATTGAACACGGCTCATGTACTCGCCTCTTAATATATCATTCCCCTGGCCCCCTCTTTCTCTCGCTTGAAGCTTAATACCAGACGAGGTTGGAGTCTGAAGCCGAACAAACTTCTTTGTTGTCTTTCAAACCTTTGAACATCCACCGCCAACTTTCGCGGAGGGGGGGTAACGCACGAAAATCTTTTTGCCTCGCAAACTCCGTGTGAGGCTCCTAACCCCGCATTCTTTTAGGAGGAACATCAAAGAAGCTCATTGCTTACGTTCGAGTGGATTTTTGAGTAGTGAACCATAGGATACACCAAACAAATTAACATAATATCTACTTGAAGAATTACGAATGATGTCGAAGGTGGATGGTAGGTAGAGAAAAAATTGATGTTGCTCCGACTTCATTACATGAAAGGTAGTTGAAATGAAGCCCTTTCGCACGAGATGCTACATACACGGTGTAACCCTTGAGGTCGAACCATCGGCCAGGGATCGATTCTACCACTAATTTCTGATGAAAAGTGTCCTAAAACAATTTTTCTTTTCTATACTGGTTGAAATCCGACTTTTATCCGTTTTAAGATTTTTTTCCTGTTTTCGACCTTAAGTCACTAAAATGGACATAAGTCCCTCATTTTTCAGTCAAAATTCAAATGTGACTATACCGTTGGAAAGAGCTTCCAATCCTCTATCTCCTCAGTGCGAAATGGAACTTTCTGAAGAAGATTCAGACTCTGAATCTGCCGGTTACTTGCACACTGTAACCCTAAAAGTTGGCCCAAAAGCTCAGCTTTTCAACGGTATGATTAAAACATTGTTTACAGTGGACCCATGGTGTAAAATCCTCGTTCCCGTGCCAAAGACCGTGGATCTTTAAGTAAAAATCGACAATTAGAATATCGCAAAATCGACATTTTTACCGTAAAATGAGTTAGGCAGCAATGTTGTTCGCAATCTTTGTCTCGCTGAGTCAAATGATGCACGTCAATTTGGTTTTATAGGATAGATCATCCCTCATCTACTACATACTTAATGCTCAATTAGTGAATTTATTGACCATTCTACTCGTACGTTGACAATGTGGACAGATTCTAACTATACGGTGCGAGGCGATTTCGGATTTAAAATGTGTATATGAATGGGATGAACGAACAGCAGTCAGCTGGCGGAGCCCTTTAAAACTAATCATGTTCAATTAATTTCACATCCGGAAGATGTTAGAGAGCACCGGGGTGGACCGAGTGCAAGCTAGATGAAGGGAGTTGAGACGGAAAATTAATTTCCCTCAGACGCCTGAAAAACATGGAGGGCTGAATTCTGGTTGATTTTATTCTTAATGACAGCAATGTTTCATTGTGATTGTTAATTGAGTGGCGGAGTAATTCCGTACAGTTATGGGACATAGAGATACATAGAGATGGGACATAGAGAGGGACATACAGAATAAGTGATCTGTACAGAAAGCAGTAAACCTTTTTGATCGAATTTGGAGCGTTTTGACATTTCGTCGTTGAAGGAACAACGTGGCATATCTCAAAACTTCCCATTTCACAGGAGAGACAAAAAAAGACAGATGGTACGCCATGATATCAACCAGTTTTAGATACGCCAGGATGCTTCATTGACGCTTTGACCGCTTTCTGTTGGAGTAATATTAAAACTGTTGTATCATTGGATCCAGCGCGAAAATTTGGATGTAAAAGAAGGCTCAATGGAAGAATTGGATGTAATGGAAGGCTCAAAACCTCAAAACGGAAAAAAATTGAGTTACGCCATGTTGCTCCTACAACGACGATTTTATGTCTTTACTTTGGCACATGGACTCGAAAAGCGTGGCGTTATAAAAAAGCGTTACAGTTGATGTTCTCATGATTTTTTTTACAACCACTCCGTAACTAAGTACCTAATTGTAACTCCGTCTATGTGCATCCTACGGTAATCGTTCACCGCTCGTTGGAATCGTCAGATTTTATAGAGTAGTAGCATGATAATACGAGTTATGAAATAGTTTCGTCCCTTCAGTGGCAGATGAGATGTGCAGGATGATATTTATTTTTAAAACGAGGGTAAACAATGTAGTCAGCAACACAACTACGAGTTTCATTCTATAGTGATATTGCGTTAATTTAGGGTTGCGTTAAAGGGGAGGGTAGAAAAAAAGGGTAGGAAATGGAGGGATGGGAACTAAAGACAAAGATTTTATGTCTTTAACGCTTGCATACGAGTCTGCAACACATTGGGACATTTAATGAGAGAGGTAAATTTATATATTATTTATTAGCCATTAGTCGTGTATTCATTTTGGATAAGCCGAGAAATTAATAAATTATTAATGTCACATTTAGTAATTTTCTAAATAAGTAGAAATAGAGGGGAACTGTCAGTGATATGAAATTTATATTTTTTCGGCACCAGGAGGACCAGCGGAACAAGAGTTGATTCAGCATTGTCGTATGTTGGGTCGAAGGAACGTTAAGATACTTTTTTAAGAGACAAAATATTGTAGTGGTAACTACATGAGGCCCTGGAACATACGATTTTCCAACATGTTGAATTGCTTGTTTTTGGTCCAAAAGTTGTTGTTAAGTTTTGTTTCGAGTGATCGCACAAAATAAATTACTCTAACATTTAGGATCTAGACATTTAGACCTAGTGATCTAGACAGAAGGGTGATCTGTACAAAGAAGATAATGAACCGTTGTGTCAAGAATTTGCAGAGTTTTCTTATTCGATTTTCTGAATCTACGTATCTTGAAACGTAAACCAACAAATTTTGAGGGGGGGGGGGGGGGGTTAAAAAATTTTTTTTCTTTGGGCGATTCCAATGGTTCATTATCGAAGATAATAAACCAAAGAAAAACTCAATGCGAAACCGAGGTGGAAGTCACACGTCAAATGCTCTTAACGCTACTTACAGATTTTGAGGGACGTGTCTGACGGCGTCAAATCCCACGTAACATGTCCGTAGTTCACGTCAGCAGTTCACGTCAGGACGTCACGTCAGTAGTTCACGTCAGTCGTCAGCCCTCCGCTCACCGACCGAGGAAACGATGCAGGCGTCGAGTGAGTCCGTTGGGGTCATTCATCAGGAGACCTCCACCCCCGACCACCCAACCACCCACAACCACCCACCAGCTGCACCGTAACACGATCCGAGCTCACGATCTACTTCTCTCACTTACTCAATTACTCCACTGTTAGGGCTCACTGATCAGATGTGTCCTTACTCTTCAGCTTACTCATCAGATGTGTCCTTACTCTTCACCTCGCTCATCAGATGTGGTCTTACTCTTCACCTCACTGATCAGACTGGTCGTTGTTCCTCTTCTACCAACGCTCGTTACTCTTCACCTCCGCTTTGAACCTGGGGGTTTAGAATCCATGAATGTCGCCGTTTGTCAATGAAGACATTTTCATGTCTCTATTATATACCTACCTCTTATGACCATAATGTTGTGTCATGCGCATATCTCAGCTTTTCGAAGGGCGACAACCGAGTGAGAGGACTGTATTCTAGTTCTATGAATCGAGAGGTTTCCAACGAGTTTTGAACGGTTTTTGTCCGATCACAAATGACGAAGTACTATCCCCCTAGCAACGACTCGGTTGTACGCGGAAATAGTCAGAAACTCATTTGGGACAATTTTCGTTGTCAATTTTCGTAACGGTTTTTGAGTTATGTGCCATATGAAAGACATGAAAATGTCAAAAATACAATCTTGTTATTCCGTGTTAACAAATAGTTCCGTTGTTTATTTTACATTTTGGGGGCCCGTCCGGGATAACATGTCACATCGAAGAACGCGTCAAATGCCTACAAGGACGATTTCCACACGCAGTCATCTGGTCAACGATGACGAGGAATCGACAGCAACAACTCCACACGACCAGGATCAACTGCCCCACTGCAGCCTTCTCTGGAATCAATCCAGCAGCAGTTAAAGATATACCATGATCGGGTTGAACATTTGGAGCGGGAAAACAAAAGGTTGAAAGAACTTGCCACTCTTACACAGGCTGGGCCTTCCACGTCCGATTTACTAACTGCATCTGAGACCTTAGCGGAATTCCAAAGACAGCTAATGAGTTTTAAAACGAAACCGAGCTCACTTGAGGGTGCGCTTATACTCTATGAGGGAAATACGTCGTGGGAAGGTGTTGGCCATCTGGAAATTATGGCTGCTGCCAATAGTTGGTCCGACGAGTATAAGGGTCAAAAACTTGCCCTGAGGAGGAACTGCTCTGAGAGTGGTTCTAGCTACAGTACCCCCAGAGGAACGATCGCATTTTCATAGCCTCAACACTGTTCTCAAGCTCCGATTTGGCCAACAGCACTTAGCACTGATTAACAATCTTGTTATCCCTTGTTAACAAATATGTAGTTCCGTTATTTATTTTACAATACGTAGCAGAATACGCGGTATGGAAAACCTTCGATTAAAAAAACATCCAAGGCCTCGTCTTCGATTCCCAAGGGAATAAATTCACCCCAAGTTCTCGTCGATCCCCTTCCCACCCATCATCGCATACACTCGAGCCACCGTGAAAACCGAGAAAGTAGCTCCATCTATCATCCTCGGCGGGTATGGCATGACGCCATCAAAAACAAGAGAAGCTCCGCCTGCCAGACTGTGCGAGGGAGCACATCGAAGGAATGGTATCCTGTTAGCTTATCACTGCTACGGGCTGTAGCTCAGGCCGGAGATAAAATTCAAGCCCGCCGTCCCTCCTTCGAGCCTTCCGCCCGACGAACATTTATCAGAAAAAAGCTATCATTTTCCATTTGAACAGACTTCCGAAAACGCTACCTTCTCTCCTATCAGTTTGTATCGCTATTTTTTTCTCTCCTTGGAGACCCCTCTCTACTTCACTTTTCGGTTAGCTTATAAATCCTTATGTGGCTTCCTATTCATCACCTGGGATATTTCCCTCTCAGGCGTTCTCTATTCAGTAGTCAGTTAAACATGAATCTACCACTGAATGGAATTTATTATTCAAGGATCATTAGTTCTCTAACGGTGAAATTGTATCATTTTCAAGGAGAAAGTTATATATACAGCCAAAATTCTCGGACTGTAAATCACAGGACTCTAAGAGTGTCTGTTATGGGCAGAGTTTAGAATTTGAATTCAGTGTGCGAAATCCGGTAAGATGAAAATTTATTCCTGTCTGTGTCTCATGAGAACATATTACGTACCTCAGAATTCAAACAACTGATTCTAAAATACTCTAAAAAGAGGTACGACTTATTGCATCGTATTGCAATACTAATTCTTAAATTACATTTGAATTTTACCACGCTTATATAAGTTCGCTTCGTGTCTGTCGGGTTTAAACTAACTGCCCGATGAGCTAGAGACTTGAAATTTTAAACATCAGTCAAAACAGGATGTCAATACAATATTCACTTGGTTTCTTGTCTGTAGAATTGTTTACACAATATTTTTTTAAACAAATTAAAATTGAACAATGAGATAGATTCTTGAAATTTTAAACGCGGGTTGAGGATGGATTCACTCGGTTTCTTGTTTGGAAAATTGTTTAATTTCAAGTCTCTAGATTGTTTAATTTGTAAAATTTCAAGTCTCTAGATCATCATTCAAATTCAATTTGTTCAAACAAATAGGTATTGTTTATTACCTATGGTACGTTTCAGCAGAAGGGTGAGCGAGGGTCGGGGGTGGTGCTGAATTTGGATGACGTCATTGGATGGTGAGGGGGGATGTAAGTTTGGATAAGAGGTGGTGATCTAAGAGGGGCGGTGTTAAAGTTGAGTGGTGGTGAGTGGGGGATCCAATCAAAAAGTAATTGAAATGAGTGGTGGTATTTAGGAGCGTATCCACTAGGTTCGCGAACCAATGGCGCTCCACGCTCCCCGAGATAAGGAGACGGGGTTGCGAACAAGGGTGCTCCTCCAACGATCCACAGAGTTCGCCGGAACATCGAACGAACGTCAAGACGTCTGATAAGTGGCAAGTAGCGACGTTCGACACTTCCAAAGTATCGATACCAGTACTCATTTAACTACTTGGATAGGCATATTCGATACTACTCGAATATCGAATGAAAAGTATCGATATACATGAATACTTGCAAAAAGTACTACACCCTTCTGTCTTGATCACAAAATGTCGAGGATGGCTGACAATGCAATGTTATTCACTTGGTTTCTTGTTTGTAAAATTGTTTAAACAATACCTATTTGTATTAAAAAGAATTTTTCTTTCGTCGATTCCAATAATTCGTTATCGAAGATAATAAACCAAAATCATGAAAAATTGGGGACGTCAAATAAATACCTACTAAACAAAATCTTAAACAAAAACCTCATTTTATACTTCACCATATTATCTAGTATATACCAGGTACATATAATTTAGTATATAGAGGTACATATAATATGAAATACTTTTTAAACACTTAACAAACTGCAACACCCTCTCGTTACTGTCCAGGCCTCAAGGTTAAGACATTAATGACACCAGGAAAAATTGTTCATAGAATAGGTTCTCACCGATTTTGTTGAAATATAAATTTTTGTATTTTATTGCAGTTTTGGTCATTTGATGGAAATTTCTCAATTCGGTGGTTGAGTATTTCATTCGATAAGGACCAAAGTGTTGATATGAGTACTCATACTCAAATCATGAGAATCGATATCAAAAATACTTGGTATCGAAAGGAATATTCGATACATTACCTACTTGTATCGATTGGTAGGTATCGAACGTCCCTAGTGGCAAGTGTTGCAGCAACACAGACACTGGTCCGATTGGCGTCGACGAACGTACTGCAATCCCCTTTGTGTTCGCAGAAAAACCGACAGCCATTGGAGCGGCGTCAAAGGTTCGCGAACCGTGGCACGCTCGGAACGTGGTAGCGTATCCAGTGGATACTATCCACTACACAGGAGCGCGGAGCGCCATTGGTTCGCGAACGTAGTGGATACGCGCCTTCAGATGGGGAGACGATGACGTATGTATGACGTCAGACGGGGTGCCGGGGGGGATGACGTCGAACTGGACCGTAAGGAGGGTGATATAAGGAGGCTGACGATGCGGAGTCGGCTGTGTTTACAGGATCAGGGGGTTAGACGGATGACGTCAATTGACGGTCAGGGGTTTGGACGGATGACGTCAATTTACGGTCAGGGGGTTGGACGGATGACGTCAATAGACGGTCAGGGGGTTGGACGGATGACGTCAATTGACGGTCAGGGGGTTGGACGGATGACGTCAATAGACGGTCAGGGGGTTGGACGGATGACGTCAATTGACGGTCAGGGGGTTGGACGGATGACGTCAACTGACGTTCAGGGAGGTGGAAGTTGGATGGAAAATGAATAAGGTGAAGGAGCAGAAGACGTAGGGGAGGGGGTGACGCGACTGGTGACGTAAAAGTTCGTTGCACGTTTGAAGGCCACTGTCTGATTCGAGAGACGAGTTCTAATTAACATAATAATATTATTGTATCGAAGGCGATCACTACTATCAATTCTTCTTCTTCTTCCTCTTATAAAATGACTTGGCTCCAGCCATGGTAGTCATTGGATTCGTGATTCCATGCAACCATCAAAGGTAGGTAGCTTTAGGTAACTGTTACATAATGAGCGGGCGATTCAAATTTGCAATTGCATGTTTTACTGTTGACAAAATATTGTGTTATTCTCAATAAATCTTTTCATCATTCAACTTCTACCTACATTCTTCCTGCGCTTGCCCTGGCGCTACGCCCCATGCATTGAACGTTTCGGAATGATTGCTTTATTGTCCTTTAGGTTTTTCATCGAAATTATTATTTTTCGATTTTTTAGGGTGGAGAAAAGGCGGAAACGTGGAATTTAGCATAAGAATAATAAATAATAAGAAATAAAGAAAACAAGGTAGGTACGTTCATAGTGGAAATAAACCCAATCGAACTTAGTGAGTTTTGGGGTTTTATTAGGACCAATCGAGAGGTAGAACTTCTACGACCCCACGTTTAGATATAGCTTTTCCGAGTCAAATTAAAGGTTTTCCGAAACAAAATAAAGGTTTTCTGAAACAAAATAAAGATCGTTAAGATAAGTTCACTGCAGCGGATTGAAACACTTAATGAAAACAAGACAGGGACAGCCTTCCTGTCCATTCTCTATCGAATTTGATATGGACTATTCCTTATGCATGATCAGGGAGATTTCTGCCGCATGCGTGCATTCCTTATCTGTCCATATCAAATTCGATAGAGAATGGACAGGCAGGCTGTCCATGTCTTGTTTCCATTAAGTGTTTCAATCCGCTACAGTGAACTTACCTTAACGATCTTTATTTTGAAATGGTAAAACCTTTATTTTGTTTCAGAAAACCTTTATTTTGTTTAAGAAAACCTTTAATTTGACTCGGAAATTCACCGGATAAATCGTTCTATTCCAGCTCTTTCATTTTATCGCCCATCTGAAGTAGTATTGATAAAAATATCGATATATATATATCGATTAAAGCTATATATATCGATATTTTTATCAATACTACTTCAGATGGGCGATAAAATGAAAGAGCTGGAATAGAACGATTTATCCGAATTGAAATTGTTTTCGTCGACTCCTTCAAATTTTAACCACTCGTTCGAGCTGTTTGGACGTTGCTTGCGCAGTGGAACCTGTGAAGTCGTCTACTGAATATTTCTTCTCTATACCACTCCAAACAGGTTGGCTCAGTCTCATTCAGACGTCAAATGTAATTTTCCTCGAACTAGAAGTTCAAACCAGAACCCCGTCCAATGAGTTGACGACGGGATTGAAATGAGACTGAACAATCAAGGCACGACATTTTCACACTAAAAGGAAACCTAGTTTGAAAAGTTACCGGACTGACCGTAGCGCGCAACTTTTGACTTGAGGGGGAGGTTCAACTCAATTAGATTAATTTGCGGAACATTGCTCTCGTCTGATGAGTTGCGGAAAGGGATAGAGATTCTGAGAGGGGGAGCTCCGGAGAATTATTATGGACAATCTGATTTAATTAAGGGAGAAATCCTATCAGCTTGGGTCGAAACGAGGTTTGGATCTGGACGGGAATGAAAAGAGGCCACAAATCCACAAATGAGGGTTTGCTAGGAATCAAAAACTTTTCGGGTGGCCCACGATGTCCTCACGTGTTTAATTCGAAATTTTGGTGAATGAACGAAAATCTAATCGTCACTTAAGATCCCACATGGGCTAACTCATTTTCCCCAACTTTACAGGAGAGACAAAAACGTGTGCCCAGTCTTGCTATAGACTTTTCTGCAATTTCGTTCTACATTTCATCTCATAACACAGTCTTATGGAGACCCAAGAATAGTAGAAAGAAATTGCAGAAAATCTCCAACAAGACTGGGAACACGTTTTTGGTCTCTCCTGTAAATTTGGGAAAAGTGAGTTACCCCATGTGGGATCGTGACGTAATACTGAATTTGTCCTTTTGCGTTCGGGTTCAACAACTCGCTTGGCAAACAGCAGTAACAGATTGCAGCGGGATCAGGTTTACGGATAAAATTACCTATGCTGAATAGGAAGTCAATGGAACATTTAATCAAACCCTCAATTTCGATTATGTGACGAGATGGTCAACTCAAGAAGAGGGAAGTCGGTAATACCTCAGTGATGGTGTCAACATATCAACCGAGTTCCGGCCCAAACTTATAATAATGTGGTAAACCCACACAAACACATGTGTTGTTGGATACGAGTGTTTGACGTTTTAGAAAATGTGGTTGTTGTGTTTGGAAAATAGAACAAAACGGTTGTTGATCATTAATTGTTGTGATTTTTATTACAATAATTATAATTTTGAATTATTCATGGGTTATTGTACTTTTACCTTCCATCGATCGAAGTACCTACTCGTATAAATATCAAGAAATACCAGTAACAAACTCGATACCACAAACCCCGATTTTTTTTTTAGAATCAGATGCTCCCCACTATGAAAATTGGCTTTATTTATTTGGAGGGTTGTAGGAGGTTTGTTGTAAAGAAAAGGGGAGAATTCGTTCCGAGCTTTCGGTCATCTTCAGGGCTGTAACATATAACGACAATCTGCTATGAGACCTGACCATTGTCGGTATCACGAACTTACAATTCTAAATAATTTTAATAATAAGTTACTGACTTACGTTTGGTAGGTATTTTCTCCTCGACCCAGTACTTCTTTCAGTTCACGACTCGTCAGGTTTATTTAGTTTTCTCAGTACAAATAACCGTACGGAGAAGGTATAGAAGGTGTTGTATCTTATGGAGGATGATCGAAGAGAGACTGGGTTGGGGATTACGGGTGAGTACTTGGTGGGTAGGGAATATTTTACTTTGGCTTTAAAGTTGTTGGTGATACAATGGCCAGGTCTCATAGCAGATTGTCGTTATATGTTGCAGCCCTGAAGATGGCTTATTAATGCCGAAAGCTCGGAACGAATTCTCCACTTTTCTTTACAACAAACCTCGTACAACCCTCCAAATAAATAAAGGACATTCAACCAAGGAGGATATGGATGAAACAACAACAAAATTGGCTTGAAATGTTACCTTTTGAGCCACGCTCATGATGGTGTTTTATTCCTCAATTCTACCATTGAACCCTCACTGTGAATGAACGACTGGTTGTAATGTAGTTCTAATACTGATTATTCGAAGTCATATTTCGAGGGTCTCACCGCACCTTCCCACATCGTCATTCGGGCGAATTTTCAGCAGAGCCAAAAAACCATCTGCCAATGACTATGTTTACTGAGTAATTCAGTAGAATAAATCGTGAGATTTAGTGTTACCTAACGTAGGTAACTAACTTATACGAGTAACTAACTTATACGTAGGTAACTAACTCGTACTTAGATCGATCCGCCGGGGGAAGACGCTCCGAATGGTATGCATAACTCATTTTGACCAAAAGTGACGATGTGGGGTGTTGCCGTGAGACCCTCGATTTCATATATCGATGGCGTCACAAAATAACCTCGTATCTTGATTTTGGTTTTTTTTTATTTTTTTTTTATTTTTTTTAAAGAAAACTTCTTATCTCATCATCCTGTGGTTCGAATTTTGGCGTAATTTTATTAACCAAAGGTCTCTAGAGGGCAGAACATTCATTTTCAGCCAAAATTCGAACCATGGGACGATGAGATAAGAAGTTAAAAAAAACCAAAACCGAGATACGAGGTTATCATGTGATGCCATCGATATATGGGTATTCCAGAACCTAATCTCAGATCGATACCACCCAACTTCTCCGTACAATTCGCGATTGTGCTCACTGCAGGTATCATACAATTACCGTGTACCATAGGTACACATGGTGCGGGAAGGTGAAAGGCTCAATTTACCATTCGTTTTGGTATTCAGATCAATTGAAACAACAACGTTCCCCTGCTTCATGGCCCATCCCCGCTCCTTTGTAAAGTTTCGCAGAGCACATAGGCGCGGCCCTTCCCAAAATATACAACCGTCCACCGACTCGGGAATCGAACGTGAACTATACTGTGTGTGGCCCTCAAAAGCGGTTACAAAGGCTTGTAATCAAACCGCGGGATGAGTTGCCTCGATCGAGCCAGCAGGGAAAAAAAGCTCCGTTCAGATCAAAGAAGTCAATTCAGCTCTGCCGTGCCCTCCCCCATCTTGATGAGAGCTTCACTTTTATACCAGTTCGCTCAATTTACTGCTTGTTTTTTAGTCGACGACGTGCAAACTGACTGAGCCGTTTGTACTTATTCCCTTTTCCTCTTTTCCTACGGTTTTTTAAACCCATCTATAACTTCCCGATCATTATTTATCTTGTCTCTCTTTCCCCCTTCTTTGACTTTTTATCTTCTTGCAGTACCTACGACCCACAGTAAGGCTTGGTGTACGTGATAGAATTCCAATACAGGTTTACTACTCAATAGTTTCGCCAATTCAAAAACAAAGCGCAAGAGAATGTGTTTTATTTTTAACACAGAATGTGTTTTAGCCATGGACTAACTAGCCAAAAACGCTAACGAAATCTGGGACGACAACATGGATACCGATGATACGGAACTAAGGATCGTGTAACCTGGTGTAACCTATGAGCAGTCAATATATCAGTCACAGAAAACCCTACTATACTACGTATCAGTCGAAAAAGATTCCACAATTATCACGTAGTAACGGTTTCGTTTACCCAAAGTTTCCCAGTATGGCTACGAGTGAAGTCAGTTTCGAATGTTGAGTCAAAAACCTTCAAAACAACTACTCGTTGTTTACCATCTGTTATGGGATTCTTTCAAATAATGTTGTAATCTCAATAAAGATTCTGATTTAGTGGGAGGAAAGTAGCGAAATTCTGATTTAGTGGGAGGAAGTTAACCAATCTTCAACCGAAGATTGAAGACGGGTTTATGTGAAACGCGTGAGCTAAAACACATTCCGTGTTTCTATAATTTCGTTCGAAGTATGTAAATAGAGGTAACCGGGGGTCCAGGGGGCTTGAAACTGTGAAACAATAATTTTTTTTGTACACATCATTCTTCTGAATTTTTCGTTAATCAAGTGATGCTGCATGTCTGGAACTTTGGTCTTAAGATGTTCATTCAGTAAGTAACCCCACATCGTTCATAATGTCCATCGTACTAATCGACAAACCATCAGACTATACGTCTGAAAATTGAAATTCTAAACGTAACTACGACTTCATAGCCCCAGGCACTCCTTTGATAAGTTCAAGGGGCAGGTAATAAGTTTTTACACAGTTGAGAAGGTTTGAGTGTCTCATAATTCGATTCGCCGAGGATCTTAAAGTCATGTGGAAGCGACGCACAAACCCCGTTGAGAAGGTATTAGGTTTTTAACCTCACATTACCCTCACTAAATATCAAGGTGAAATGGAAGGAGGGCGGTGATAAGATTTCCGGAAAGACGGGATTGGGGATGAGCGTTGAAAATATTTGAGAACGTCATTAAGGGCTACGATACTAGTTAAGGTAGAGGTTAGCAGTGGATAAAAAACAGTAATTTTGGAACAATTTGTACCGATGCAGAGTACAATTAAACATAAACCTACACTACACTTCTAATGATGACGCGTATTATCAAGTTGAAATGGTTCTCCATTTAAAATATGCCCAAAAAACTAAAAAAAAAGTTATACATTTCATGCGATGAGAGTTTGCTAAACACCCAGGAGTAAGACGTTCAAGAGACATTTGGCTTGGACAGTTTCGTACAGTTCCCCTTGAAGTTGGGACGTTTTGGGGAAGTTATGCTAAGAAGAAAACGAGGTTCTTCCATCAGACTGAAAAGAACGCCAAGGAGTAAGAAACTGCCGCGGACCCGGCATGTAATGAAACCCCGAATAGTGATTTACGTCTTACCCTAAGACCTAAACCTCCGCTGCCTCCATTCTTCCACAAGCACCATCTTCGGACGCCACGGCCAGACCGACCTGAGGGGGGTTAATTAACTCTGAACAAAGTTATACACCCAGTTCAGGGAGAGGTGGATGCCTGTCGGACTATAAATTGTTGTTTTGCAGGGAAAGGCCGGCGCGACGGGGGAAGTCCATAATTTCGGTTAGGATTAGAGACTGGGTGGTCGGGGGACACAAAATAGACCCACCTGTACTTGAGAGCATAACTCACGATTGGTTCGAGTCAACGAGGGGAGGCGTGCGTATCTGTACGGTGAGCTTCTGCTGGATTACAATTTACCAGGAGATTATACACCACCCTGAGCTGCACAATACATTATGCGTTCTCATAAATGAACGCAATCGATTGCCGCTTAGAGTTACAAGTTCAAGTTGATAATTGTTTGTAATTCCACGTATGAATTTTTCGTTCTTTCAATCAGTTCTCCAAAATGCAGCTCAGTAGGTAACGACAAGGCTGTGTCAGTCACCAAAACTGATGTCATAACATGTACTGAAAGCCTCAAGGTGGACTACTAACTCAACTTGGTTCAACAATGAATCAAGGCTGTGATGGTTTGCTGATCTCATGTTTTCGAGGTCTTTGTTCGACCGCTCTGGGGATGGACGGCAGTGGGAACACAGACCGCATATTCCTCCGGGTGGGCATATTACCTAACCCCCCCGTGAACAGCAGCCGTACATCGTACATTACAAGGCCCTCATGAAGTTTCGATCGCCGCCAGTCATTTTGGGTCTGTGGATCCACAGAGGTCAGATTCGAATCTGACCTCCCGTTCCTAACGCCCAGAATGTGCCGCACAACTCCACCAATCCAGCGCAGAACAGGCCGTCCAATGACGATTGTTGAATTTAAAAACATTTTTTGTTATTATATAGGTACTACTCGTAAGATGATGGTGGGGTTTAACTAGCTCATACAGCATAGTTATACCGCACGCCTACCTGAGGAGCTTTATTAGGGAACTTGATCACCAATCTTGCAAGAGATGATGGTTTCAGTGGACCCGTCTCTGTCTCAAGTGGCACAACTAAAAACTCGGGAACCGTCATACAATCCGACCGAAGGAACTAAGATGGAGAGTATTGTGCAAGATCTGGAAACAAGGTATGTTCGCCTTATTCACACCGTTTGATGATAATTCGATATGTAAACTAGAAGCCTAAAGCTGTCGAGAAGAACGAGATGGTAGCATTACAAACAACCGCACCGTTGGCGGTGGAGAATGTTTACAAGGGAATCTGAAGATTGGATTCTAATGGGTATAAGTTCAGGGCAAGCTCGACCACCGAAGTTTGGGAGAGGGTAGTGGGCATTAAACTTATGTGCTGGCTCCCTTTTGGACCAAAGCCCCGGGAGTTTCAAATGGTTTTACTTCCCTAGCGTGAAAATAAACTGTTCCACCCTCAAAACAAGACCTCAAACTCCGGGATTGGCTGTCCCGTACTTAAGTAAATAGATTAAAGTAATTTACTTTGGGCGATTAACCTTCGGCCGCGACGTAAACATTATCTTCCACCCAGATTGTTGCCCCGCCGTTTAACAAACGACACTTGGATTGCTCCAGTTGTTTCTCTAAACGTGGAAGCCTCGAAAATATTTGTTTGTCTGACAATCTGAGAAACATTGGGGCAAATTTGGAAAGTTTGAAGCCGTTTGTCGTTGGGCCCGCCTGGAAGAATAATGGAGTTAGTTCTTGTAATCTGGCCCCGTGGTGGAGGCCGGGCAAATTCAGCAAGTATTGATGTAATCGATCATCTCCTATCCGCCATACACGACTGGATGGGAACACACGAATAAAGCAGAGAAATAAACGGCTTCTGGGTCAATTCTATAGGGTTCTTAATAATGCTAGAAATAGAAATGTTTCTTAACTAACGTTCACATTTCTGACAATTATTTACCATTTCCGTTGTAGTGCCTGCTTTGAGGTATTCCAAGATGCAGCATCTTTGTGGTGAAATGGCGGTATTACGTTTTCAACATGTCCTCTAACAAACCCGCATTGCAAATTGATAAATATATACTATCACAAATTTGGTTTAATCTTACCTTGAAAACTCTGCAGTGGACGTCCGCTAAATTAGCCTTCCCGTAGACTTTGAGCTCCTGGATCACTCCCTTCAAAAACACAAAAGTTATAAGAAGATCCCGCAGGTTCATGGTCGGTGTAGCATCACTCTTTCACTTCCAAAAACGTTTCCGAGCTACGCGAGTTCCAATTCAGGTATCGTCTGTCCTATACATTATCTGAATGGGTACAGAAATAAATGAAAATTCAATTGATTGATGCCAGAGAACGATACAGGAAGGGCATGAAGACGAAGTGTTTTGAGATGCAAGTAATTTGTTCAAAGTATACAATTTATACATTTAAAGTCTCGATCATCTTTCATGAGGTTCACGTAATTTCATCTTTCATGAAGTTCATGAGGTAATTTTGTGGATTATTTCGGGATCCTAAGATTCTACGGTAATGTTAAAAATAGTGATCTTTTTGGTCCTTTGAACTTTCAGAACTTTCAGGTATTTGTTACAACCTGAATATTCTATACTGACCATAATATTATTATAGACATTTTTCTGCGAATGGACCTAATATCAGATGCACAGAAGTAAATTGAGAATTGCTTTTCAAATCATCCAATCCAAACATTATTCATTCAATTTGCATCTCATACTTCAATAAAATACTCGTAAGTACCCAAATTGCCCTTATTATTGTGTCCAATAGTTCACAATAATTGATAAACTATTATTATTATTTTCTTCTCAATAATTTAAGTGAGAAAGCCTCGTATGAATTCATGTAAACACTTGCAAACTCTCACTCTCAAATGGAAAAGCCCACTAGCACTTGCTGCGATTTCGGTTTATAGCGAATTCCGGGTATCCATCACAATAACCTCAATGGCAACATTCCGAAATAGCCGAAATTTACATAATATCTGTATAATACCCTAACGGTCTACAGAAGGTATCGCTCATGATGTATCCGGTTCTCTGCGGTTTATCAAGAAGGAATTCGCAATAATAATGCAGTTTGGTATTATGTACGAGCAGTAAATATCGATATAAACATTTTGAGAGTAATTCGATTGGGAGGTGGAGTTCGATAGGTCGTTGGAGAGATGGCTTCTTAATACAAGTATTGTAACCCAACTACCTGCTTGTAATTATATCAAGATTCTTTTATTCGGGAGTCAGGAGTGAGAAAACCCGAATTTTAGTTGACAATTTCGTCACTGGAAAAAAAAGTCGTCGATATGATTAGGTTTTTCTCAGTTCGCTTTCCACAAGATAACTTACCAACGAAGGTGTTAAGAACTTTATACGACTATATAGCCCCTGAGATAGTGTAATTGGAATACGAGGGAGATCCCTCGGAATCAACTTCGGGAAAATATCCCGGACCCATCCAGCTCCATCATTATTTCCCTACTTTAACCTGAATCTGCCTTCTCTCCCCTCGCCTCACTACATTAAATATCCCTCTTCCCCGCCTACCGGTCTCGGCATTAAAACCCCCATTTCCAGTGATTTCCCCAGCGGTGTTCATTTTGAAATGCTGACCGAGGCGTTTCGAGGGCGCAATGCTCTTAACTCATTGTGATTCAATATAAGCCCCCTCATCCTCCTCGCAGCAACAGTTTTCACACCGACTTTCCCGTCAATTTATAGGCACGACCCATTTCGCCTTCATTAGGGAACAACGTTCGACAATGGTGTCAACGGGCCGCGCTCTTGGGCTTCCGTTGATTCAATTTTCGAGGTGAGGCAAGTGCGAGGATGGAAACATGTCGCGGCTGTTTCTAGGAGCGGTTATACCGAACGATGAAACTGAGTTTGATATCGAAATTGCCGATGCAGTCTCAAATGAACTCGTGGAAACTCCCGTGAAATTAGCATTGAAACGCGACCCCGCGCGAACCCAACGGCGCGTTTCTTATTGAAAATTACCATCACTCGTCAAACGTACGCCAAATCGAGTTAAAAAGCAGTATTTAGTATTTGAATACTAAACATTCGAAACTCGAACCACTGAAACCTTTGATTTAAAAAATGTACCCACCTATCCATCCCGTCAATCCTTTCCTTGAAGAAGAAATATTGAAAACAATGGACTAACATATCGGAAATGTTTATGAAAAATTTCAACTTGCATCAAACCCTCGCCATACAGGCAAGTTGTACAAATGTGAGTGGAAGATTATTTAACAATTGATTTTAAATTGGGTAAGTATGAAATGGTGGGGTAATTTCCTTCTGAATGACCTACATCAACCTCAATAAACTGCGTTTTGAATCACGTGCGACGCTTAATCACAGGTGGTTAAGGGTAAAATGAAAAATGCCCATCGCGAGGACGTTTGGGGGTGGATGTTTCGACGACTACCTACAAACTAATAATTCGCCAGAAAATGCGATAAAAAAATAAGGACGGGTGATAATCACAAGGAGGTGAAGGGATGGAGAGTTGAGTTGCTGGAAGAATCGTGACACACGCGAAATATCCACTAAAGGTACTGTACGTGTAGCACACTTGTTGAAAAGGCTCGCGAGAGGGCAGACGCAAGGGGCACAAGCCTGCACGCAACTGAGCGCCAGATCTCTGGAGAACTGATAAGTTTAGTGCGAGAAGCGCTCCCCCTCCAAATCTAAAGGGTTCAAGATGCCGGTGCCTCAATGTTCCTCCTCGTGATCCACCAGGATCTAAATAGACCCCGCTGAATTTTCAAGAGCAAAATGAGACTTGGGTGAATGCGAGTGGGTAACGAAATGAATGCGGAGCTGCAAACATTAATTTTGGTGACAGGAAGACAAGTATTTTCATGAACTATCAATTTTTCAATTTATTCAACCACTTCTCTCAATTATCTTCACCAATTTGGAACCAGAATCTGAACTTAATTTGGAATATAAAAGGTGGAAGAATAGCCGAAAACATGCTAAAGCTGTGAAACTAGAATGTGCTTTCATGAATTTTCGCTCATATACACGGTGAGCTTGAAGGCGACTTAGGTTTATCAAAAATGGAGACAAAAACTGGTAAAGAGGATTTTTTTGGCATAATTGACTGAATATAATCCCGATGGAATTAAATCGAAACTGCTCCCGTTTTAGAGATATATCTCTAAAACGGGAGCAGTTTCGATTTAATTATATGGCCATATATGGCAAAAACAATAATTGGCTATATGCATGTAGTATCTGTACAACGTGATCTGCTCTTAGATGCAAAACCTTTTTGTGCGTAAAATTACATTAAAAATGTAGTAGAATGCCGCCAACCGCACATTTTTATCTCAATCCGTTCTATCCAGGGTTATCCGGAAAAACCATATTTTTCTCTTTTAAACTCGAATTTCTCTACTTTACTCCACTCAATTTTAACTTTTGACAACATTTTCGAATTGAAAGTTAAATTTACTATAAGTTTAGAGGACATTGATTCTTGAAGGGTACCATATAATGATTATAACAGCAGCTCAAACATAAATGGATTTGAAAAAATAAACATTCTGAAAATCTGGACAACGTTACTACTTATCCAGAAACAATCCTGGAAACTGGCAAATCTCACGAAAACTTCTTCATTCAATAAGCTTTCCAATATTATGGTCAAATTTGAGATTATCTTTTTCCTTTGATCAAAATTAAGTTCAAATCCAAATAAACCAAAACGTTAGGCAATTTAAAAGGGAGAGTTTGATCAATGGTTAGAACTCATGTAAAAAACTCTGCAAATTCTTGACACAACTGTTTATTATCTTCCTTGTGCAGATCACCCTTCTGTCTATACCAGACTGTATTGCAAACCGGCACCATACCATATTCTCACCGTACTCATACCATACCATACGAATTTCTTTCCTATCATACCATACTGTATTATACCAAATCATACATACAATAATATACCATAGGTACCATACTCATACCATGTCATACAAACCGAGTGAATATTGAAATGTCATCCATTTCTGACCTATATTTAAAATTTCAAGTCAATAGCTCATCATCAAAATTTAATTTGTATTATTACAAAAAGGTATTATTTAAACAATTTTACAGATGAGAAACCGAGTAAATATTGCAATGTGGTCTATCCCCGACTCACGGTTAAAATTTCTAAACTATAGTTTACCGGGAAGATGACAAAAGGTAGTTTTATTCTGGGCGTCTGAGGGTTGGGTCACATAACGGCCGTTTTCGACGCGAAAGATTAGTGTTTTTCCTAAACCTTTGAGCGCTCACTGTGAACGAACGGCTGGTCGCACAAAAATCCAATTGGTCTTAAAAGATTCGTAATTTTTCAGGTCATTCAAAAGTGAACTAAAAATTACACGGTTCAGTTGAATATTTTGAGATATGAAATCGTCGAAATTTTAAATTTCGTTTTGAACCCCTTCCCCTTGACCTAGGGTTATGAAAAGTTTCGAGGATCATTGTGGGTCTGGTCCAAACCCAGAAACCAAATTTTGTAATTTTAGCTCAACGCTAACTGGGCAAAGTGCCACGGACGGCGTACGGCGTACGGTGTACGGCGTACGGCGTACGGCGGACGGACGGATTTTTTTTTATTCGATTTTCTGAATCTACGTATCTTGAAACGTAAACCAACAAATTTTGAGGGGGGGTTAAAAAATTTTTTTCTTTGGGCGATTCCAATGGTTCATTACCAAAATGGTTTAAATGCAAACAATAATTATTGTGACAACAACATGTTTTCTACAAGTTAAAAATCAAAATGTACACCAAAAAGCGTAGGTAATTCAAAACCTGTTTTCAAAATGCCCACCTTTTGAGCCGTTCTTGCACTGTCACGCTTGGCTCTTCAACATCGTGTACTTCTGCAGCATAAACAACGGACTTGAGTAATCCTCAAACAAAAAAGTCGATTGGTGTAAGGTCCGAGTTCTCCACAGCGCTTAGCCTATCCCGAACTCTTCTGCTGTGGAGGACATTTGGATTGTTCAACACTTTCTTGAATTTTCTTTAATAATACAACAATATAGCAGATTAAGGTTTTTTGTCCATATCTCAAAAACGAATTTAATTCCAACGGGATTATATTCTGTGAACCATGCCGAACAAATCCTCTGTACCAGATTTGTGCCATTTTTGACAACTTTAAATCGCTTTCAAGCTCACCGTGTATAGTGACCCGTGTTTACGCTCTTGTTAGTCAACGAAGTAATAGAGTATGAGTCTGTGAGTAAAAGTTTCTCAAAAGCCCAATAGGTCTAATAATTGAGCGTGGTTATTCTCCCACTCTACCACATACAGCTGAGAAAGAAACATGTGGCAGCCACGGAGATCTTTTTTTTCATTCCCGTGTCTGCAGATAAGCGTGAAATGATTTATCGATCCCCTTCGTGGAAGAGACTCAGTTGCAGCACGCGGTGCAGGGTAATAAAATAGAAGCATAAAATATCCCATCCACCGTTTCTATCCTGATCTCTAGGATGATCGTATACGAGGTCGAATCTCATGTTATTGAGTTAGATACATAACACTGAATGAACTCGTCATGTCTTTTCGAGGAAGGCACGGAATCAAACCTTTTTGAATCAAAAATGGCGCAATTACTGTCACCCAAATGATTCATTGATTGATACGGCGTTGAATAGTGAATAGCTTAACCTCGTATGAGGTCATCAATCCAATTATAACTCAGATCTCTTCCCCACATCAGTTTACATTCAGCATATACGTGAATGAATTATGTCAGCATGTCACACAAGGTACCACCTTGAATGTAGTATAGTATAAAATGTTGGAGCTCTAACGAGAGTGAAGTGTAAACTATTTATGTAGGTACTGGTTGGTTATATTGATCATTCGATCGGTATCTCAATTTGGAAACAAGGATTAGCGAATTTCCAGTCGGATTTGTTTTCAAACCCCACTTCACTACGATTTTTTTATTTTGAGGACTGACTTTGAGGACCTGCAGCGAATTGTAGTGAAGGTCTTCCAACTTAAAATTATGATGATAATTTGAACGGGAAGGGATTGATATAAATATCATATCCTTTCATCGTTGTAATATGAGGTGCGAAAGAGCGCAGGTGTCAACAGAAGCTGAGATAGAACGTGGTAAAGAGGGATCATATATACGACTATGTATCCCGTTGTGTTGGAAAGGGGTCTGGTTGCTCTGTGGTACACTATCAAGGCCCAAGCCGTAATGAACGCAAGACATTGTCTAAGTTACCTAATAACATTATCCATAAACGGCTGACACGAGACCCTGAAACAGTCTTTTGAGGAACGTAAGAGCATCTCACTCCTACCCAACACTATCAACCCGGCGTTCCTCAGGCCATCTGAGAAGGGTGAATTTAATGAGGGTTGATTAGGGAGGTCTGCCTCTGGAAACCTTGATTGGAATACTTCAGGATTCCAGATGGGTCTCCCTCTACCCTTCAAACTCAACTTTACCTCTTCGCTCCATTGACCTAATTCGATAAGTCGTTTCCTTGTAATAATTGAGTCGTCAGTTCAATGAGATATCCGTCAATCGTGGAGATCCGTTTAGGCCTTGCGGTCTTCCTCTGAGACCGTCGAAAATCCAGAATTATATCGGACCCGAACAATTCCATTTCTACGAAAAATTCTCGATCACAGAGCGATTTCCGACTTTTCCAACAGTATTACTTCGCTGAGTATCTTGCTCGACGCATCTCTGTATATGAACCTATATATATATAGGTAATACTTCTAATATATTTCTAAGTAATACTCTGATGGCTATACCAACTTTTGCACTACCTGGGAGGGTTATGGATCAATCAAAAGTTTTCTGGTCCATCGACGAGAACTGAGCTTTCTCAGCTCCTATAGGAATAAACAAGATCGGAATTGAATGAGCAGGAAGGATCTTTATACTTAAAGCTAAATTTCCATCTTATTCACCTCAATAAGCTGAACTTCGAAGTGGAACATTTGTGACCGGTATGCTCCAATCGGCTGACCTTTAAAATCCTTTAAGATCCCTCCCTCTATCCGCTTTATCTCTTCAGGTTTTTATTTTTATTTTTAAGGTCTTCTTTTAAGCATATTCTTTACCCTTCTTATCATGCAACGATTCACACTCTTTAATCAAGAGCCCGTTTTATCGCTCGTTGATGAATAAAAATAACATACTGTAGAAATCGTTATTTCTGTAGTATGTTGGAAACGCCCAATGAGATTGTATTGAAGGTAGATAATAACATATTATATTTTCGATTTCATAGTATCTCATTATATCTCATGCTAATTTTCAGTTTTTCTGTATGTTTGGTCGTATGGCCCAGCTACTTGTATCATTGGAGTTATGACACTAAAAAGAGAGGAAGTCGCATGAACCCATGGATCACTCAATACGAATGAAAAAATTTATACTTTTAACTTCTAGATTTCAATCTCGTACACTCCAAAAACGAAAACTCACTTCAGAACTACGACTATCAATGAAAAGTTCTCCATTAGTACACTGTGACCATTAGACCATGTGGAGCAGAAACCAAGCGTTCAAGGACATCTTTTATAATGTTAATGGCACCTTAAATTATGTAGCTCCGTTACATATCCTATATTTTGGGCTGCGATTTTGGTTAGACGTAGTTCATAACTCTCAACAACAATTTGGGTTGTGCTCACGATAAGTTTCCCCGATAGGTGTGAACTGCAGAGTGTACCGATATTTCAAGTGGCTACGTGCTATCAGCCATACCGATTAGAGCGGTCGGGTGGGAACGCAATGCTTTGAAGAACCTGTTTGGGTCACGCGAAAAGTTGTTAACAACTATAGGAGTTGCTGAAGAGCTGAAGGTCTCGTTAGAAACTCACTATATATGACCAGCAAAGTGAACAGATGTTCGCCGTGTACAGTAAGGCAAAAGGGAGTAATTGAATTCTACCCCTCTCCCACCATCGTACTCTGCCGCGAAGCACAGAAGGATGAGGATTACGTTCTACCAAGGCCGGAAGTTGTTGGACGTTCTCCTTCCCGCAAGCCGTCTGTCTTTTGAAAAGCTTCTCGGCTTCAACCTTTACTACTGCCAGTCGACAAACTCGATTTAGTTGTCAACACTTCGGGGTCTTCGGGCTTTGGGGGTCTTGTTTAGCTCAGAAAAGCCACCCCTGCCCATCCTATATGTTTCCTGTCCCTATCCAGGATAACGTCGTTTAGATCCGATCAACCTATCGTTTTTTCTCTGCCAATGAGATTGGTGTTCTGCCGAGGTGGGCTGATTCGAGATACGCAGTTGCGATAGATGGCCTGCTCACGTCTAAGATAATTCAACGTCAAACTAAATTGAAGCTAAAGGTATCAGGTATGTACAAATTGAAAGAAGACGGAGTAAACGAAATCAATTGAATTGCTGGCCATAGGCTGTTCTAACTGAAATCCTACCAAAAGCGCATATATGCGCTTATATATAAGGTCACATCGATACTACGCTGCCTTTTGTTTATAAGGCAATTATGGTCCTTTGAAATCAATTTCTACTATTCTTTGAGTTGCAGGACTTTCTGAACTTACATGATCCACCTCCGAAAATACATAAAACAGCAGTTGCTAACACTCCCCGTGGTGATCTTAGTGCAATAGAGACGACGTAGGTGCACTAGTGGCGATTCCACCTATTTTTCCACAAATTTGACGAATATGACCACCATGTTCGAAATTTCAAAAATTGAAGAGGTCCTCCTTGAGGTACTTGTTCCAAATCCAAGTCAATCTATAAACATTTTTATTTTTTTATTTTTGACACCATGGCAACAGGACAATGTCTTAATTTCCATTAAATTTCGAAATTGAAATTTCGAAAATTTACGACATCATCCTCCGAGCTATTGCTCACCGTAATCGATTACCGTTTGCTGATTTCAAAAATTATGATCCAACGGTTTTGACTTTCCACAGTTTCGATAATGAATTCGTACACAATTCAGAGTAGTAATAATTTCATAAAATAACTAGATACAATAATTTGATCAACTTAGTGAACGTTCACAAGCGAGATTCGTTTCTGTAATTACACCGTTCTCAGGTCATATTTACAGAGTTACAAAGTCCTCATTGTTAGTTCTAATTCCGGTGGAAGAGACATCAAATTATTTTATCGCGAACCACTCGTCTTTCCTCTCGTGCAGTGTTCTGGTAAATTATGACGACCGCAATAAAAAAGAGGTCACCAAAAAGAGGAAAACAACTTCACTTTATCTTTCCAACTTGCATGCAGAAGTAAATATTTCATCTTGAAAGTCGACCTAAGAAAACTGAGTTCAAATTGGAATACCGAAGGAAGGCAGATTGATATACTTGCCCATTCAACAAACTGTACCTACCCAGAACACCAACGAGCAGCATAAGTTTTACGGGGATGTGAAAAGCAAAATTATTCAAAAATCTTTCCAGGAAATGCAATTATTATTTTTTAATGAATCCTCTCCTTTGAAACTTTTCCTTTTAATATCTACTTAATGTGCAATGAGATTTTTTTTTCCGACGAATCGGATAGGTACTAGGATACGTGCTCGAGCCTTTCGCCTCTCATCTCCTGTGGAATGTAGGTACTTGATTGATATGCGCAATGTGGTTTGAGAGGAGCTGCTAGTAATAGAATCGGAATGGACTGGGTGATTTATAGCTTACATCATCATAAACGTCATGCGGGTTTACAGACACATTGAAAGCATGAAACACAAAAATTTTTGTAAGTCTACCAAAACTCATTCTACATGTTCGGCCCCCAAAGCTCTTTGAGCTTCTTGGGACCTCAGTCCCTCTGTGGACCCACTTCCTCAGCTTCCATTATTCCCCGCTACTAGCGCTCTCGACCTGCCACCTTCCTACATTACCGAATACACTCATATAATGAATACACTCACTCACTTCCGGATTACCTCACAAATATTTACCGAATACAAACACCAAAACAATTCACCCGACACGTAATAATTCCGAAATATATTCCTTAATAATAAATGCCAGTTGGGGTAATACACCGAGAAAAGGGCAAACCATAAAGTACCTAAATTATGTACCAGAACTGCGTCATGTGACGCCATCTTGCAAAGCTCCCGATTCATTCCACTTCAGTCGAATGCCCCCCGATGTAATGCCTCCCGATATTACCAGTGTTACATGTTCGTATATCAATAAACCATCGACTTTTCGACTTCATTTGTTCCCTCGTCTTTCCTTGTGCAACTAAACACTACTAAATACAACTAAAGTGTTTACAGAGGGTTGCCTATAGTTCTTATCGTTATCTTCTGAAAATTGAAGAGTATAAATATAAATACTCCTATTGTGATTGGAAGTTGGTGGGTCTTCCATAACCCATGTTTTGCATGCATCTTTCGTGCCTACTTCGTAGCAATGAAGTGGGTTCACGTGCGATTCCATGCCCCTGAATTTTTATTCGAAATTCGTGTAAGTATAGCATGTTAATTTGAATATTGTCACTCATAAAGTATCAGCTGAATGAACCATAATCACATTGTGTTTGATTTATAGGTAGAGATGTATTAATTATTATTGAAAAAGCTCCTCCAAAACCCTCATCGTAAGCCCGATTTTTGAATTTTCTGTTGACTGTCAATTTAAATATAAACTACCAGCCATAATCCACGCTGCATAGTCCTTCGTGGTGTCTTTGTATACGTTGTGTCTTTGAACAATTGCTAGGAGAAAGAACCGCCGGCACTACGGCAGAAGGTACCTAATTATTCTTCAAGCGGCGGAGCCATTCAGCAATCGGCGTCACATCCCGCCCCAGTGCGGAAGCACGCTATTTATTACTTTAATTAAATCCTCCTCCAAGTAGGCTGAAAATCTTCGTTAGAGTACGTTTAGAAGTAGAAGGGTCATTAGAGTAATTGAAGTTTCACATTACCAACTAAAAGCGTTAGTGAGGAAAACACGTAATTCGGGGTCGAGCATGAATATTTATGCGGCGATTCATTTAATGCTTTTATTTATGGGGCAATAATATTAGTAGCGTTTAGGAAATCTGAAAGAGCTTCGGGGAAAATAATGCGGGGAAGAACGGCTTGCAAGAAACCTAATAGCAGCGGATTTTAACCACCTAATACGGATATTTTAGTTAGGTCTCTCCATTATTTACTAATAGTGAGGCTCTCAATTATTTATACATTGACCTTGATTGTATATTGTCACATTTTACGCTTTACTTCTGGACTGAAAGGCCTGTTTTATTTCAAATTTTATTTAGTTAACCAAGTATTTTAGACACCAAAGAAAATAATTCTGTCCGTGTTTGTTCTAATCCAATTTCATTCCACTAACTTTGATTTCAATGAAAGGCTTGTGAAAAAAATTATATTATTTCCCATCAATATCCCATGTATACTTTCGCCAGCGCATGTCCAAACTTAGTTCCCAAAATCGCATGCAACTTAACGTGATGACTAGAGGGCGGATTTGTATACCAATGCATATTTTCTCCCTCGCCGAATTTCAAAGAAATACCAAGTGATCTCGCCGTTTCACGTCTTTCTGTATCCAAAACACTTATTTTATTCTGCATAAAATTGCATATTTTAAAGGTTAGCGCATAAAATATTCGATGTTAGCATATCTACTAGATAAATGCAATCAATTGCGTATTTTGCCTACCTACATGGCCAGCCACTCATTTTGAAGAAAGATATACAGCATGGCTTAAAGGCAGAAATTTCAAATCCAACCCAAAAGTTCAATTTTCCTCCAGAATGGTTTTCATAAGAGGATGAAGGAGCGGTGTAGGTAGCGACCTAACTCACAAGCTATCTACCTCCCTATTTCCTTCATAGGTAGAGGAGGCACGCAACAGCTGTGTTCTCTGATCTGATAAGCTTGATATGACTTTTCATCAAATCAAACCTAGAATTCTCAATCGCCATCACCTCTCCATCGCCTTCATTACCACTCGCCATCATCTCACTTCATCATCACACTACCAACCTACCTATGCCTGGCATGGCTGCGGGCAAGACAGCAAAATTGGAAATGGAAAATTGAGAAGATAAAGTTTTCTGGAAACTGATGGCATACAGCTCAAAGACAGTATTGCTGCTATGGAAGGATTGCAAGAGAAGTGGACCGAGAACTGGGAAACAATTGCATCTACCAAGCTTGCTGATGTGCTCGAAAAAAATCCAGGGTGGATGACGATGAAAACTGTCAACGAGATCTTGCAAGGAGGGACTGGACAGATTGACCTAAACCCAGAGGGGTTGACTTGCTTGAAGTTTTGTCTCATCATATCTGTCGACGAAGCGGATATTTCGGAGGTTTTCACTGCATATTTAATGACATAAAACGGGGTTTTTTAGTGCATAAGAATCCGTCCTCTATTGATGACATTTCCATGTCCCATATGGAACAACGAAATCTATTACTTTGAAAGATGTTTTTCAACACTTATTCCTCATTCGAGTTTGCATATTCATGTAGGTATAATTAATCTATATATATTATGCTTGAATGTGTGCACAAACATATTGAACATACTGTTGATGGTGTGCTTTTAAGCCATACTGCTCCTCCAAGTTTGTAGATCGTACGTGTACATACTCGAATGTTATGAAAGGCGTTTTCGAACAACGTATACGATGACACCGAAATCAACACCTCAGCCGCGGGCCCCGAAGGGGAAACGAACGCAATAGAAGTGTTGGTTTAGGACTGACCGCCGCCACCGTTTTCACCGCTGCGGTCCCCTTCCTCCTGAATATTATCCAGTCCATTGTGGAAAACCTACCTTCCTTATAGTGCTCGAGCCAAGATAGTCGAGAGCTCACTCCCTGGATCCGATGAGCTGACACCGAATCTCCGGAATAGCACCCAACCTATTAGGCTGAAACGTGAGCCACCGTTCACCTCCTTGCAATTCGACTATGACTCTATTACAGTCCAGTATAAATTCAAGATTGTCCGTCAATATTTTGAAGTAAATATGATCAATCAAAATCATTGAAAAATGTAAAAATGAGTTTTTTTACAAAAACATCACAAACGTCCATTAAAAAGCAATCTGGACATTTCCACACGTCCTCTTAACACAAACGTCCTCTTTTATTAGGGGGGCAAAAAAAACCGTTTGAAAAAAAGTTCGAATTTTATCACTCTCAACCCCCCAAATGGTGCAGTTGGGCTAGAAACTGAATTTGACAAAGTAAAAATGGCCTCTCATCGCATTTGAAGTTTGAAGAAACTGTAGGTTTTTGGAATGAGACCAATTAGGTTTCTAGCCTAATTAGCAATAAGGTTGCTAGACCCTACGGGTTTCTAGCCCAAAGGGTAAAAGAAAACACGAAGTATTTGAGTCGACAATTGCTCTTCTTGAACTCAAAACTCAAAACGCTTGCATACGAGTCTGCAACACATTGGGACATTTTATGTCTTTAGTCCCCACCACCATCACCCCCCCCCCCCATTTCCTCCCTCATTACCCTAATATACACCCTAATAAACCATGGTACATTAAACACACATGTTGTGATACTACAACTGTTTCGGTTATCCTGTGAATTAAGGTTTACTTTCAAAATTCACTTCAAAATGAACTCGAAAACACCTCTAACACCCAACTACAATTTCACGTAGCATTCCTATATATACACCCTAATAAACCATGGTACATTAAACACACATGTTGTGATACTACAACTGTTTCGGTTGTAGTATCATTGTCTTCTACATTGTCTTCTGTTTAACTCAGCTTTCCGTACATCCACGGTCGTGTGCAGGGCATGGAAATATTCGATAAATTGAGGGCTTTCCAACGAGTGGTGAACGATTTTCATGGGTTGGAAAATGAGGAAGTTACTTTTCGTCAACAGTTTTCGTGACGATTTTGGTTTATTATCTTCGATAATGAACCATTGGAATCGCCCAATTTTTGTTTGTGTGCCATAGCAAAGACATAAAATGTCAAATTGAACAGTTTTCCTAACATTTACTGTTTCTTCAAAATTCGATGAGACGCCATTTCTCCATGTCAAAACGGCCTAGAACTTTGCCGAACTCATTTTCTATCCCAACTGCACCATTTAGGTGTTGAGAGTTCAAATTTGGCGAGAAAATTATTTCCCCCTATGGTCTATTGCCACCCTACGAAGCATCCTCTAGTAGTCGAGTTTATTATACGCCCCAGAATCTTCAGATTCTGGGACCACAGCAGATGATTGGATCATAACGTTCAAATTACGACTGCATGCCATTACGTACATTGGTGTTGTATGAAATGTTTTGATGACTAAGAGGGCCTTTGTCAAAAGGTCTTTGAGAGTTATGTAAACTCGATCCCGTTATCCGCCGAAGCTATCATTCTATCGAGGGAAGCTTCTGACGAAAACTTCTTTACTCTAGTTTGCATACTGCGTACTTCGGATTTCTGAGGGGGATTTCAATAAACCATGGATAACTCTTGATGTCTCTTGACCTAACGAGACGAACAACTCTTCGTAAATACTTAGCTTGGTAAATGAGAAGATGAATATATTCCCACTTCATAATAATGACGTCGTTGATGCCATACTTGTCCACAACATAACTCAACGGACTCCGAACCAATAACTTGTGTAAACTTGTTATTAAAATATAAATTCCTGAAGACTCATCATTCATCGTGTTCCTCACGGCTAGTATTCCCTCATTTTTCCTTGTTATTAAATGTTAAGATTAAGTAAAATAATCAAGTTCAAGGTAAAACCCCGCGCTCAACAATGCACGGGAAAACATTCTCGTTAAGGTTAAGTAATGTTATTCGAACGTTCGTGAATATTAAAACGGCCTCGACCGTAGGTTGTAATGGCTCGTAGGAAGCGGTCCGACCAATTTCCGCTTCATCGGGCCTCGAAATGTTATTTTATGCAATTCGCAGTGATTAAACCGGCGCTGAACACCTAGAGAAGCACGAGATTCTGAATGAGACTGGTTTATTCAAGAAGTTGGTTTTCAACATGGGCGAAAATCCATGTCGTTTTACTTAATGCTTATTGATTGAGATCTACGTATTTTAATGTGAATCGATGTACAAAGAAATCGATACGTCTACTCAATATTTCACTGAGCTCTGCAAGCACTATGTTACACATTTTGTTGAAACAAATTTAGGACACCACGACTACGAAAATTGAGCCATAAAATTAGTTTCCAGGGAAGAAAAGATGCTGAACTCTCACGGTTATGAGATCAAAACATTGAGAAACGTATTCTTCCTACAGTTATTATGAAGTGGGAGTACAGAAATTGATGATTGCAGGGTTCATTGGGATCATGGTTTACTTGATTCATCACTGGAACATATTATGTTCCTTCCATCGATCACTAATTTTCTCGTTCATTTCTACAGCCCCTTTCACGCCGGATTGGACGCTTCCTCATTCTTTTCCCAATTAATTTTCAGCCGAACTGCGCCAGAACGATAGGGGGTTGAGTTTTAGTGTATAGCGTCGTTACTCACGAAAGAGTTGTCATCCCCCTTCTTTTTCACCCACTTGGGAAATGTATGGAGCACATTCTTTTTTATTTGCCCTCAACTAGGACGGATGTTGTTGCAAATCGATGGATACGAGCGAAGAATGACAAAAGAAAAATATAGGCACAAGAATTTATGAACGACGTATTTTTCATCATGTCAGTACATCACAGGGACTAATTACCAGTGCGGCAATATGCTCGAGGTACGAGGAATGTAATCTCGATGCTCTGGCCCAATTTGTATGCTTCGTCGCTCTTCTTGGTATATCATTTTCTGTTGGTAATGTAATTGTCCTAACGAGATATGATGGGTTGTCAAGTTGACGTTAGCAGTTCCGTTTCCCAACAAATGACAATTAAATTAGTGTAGATATTTCACAATCATTGCCACCTTCCGCATAACTACTTGAGGCCAGGAACTTTCACAGCATTTGACATGCTATGAGTTTTGACATGGCTCCAGTGGGTTCTACAACTTGAAAATTTGAATTCATTTAGCCGGTGATGTGGACGTAATTTTTATATGAAAAACAGTGCAAATTTATATATAAAGCTGTAAATGAAATATTTTGTTATGTCACCCTTCTGTGCAGGTTACGAACCCGGTAGTATAATTTCAAAGTGTCAAACTTACGTCACAGTAGATCTACGACTATTTTAGTCTAAACGGCAAGAGACAACTCCCTAACAACTCAATTTTTATTTGTTTTTGATCAGGCACACAGTGCTGCTTTTTAATTCTTAAAACGTAGCGAGTTTATTTTTCGCCTTTTATGTCCTACAAGAACGTTTTGACAGGTTTAAAAGTGTCAAGTGAAAAGTCCAGGAGCTACCTATTGTTAGTACAAAACCAGCACTTGTTGGTGTAAATGGTTGCCGATATGGGTGAGTACAAAAATTGTAATTTATATAATAATTTTATTTATAATTTATATGGAAAAAATATCATAACTGGGCAGGATCCAAGTTGGAAAACTGAAAAGACGAAAATTGTGCGAGTATTTCCAATTTGATCCGATGATATGAGGATAACGTGAATTTGGTCGCATAAGTATTTTGTTGAGTTTCATCTCGTAGTCGCCTCATTTTCATTTTAGGAGACTAAGTTCCATAACTCGTTTCAAAGAAAACTCATTGCGAAAAAGCCAACAAAACGTTATACGCTTTTCATTTTGGTATTGCTCCCCCAGAGACTTTCTGTATACTTGCTATCTCAGGTGACATGGTCGGTAAACGAGAAAGACATCTCGATCTAATGAGATGAGGGAGATGGGCTCGAGAATCCAGAGGTGACAAGGGGTCGACTGACAGGGTCGCAAGCATTCGAACTCTGAATAGAATTTCCAGCACGTACTCGACACCTCGAAAATCAAGGTCGCCTTACTTGTATCATCCTTATAATAGGAAGACGCTTCAAACACATCCTTCAACGCGTTTAATAATTCCGGCGTTGAATAGAAACAGGCTTCAAATTACTTATCCCGGACCTTACAAGATGGAACCGGCGTTTTGTTACTGGGAGGACATTGTGTGGATTCATTACGGTCCAATCGGACACGACAAAAGGGCTATTGTGAGTTTGATTTTGGTCATCAGCGCGTTTCGTTTTGGTCAACCCACATCGTACATAGACCGGATGGACGTACCAATCATGACCGGTTTAATCACGATTAAGAATATAGTGTAAAACGCATATTAACTTGAATGTACAACTGACATCCGATACCCATCTGAATTTTGAATTTCGTAGCGATATGAAAAGATTATTCAACAAGACGGGTAGTTGAAAACAGAAAGGAATTTTCAACTGAATCTGCTGTTTAGCTCCTAAAATACCAGAGCAACGGGCGTGTTTGTGCTACGTGAGGAGAATGCTTAAAATGCCAGAAGTCTGGACCAAGTAATGAAAGCTATACAAGTTTTGAATGAGCTACGGAAAGATGGCCTCCATAATTCCTGAACCTCATTCTCACGAGATCCTTTCGCGAAAAAGGCTAGCGCTATTCAGTTTGCTCGGGCTATTTTAATTTCCCTATTCTCTGAAGGGAGGATGGCGGGTTAGTTTCTTTGAACGCCTAAAAGAAAATGTAAGTTCTAAACCATTCATCGCGTAACGCGTACCATCGTCATTTTCTCTTAAGCATCGGCTGGGTCGGTAGGCGTTGAGGGAGAATTATAGTAGACTTGTTCATTAGGAGACCAAACTTCTCAGCGTCTTCCTTCTCCCATCCCCGTTTTCCTACTCAACTTTTGACTTGCAAATACCTAGCAATTAGAAGTTGGTCTTGAGTGGGGCGAAGCGGAATGAGCTGGGACTGGACAATCCCCGTGAAACCCGTTCCGATGAAGTGTTATTAACACCTAGCTGCACTTAGGACCCCAATGGAAGGTCGCACTTTCTGCTTAGGTGAGAATTAAGCAAGGTGTAGTTTGTCTGGGTCGATACCCAAAGAGACACTGAGAACTAATAGGGGTTTTCATGGGTTGAAATGTTTAGGAATACAAAACAACTTGATTCTAGCATGAGGTTCAGATTGACATTAAGAGAAACTCTCATAAAGCTTTCACGCCCGAATGCTGGTTTCAAACAAGCTGTTATCAATTCGAAACGCGATAACTGCAGCATCACAACAGCGTAACTTTCAACCAACACAAATCATCAACAAATTTTATTCTATACCTACTGGACTTCGGGGACCGATACTGTGGTGAAATCCAGAAACCTTGTGACCACAAATTACAGTTTTCATTGGAGATTAAGGGGGGATGATAAACCGATGATAAACCATTTTGATGATAAACCGATTTTCAGCGTGCTTTTGGAGGTATATGAAACAGTTTTGGAAGGAAAGCAACTCAGGAGGTGCTAGGCTTTATCCCAAACATTCATTTTGCATGAAAAAAAAGTGTAAAAAATGGATATAAGCCCGTTTGAAAGAAAGCTCCTCATGTGTAGTATGATGGGCACCAGACAAGAGATGCATACTCCAAGATTGGAAGAATTAGGGCCTTGTAAACCGTCACGATAGCTGGTATACTCGTAAACTCCCTTATGTTCCTTTTCAGGAAACCAAAAGCGCGCATAGTTCTATTAAATAGAACCAATTTTGTAAGGAGAAACACATCCGCTCGTCAAAATGAACACTCAGCGAATCTATTTCGAATGTCTCATTAGTTTCAAAATTGATTGATTTTCATCCGTATTTTTACATGAACGCCATCTTGGTCCCATCACCTGATTCAATTTCACCTTGATGAATGACGAGTGAGACGGTTTGCAAGGATCTTGGTAGGGACTCTCGGTACTTTGCATTTTCACCCTTCGAAAGGCCTCGAAAACTCCAAAGGTGATTCGAATCAAAACCCCAACGGCAACCGCTTTTTTTTACGAAAGGTCAATAGTGTTTTCGGTTATTCTTTCCTTCCGAAAAGATACCCTATGACATACAGTTTCACCCAGATGAAAGAATTCTGCACGAGAGAGTTGTCCGGCCGGTGAACCAAACATCTAACACGAAAAAAAGATGAGCGAAAATAAAAGTGACCATTCGACAACGTTTCAATAGAAAACCTGCCATCGGTATTTTTTCACCATCCATTTCGCTCCCTCTGTCAGACCGTTCGTATGAAGGTGGCAGTTTTTCATTTACCTACTATGCCTGGGGGAGAGAGAGAGAAAGAGTGAGTATGAAGGGGAGAGGCACATGTACTTCCATCAACAGGCAGGAAAATCGAATGAATTATTTTCCAAAATTTACATGCTCTTCCGGTAGAAGAGAGTAAAAGCCTGTTGCACATAATGATAAGTAATCTGAGAAGGTAATTTGATACGACGAGTAAGAACATTTATTTGAGAAAAAATAAGCCCCCCCCCACTCCCATTAATAACCTGCCCTTTTAAATAATTATCATCAAAAAGGTCAGACTCGCACTTGATCTATAATAAAGAAAAATTAAGTTCGATGTTTTTGTTTCGAATACGTGTTACATCTCGGGAGTTACAAGGGAAACGCTCCTTTCTAGCCGCGCTTCCAACGCTCGTAATTGGGCTGTTCTCATTAAGCCCCACAAACGGCTCCTGGCAGATTTTATAGGCAGCCTCACCCCTTCCAGCGCTTTCTGAGCTACATCATCTCTTTCCCCATTAGGTACCCATAACGTTTAAACGTGTTATGTTCTTGTTTGTAATTATGTCTGACGCTGAAGGAGCGGGTGCACAAGCGCTGGTTCAGATAGCCGATCCTTCACAAGATACAAAATCAAACAGTGGATTCAATGAGGCGTTACGTAAAGGCATACAGATTGGGACCAATGACGCTCATGATTTTCAAGTCGGCTAGTTCAGATGGCGAAATATCTGGTTTCTCGACATAAACGCACATTCAATGAATGAACTAAACAGAACTCAAATCTTTATACTACATCATTTATTAAACATTGTATTATGTATGAGGTCATATTTAACCCTTCTCTCTCCCTTCCATTTGATCTACAGTGGGAAAATAAAATACATTGAATTATTTTGAAAGATTTAGGACCTACATGAAGATAGTCGTATTGAATAATTACTCCTTAGTGAACTTCCGTGTCGTGTTGTGGCCGTTAGCATCAAAGGGATTAATCGGTAATCAATCGGCAGTCAGCTTTCTGCGTTTACTGGTGCTCTTTCAACCAAAAAACGCGCTAATGGAATTATCATGCAAACATGATGAATTGATTAATGATTCTAACTTGCCATCAAATTCCACCACCCAATAGAACCGTAAGTCATTCGGCTCAAGGATGAAATTGCGCGGCAATCAACCTAAGTGAGTTTGAACTTGATATTGTGCAGTCATGGCAAAGGTTCCGGGAGAGGTCGAGTAAATATTTACGGTGGACCGACCTCCTGGTACAATCAAGTTCATGCTCATATCGCGAATCGACGTTTTCTGTTTACTAAACCTTTCCTTTCCAATCTATCGAGAACATTTTAAACGAGCAAACGCTGTGAACGGGGATATTTCACAAACTAGTGCATTTGATTATTATTAAATATGATGGACATACCAACATACACTCGTATATAGAACGGACAGCGACCCTTCAAACGTTTCAAGTTGAATTCTCGTTTATTTATTGGTCATTGACAAACGAGATTATTTGATTGTGGAAATTTCTCTGATCTACGACACGATGTACATTCATACTCACATTTCACCCACGTAATCCTATTATTTGGGATAGTTATGGGACCCTACAATGATCATTTAAACATAATAGTGAGCGACACAACCACTATGTGTAGGTACGTAGGGGATTATTCAAAGCAAATTAATACTGCTGTATTTACATAGCAGCAAATACACACCTAGTTAGATTAGGTACATACGATTCGTCTTAAAAATCGGTAAGGCGTGAAAAATCCTATTCAATTTACCTAAAATGATAAGTCCGTGAATTCATTCCAGTCAATCTCCCTGACCACAAACCGTCTTGCGGTGGTATTTATGTATCCTGCTCCCAATTCAAAAGTTCCTAATCAGACTAGGTAGGGTTAGTGAGGGGTACAGACTCAAACCGTCGCAAGTTTTGGGCAAGAGGGTAAGATAGTACAAAGCCCAACTCCAGGAGGTTAAGTCCCACGACGCCCTGTTACAATATTCCGAAGGTATTGTAAGATGATTGGGATAACTTGTTTCCCTGTCCTGTGTATAGAGGGTTCGAAAAGGGTAAACTTCGCTCGAATCCTAATGATCCCATGGAAACGAAAGGGAGGGCCCAGGGACCCGTACACCTACGTAATATTAGATTCGTAGGAGTTTGACTTTGTAGGAAAGATAAAAAAAAATGTTCTTAACATGTTGAATTGAAGGCAATATTAACACTTGTCTGAAGAGAAAACTGCTGTCTTTAGGCTTATAATTTCCAATGCCGAACCGTTGTTAGCGACCAATTACCCGTATGTTTGTGTCCCTCTATTCCCTCACAAAATTGCTGTTTTATTCATCGCGTTTTGACCAACCTACAAAATTAGGAGCCTATCAATTTTATAGCCAAGCAGTACCTTCAAGGGCCACAGGGAAGTACCAGTGTAAGGTTTACGAATTGTACTAAAAATTCTTTGTCGCTGGGGACGAGGTATGTAGAGACGACTTTCTATAGGTCTTAAGTGATTTCTATACGTCAGGTCTCACTTCCAATACTTGACCAACCATCACTCCCGAAGTGTTTCGTGGCTTCCTGCTTGCAAGCTCTATTGTAGCTAGCTAGACAGCTCCACTCTCCCTCGGGGAAATGACTTTCTTCTTCGTTGAAAGTGATATACGCGACCCGTTCTCCTCGAAACGAAACGTTAACCTCAAACAAGACGTTCCAAGCAACTACATAATTTCCCATGAAGGTAAACTCCGGGTTCTGTCCGGGTTGGGATGCGCTCCAGAGGGTTACCGGCGATTAAACAGCGGAGGGTGGGAAGAGTTGGCGAGATATCCCGCAAAGTCGTAATTTATCTTGAAAGGCTCCGTCCGCTCCAACAGTTCGAACTCATTGCCATTATCGCTTCAGAGCTCATCGATAGGTCGGAAAAAATGACGAGAACGATGGAATATTATGTTCACACTGCTCATGAACTCAACTTGGTGAATGATTCGAAACATTCCCCTTAAATACATATTTTTTAAAACTTTTTAATACATATTCTGTTCGAATAAATCCATCGTTTCTAGCAAGTCGATTGATTTCTCAATATACTGACTCCTTCGAAAGCCCTTCCCTCCAATACACGGATTTGCTAATGACGACGAATTTCTCGTGAAAGTAAGTAGATCTTTATCTTTACCTTAACAGAGGTTTTTGAAGCAATATCTAGAATTTCAAAGTCGTCCCCCGCTGTTTTCCCCCTATTCCCTTATTTATTATACAAAGGTCTCCATTTTAAACACTGAAACTCGCCTTGTGGGCGTGTATTTCAGCACTCAACCTTTCCTCACCCTTTTGTCGACCCATAGAAAACCTATTAATCATTTGTCTCGCATTCTACCCTGTCCTCTCTTTCTCACACTATTCTCGTATTTACTAGAAGGGGTTTCCGCTGCTGGAAAAAAAGGTAGAGGAAGAGCGCACCCAAGGGAATGCGTTGTAATATCGATGTTACAAGAAAGATGATGTTCACGCCAGCCAAATTGTGATTAACGATCTCCGTGGTGTGAGTACTTTTTTTCCGGCGGGTGGGTACATTTGCTCCCATCTTGACTCCTGAAGCCATTAAGGTAGTTTTGACGTGAGTGTCAGCGTTGGAAATCCTGCTGACATAGAATTTTCATGAAGGCACCTTAATATCACGCCCGAAACCGCAGTTTTCATCAGAACTTTGCAGTAAAATGTAGGACCTCTTTTACGGGACTTGTAGTTTGTACTGAGTACAGGCTATTGGCCATTCCTAGCTTTACAGAAGTTGTGATTTTTTCAAGAGGAATTTTACAATACGACTGGATTTGAAAACGAGTGGGAATTGATTAGGTTTTACACAACTCCAAACAACACGATTCAGCGATTTGTTGCAAATAATTGACAACGTTCTGTGCAAAACCACTCAAGCAATTTCCATAGCTCGAAATGGTCAATCCATAAGGAGACACCAAAGTGAAGGAGTATGTATGGTTTGGCAGTTACAATGCTAAGAGCGCCAAATCCTCCGGGATTTCGCCCGAAAGCGGCGAAATGTTGTATAATTGGTTGTCGTTGTTAGTTCATACTTCGAAAGGATGGTGAATTATTCATCTCACGATTATCAAATATTCACTGGCGTTTTGTCGCTCGTCTCTTTCCCTAAATAAACCACTCTCAATCTAAGAAATTGGCGTATAAATTTGACTCGGCTTGGGCTTAGCGGGTCGTGTCCCACAAACGTATCGCAACTTGATGTACCTAGCAGGAAACCAGTAGTTTCGCAAACTGACTTTCATAACAGATCGTAAGTGGGTACTTACAGAGGTTCTGTACGTTCAACCACCATAATTATCCCAACTAAGGAAGATGACACCAAGGAAGGTGAAATATGGTACTGCCTGAGTGGATCTACTCGACCGTAAATTCGACGGTTTCGGTCCAATTACGTTATTTTGGCAGTTAATCGAGCTTGCGATACCATAAATAATTTCGCTATTTTGTAAGAACGAGGAGAATGTAGCGACATAGATTGAAATTTCAGCACTTTGCAGGCAAATACAATGAGTAGATAGATACCTGTATAAAATATGTGTAGGTAGATACAATTTGGAGATACAAATGAAAGGTGGGGCGAATGCGGATTAAATAAATAAGAAAATAAAGCAGCAAAAAGGTCGAAACATTACATGTTTTTAAATGTTAAATTTTTCAAATGTTTTAAACGTTTTTAAATTTTAAAAACGTATTGCCCGCAAATCGGGTTGACCTTTTGGTACATTGTATTCAATATAATGAATATTACATCACATTACATTCTCCATCAAGTTTGTTTGCTTCCCGGAATAATAAATGGCTGCTGCCATAGAATCGAATATCCTCGTGGTCCCCCACTGATTATATGAATTTAATTTCCAAGTCCCACGAAGTGGGTCAATTCACTTACTCCGTTTTATACGGTATGCGACCTGATGCGGTTTGTTTTAGCCGTCTCTGAATTATTTAGAGATATATAATGAGACACGAACGTAATTTAATTTGTCGAGTTTTTCGCAGGTTTTACCTGTTTTCAAGAATTGTGATTTAATCATGTAGAGCAAAATATAATGTCAGGGCGAGCCGTGATTGGGAGCTAAACAGGTTTACCGCCACCTCCAGAAATAAATTTGTACATAAACAACAAATGAACAAGTTGATGCAGCTTACAGCTTTCAACTGCACTACCATAATAAGTTGTTGGGCAAAAAATAATAACCATACAAAATTGTGATAAATTCAGCGATGATCTCACTTTATTAATATTGTGAATGTTTGTAATTTATAAACTATTAAGACTGCTCCATCTGCTTACAATTATTGCTTTACTACAATTTAACGAAACGTAGTAGAGCTAAAATCCATTAAAAATTGGCTCAACTGGGTTTCCACCATAATAGTAAACGAAAGTAGGTACTATTACTGAATGACCCTGACGTTTACATTACCTCATTTTCTCCTTTCCTGCTCTTTACTGTCCTGTTCCAAGTATCTCCCGGGCCCTTTTAGATTCAGTCTTTGTAACATTGCATCGCCATCATTTCCAGAAAAGTACGCTTCATTACTGGAAAAGGTGCATAAATGGACTCAGTAACTGCAAACCGTTATAATTAAATTGTTCAAGGTTAACTATTCACCCTTTTCAAAGCTTCACTAGGCATGATTGACAGTGTAATTAAAGAATAAAAGATCGGAGGGGCTTTTCTGGCAACCGATATTTCTGCAAGATAGTAAAAAGGAGGGTTTAAAGTAAGTAAATGGATGATCAATCCAGGAAAGGTTTTTTTCTCCTAAAGGTGAATCGTTTATTTAATGGCCTCAAGCATTTTAAAAGGTTCCGATTAGAGCATAGGCTTTCACTTCGTAAGTCTGTCTTTTTTACCTTCCAGCCGTTTGAAAGTTACGTTTCTAGTACAATTTCTTTTCTTTTCGTTATTCGTTTTATATTCTCTTCTTATTTTTTATTTTCCTCTTTTTCGTACATCTTCCAGCTGAGAGGGGAACACACAGTTCCCTTCTATGGTATTGAGTGGATGAATAATTTACCTTGAAAAGAAGAAATAGGCCCGATATTTGACGAGCACGTCAGGAGTAGGGCGGGTGACGTGACAATCCGAATATCTGACTGTAATGTAACAGGGTTGGAATCGAAATTTAAGTTTCTTAATGATGGATATTATCCGAGGAACGTTGAGGAATAAACAGTTCTCATCAATTTGAAAAGATCGACCATTTACAACCAGAACGGAGGGATAGGTAGAGAGACAACTGTAAGAAAGAAGAGGCTTTTTTCTGAGGCAGTTTCTCTCTGTCTCTTGAGTTCTTCTTAAGGGATGTTCGTTGTACTCATTGTTGATACAGATTTATTAACAAGGGGTGCAGAGGGAAATCAGCATTTTATTGACGATTTTGCAGGTATATAATCGTCCATTGTGGCTCTGGTTGATTGTTAAATAATGATTAGTTCAGTGGCTTCTCTCAACGTATTATAGTTTCAAGAGCAATAAAGACACTATGAAAGCGACGCAAGCAACTATGGGCCGCTGATGTTTTGATTGCCAAAGTTGGTGGATGCAGTATTTGTCCACAGACGTCCATCAACATGATTGGTTGTTCTTTACTCCAGCTTAAACAATTGGGTGATGATCAAACTGCTCGCGCCCTGACAATCACCGTTGCAGCGAAGTTTAAATAGGAAGCCAGGGGTCCGATTTCACTTCCGTTTACCTCTCGGTCTACTCGTATGATCACTGGTATGTTTTCCAATGCGAGCCCAGTAAACATCTCTTTTCGAGATTTGATTACTAGACCACATGACGACGGTACTAATATCCCGAGCGTATAACCGGTATGATCGGAAACGGCGAAGGCTGATTGGAATGAGGTCACATAGGGTTACGCTGAGGGTTTCATTAAGTTTGGCGTTGATTCAATTTGATCCGATCGTTGCTGACCGCTCGGGACGTGGTAACTGCACTAAAGACGGACTGAATCCGTAAGCTAGTTCTTCCATCAGGGTGCTAATTATGACTAAATGGTTTACACTGCGGTAAAAAAAAACCGTCAACATGAGCGTTAATCAAACAGGTGGAACCGCAAACCAACTTTATTACTTAGGAGAAGCTTAATATAACAGCACATTGTTTTATGATATAACGAGTGTTTCTTTGAAATACTTTTCTTTGTAAATAATTCCATAAGTTGGTCGTTAACCAATTGTTAATGTTTTTCCCGCAATAAAGCATACACCCCGTATTTGTACAGGTGTGTACCTAATAGCTTTCAAAACCAATATTATCTTTGGTGCTAAGTTATCCGGGTAACGCGATACCAAAACCAAATATCAATGTTATATGCTAATAGGCAATAATAGTTAGGCATAATTATTAAGTCAATATTTCGCCAAGAATTGATTCGTGGCGTAGAAGAAATGCCTTACGCAGTCTCCGAAAATAAGCAATAAGACTTTTTAAAGGTCAGAAAGTCGGAGCGTATAACGAAGTACCTACGTAGCGGAATTGAGAAACTTCGGCAAAACCCGGGTAGCAGGAATTTCCTTTCCGAAATGGAAATTGTCATTGCCACGAGTCATATAGGGAAAGGCGTTTGTTTTCGTTTTTATCGACAAAACATTCCTCGGAGTCTTTACTGTTATGCTCCATAGCCTTCCTCACCCCATTCTGTATAGTTGGGTTTTCTTTGTGGAAAAGATTCCCACTGCGTATCTTTTTTCATTTTTCTCGTTTTCGAGTGTGACATTTTTACAGAAGATAGGTACCTACGAAGGATCTTAGTGGAAACTTAGCAAGAAACTAACACAATTGTGTGTTTTTCGTTGTGTGTACCACTATGATTACATAATATGTAATCATAGTGGTACACACAACGAAAAACACACAATTAGTACACCGGTTCTTAGCATGGGTGTCCATCTCATTTTTACGGCTAGTGGCTTAGTCCCGAAATGGCCTCTCGGATAATTTGAACAGTTTCAAATTTTACTTTCGGCAACTAACCCGTTTCCTTCTGAAAATTGGAGTGGTCCTTTCAAAGAGTTAGTTACATGTTGGGCTCAAAAAACAAAGAAACGGTTTTTTCTCAACAACTCCCTACGTTCCAACAGAACTCGCCAACTCGCAGCTGGCTATCTGCTTTTCTCATATTCCAACTTTAATATCAATAAGGAAGAGCATCTCTGGTGAGATGATTTGAGGGAGTGCCCTCTGGGTGATAGCTCTCGACGAGGGTATGATTAATTAACAACGCTCCCTCTTGCGCATAATGCTGATAAATTAAGCAACTCGGGGATTCTGAGGGTGAGGTGCGTCGCTAGTCGATTACGCTGATGTGGCACTGTGATGGTGGTTCATACCAAGCATCACCGAGGTGCGATGAATTGGAAGTACGATTGACATAAACAATAATATTTAATGAATTACATTAATTTAGTCGAATGAACGGATATCCGTAGGGTACGTGTCGTCTCAAGGATTCGAAAACTGATCTAAAATAGGTGTATTGGAAAAGCCTGTTCGACAATCATATCCAGATGATTTAGGTGACCGTATACGACCGTATCCAAATGAATCACTCCTGGATCAATGGTCATTAACGATGTAGTTGATCTATGGAACTTAGTCGTACGGGTTGAATGTGGTATTTATAATATAAATAAATACAAACAAAAAACAGTATAATCAGATTTTTTGTGCTTGAGCATGAATAATGGTTACCAATGTCATTTCATCATAGAAAGAATGCCCAGGCTGTTGAATAATAAATCAAGAAGTTTCAGTAATCACCGCAGAAAGTCGTGTAGGCGTTATAGGGGCTCGACGTACGTCAGAGCTCAGATGAGCGAAAATACGCGGCGGCATGAACGCTACGGAAACCAACACGACAGTGGCCTCCAGTGATTTATCCGTCAGGGACTGCACGTTCATATCAACGTCCATCTAAATGACCATACGCGTCCGACCACGAATAATTCTTCACTCCAACTCTCACCAACCACCACCCGATGTTCATCACTGGCCCATGAGTCCGCCGAGATGAGGATTGCCTACACAGTTGAGTGCGCCAAATCTATAATTGTTGACTGGAGAGTTTCTATGCCAACCGACCCTGTCGAAGTTCAGGTGTTAACTATACCGATCGGTTCAGAATAAATATACCGATCGGTTCAGAATAAAAATTCAGTATTCCTACCGACGTACTTACCTAAACAGGTTGTCTACAGTAATTATGGGACAAACTCAAGGAATCAATTTGCAACAAAAAGTGCCTCGTGGAGAGATTGCAAATTTAACGCTCTTTCCAACGATATCCTCAACTTTCATTTTACATATTAATTTAAGGGAGTTAGAGTCGTTTTACTGAGACATGGCCGGAGACACAAAAAATCTTAAACGTGAAAAAAGTTAGATGAGTAATGCCACGAGGCACTTTTTGTTACAAATTAGCTGTAGAATTGATTCCTCGAGTTTGTCCCATAATTTCTGTAGGATACCTGTTAACAATGAGTAAGGTTTGGCTGAATAAATACGTAATAGGTAACAATCACACACTCCTACTCAACATTGACATTCTAAGATCGAGTTTTTTTGTTTCACATTTTAGTTGTAATTAATTCATCATCTCTATCATTCAGGTTCTGCACAAAACAACCCAGGCGATTCCGACAGCCGGATATCGTATTAATTAATCATAATTAATAATAATTATTATCAATAATAAATACAAATTATTGATACCTAACAATAAATTATAATAATTTTCACTAGGTACCTGATAAAATTATTAATAATTAGTGATAATTCATAATAGTAATTAATCCAACATTTAGGATCTAGACATTTAGACCTAGTGATCTAGACAGAAGGGTGATCTGTACAAAGAAGATAATGAACCGTTGTTTGTTTCATATCTTCCTATAGCGAAAGATTTCGCTCCTCATGAAACCACATTAAATAGTAAAATTAGCAAATACATTTCATTGGCTAATTCCCAATGTTTCGCTGGTCACCTTTGGTTATATTAGTGATCAGCAAGTTTTTATTATCCTTGTTGATATTTTTCAAATAAATGGAAGTGCCAAAATAAAGCCTGCTCTCAGGGATAAACTTGAGAAACGATGTGAAAATCAATTTTTGTGGACAAGGCAAGGGAAAAGGTCCCTTGCAAATTGCAAATCTTTCAACTTACCTACACTAATTTTTGTTACCATTAAATTTTAGAGCTGAGGGCTCATGATATACTCATGAATTTCATGATATACGGCAGTGTTTATACGTTGATTGAATCTTCGTTTTAACCCAGCAACTGGTCTAAATATCGAGTGGATCGAGACAACGGACAGTTACGGCGAATTGAGAGGAGGACCCATCAATTTGCCGAATATCCGTCGAGTTATGTTCAGATTGATTTATAAACTCCGGAAGACCAACAAAACGATTCATCAAATCTGGCGCTGACTGACCTCATAAAACCGATGATCGGATCATTCGCCCGGCTATTTCTCGCGTCAATTCCTTAGTCTTGTTTTGGTTTCAGCTGGTTAATTTCAAAGGGTGAAAGCTACAGAAAGATAATTTTTTTCTCTCCCCAATATAGATCTCTCTGGACCACGAAACCAGTTTAACCCAAATTGGATTGGTAGACACCCACCTATGTACTTCGAGGTTTCTAAATTGGTTCGAAATTACGTACAACATGAATGAGTTTTGGTTTATTATCTTCGATAATGAACCATTGGAATCGCCCAAAGAAAAAAAAATTTTAACCCCCCCTCAAAATTTGTTGGTTTACGTTTCAAGATACGTAGATTCAGAAAATCGAATAAAAAAAAATCCGTCCGTCCGCCGTACGCCGTCCCCCGTCCCCCGTACGCCGTCCCCCGTCCGCCGTCCGCCGTCCGTGGCACTTTGCCCAGTTAGCGTTGAGCTAAAATTACGAAATTTGGTTTCTGGGTTTGGACCAGCCCCACAATGATCCTCGAAACTTTTCATAACCCTAGGTCAAGGGGAAGGGGTTCAAAACGAACTTTGAAATTTCGACAATGTCATATCTCTAAAACTTCTCATGCAACGGTTTAAGTTTTAGTTAACTTTTGAATGACCTGAAAAATTACGAATCTTTTAAGACCAATTGGATTTTTGTGCGACCAGCCGTTCGTTCACAGTGAGCGCGCAAAGGTTTAGGAAAAACACTAATCTTTCGCGTCGAAAACGGCCGTTATGTGACCCAACCCTCAGACGCCCAGAATAAAACTACCTTTTGTCATCTTCCCGGTAAACTACAGTCTAGAAATTTTAACCGTGAGTCGGGGATAGACCACATTGCAATATTTACTCGGTTTTTTCGTTTTTTCTTCCAAGAAACTAAGAGGAGAAACTATTTCCAGCGAAAAGTTACAATTTTTAACGGAAACTAAAGAAAAACTCCACAGTCATGCAGCGTGGCTATAAGAGGGAATTTTCAATAAAATTTATTTTTTAATAAATAAAAGTTTTTTGGTTTATTATCTTCGATAATGAACCATTGGAATCGCCCAAAGAAAAAAAAATTTTAACCCCCCCTCAAAATTTGTTGGTTTACGTTTCAAGATACGTAGATTCAGAAAATCGAATAAAAAAAACTCTGCAAATTCTTGACACAACGGTTCATTATCTTCTTTGTACAGATCACCCTTCTGTCTAGATCACTAGGTCTAAATGTCTAGATCCTAAATGTTAGATTAATTATTATTATCAATTATCACTAATTATTAACAATTTTATCAAGTACCTAGTGAAAATTATTATAATTTATTGTTAGGTATTAATAATTCGTATTTATTAATAATTATGATTATTATTAATTATGATTAATTAATACGATAAAATTCTGGGGTTTTTAATACTACGTCGGTAATAACTTTTCTATAAAAGAAGTACCTACCAACACACATTCGAAATTACCTTCATTTCCGTAGCACGAAACGCACCTCAGAACAACAAACTCGACATCACTTAAGCCATATGATGTTCCAAAGAGCTTGTTAGTATGAAAATGGACCTGTATTTCAACAGTTTGATACACGATCGTGTTGTGAGGCACAATCTTTGAGCCGTCATTGTGAACGAACGGCTGGTCGTACGAAGCTGCGGATGGTCTCAAAAAATTCTACGGAACAAACTCTATCTAAATATGAAATAAAAAACATACCGTTCTATATGAATTTTTCGAGATATGAAATTTTCAAATTTTCAAAATTTGTTTTGAACCCCTTCCCCTTGACCTAGGGTTCTGAAAAGTTTCGAGGACCATTGTGGGGTTGGTCGAAACCCATAAAAAAAATTTCGTAATTTTAACTCAACGCTAACTGGGCAAAGTGGCGCGGACGGCGTACGGCGTACGGCGTACGGCGGACGGCGGACGGCGTACGGCGTACGGCGTACGGCGGACGGACGGATTTTTTTTTATTCGATTTTCTGAATCTACGTATCTTGAAACGTAAACCAACAAATTTTGAGGGGGGGTTAAAAAAATTTTTTCTTTGGGCGATTCCAATGGTTCATTATCGAAGATAATAAACCAAAAATCCGTCCGTCCGCCGTACGCCGTCCGCCGTACGCCGTACGCCGTCCGCGCCACTTTGCCCAGTTAGCGTTGAGTTAAAATTACGAAATTTTTTTTATGGGTTTCGACCAACCCCACAATGGTCCTCGAAACTTTTCATAACCCTAGGTCAAGGGGAAGGGGTTCAAAACGAATTTTGAAAATTTAAAAATCTCATATCTCGAAAATTTCATACAGAACGGTATGTTTTTTATTTCATATTTAGATAGAGTTTGTTCCTAAGAATTTTTTAAGACCATCCGCAGCTTTGTACGACCAGCCGTTCGTTCACAATGACGGCTCAAAGGTTGAGCCTGTCGACGCGATCTTGAATCAAACGGTTGAAATACAGGTCGATTAAATACAGGTCGACTCGATTTTCATACTAACTAGCTGTTTAGAACATCATATGGTTTTAGTGATGTCGAGTTTGTTGTTCTGAGGTACGTTTCGTGCTACGGAAATGAAGGTAATTTCGAATGTTTGTTGGTAGGTAGGTACTTCTTTTATAGAAAAATTAAAAAGTATTAAAAACCCTAGAATTATATCGTATTAATTAAATACAAATTATTTATATTTAACAATAAATTATAATAATTTTTACTAGGTATCTACTTGATAAACTTAATAATAATTAGTGGAAATTCATAATAATAATTAATCTAACATTTAGACACAACGGTTCATTATCTTCTTTGTACAGATCACCCTTCTGTCTAGATCACTAGGTCTAAATGTCTAGATCCTAAATGTCTAGATCCTAAATTATTATCAACTATTTCTCATTGCAAACCTGTTCATTGTGTACCCAAGATCCTTCCCTAAAAGACCTGGCAGCGGGAAATATTATTCAACATGGTTTGAAAAGGGAAAAACAAGTTTTGTAACAAATCCCAATGCTCTAGGTAGTAGTCGATACCAGTGACCAACATTTTCTTCAGTAGTCGACATGGTTTTGCACTAGTAGTCTACATACATGTGTTAGAAGTCGACAGTATCACTTGAGTCAGTAGTCGACAGGTTTCGTCATTCCATCGTTTTCGAATTTTACGACATCTAAATAAAATACATTCAACTGTGAATCGGAACTTGAAAATAGATTAATAAGATGTAATAAAGTAGTTATCAGACTTTTTATTTGCAAACAGCTCATTATCAGTCTCAAATTGCAATAAGTACTTAAGTAAAAAGGTATGAAAACTATAGTCGAAAACTCATTGTCAGAAAATTGACATTACAGTTGGGCTTAGGTACCTATTTTCATATTTTTTTGACATTTTCATGTCTTTGCTTTGGCACATAAACTGAAACGGGAAAAATTTGTTCCCTTGATTCACCCTTTCCCTCAGATCACGTCAGAACACAAGCGACCGGCGGGCCATTACGTCAGAGCCTATGACGCACGAGCGTATGACGTAAGACGGCTGGCAGGAGGCTAACTAGTACGTCAGAGCCTATGACACACGAGCGTATGACGTAAGACGGCTGGCAGGATGCCAACAAGTACGTCAGAGCCTATGACGCACGAGCGTATGACGTAAGACGGCTGGCAGGAGGCCAACAAGTACGTCAGAGCCTATGACGCACGAGCATATGACGTAAGACGGCTGGAAAAGGGCAACAAGTACGTCAGAGCCTATGACGCACAATCGTATGACGTAAGACGGCTGGCAGGAGGCCAACAAGTGCGTCAGAGCGTATGACGTAAGACGGCTGGCAGGAGGCTAGCTAGTGCGTCAGAGCCTATGACGCACGAGCGAATGACGTAAGACGGCTGGCAGGTGGCCAACAAGTACGTCAGAGCCTATGACGCACGAGCGTATGACGTAAGACGGCTGACAGGAGACCAACCCCACAATGGTCCTCGAAACTTTTCATAACCCTAGGTCAAGGGGAAGGGGTTCAAAACGAATTTTGGTACGACATGGTATGGTGTATTATTGTATGTATGATTTAGTATAGTACAGTACGGTATGATAGGAAAGAAATGGTATGAGTACGGTGAGAATATGGTATGGTGCCGATTTGCAACACAGTCTGGTATAGACAGAAGGGTAATCTGCACAAGGAAGATAATAAACCGTTGTGTCAAGAATTTGCAGAGTTTTTGCATTCCCTTTCTTCATTAGCCTTGAAAATTAGCAATAGGTCGTAATCTACATAGGAAGGAAACCATCAGATTTTTAGAGAGTGAGAAACCAAATAATTAGGCGTTTGAAATGAGTACAAACATAACAATCGATTATTTGCTTTCGATTAATCGAACATCCATCATTCAATACCAATTAATTGGTCACATCGATTATTAGCTTACGATTAATCTTTTGATTTTATAATCGATTATTTGGTTCTGATGTTGCATCCCTAACGACAACCTTCTGACCATTCATTGGCCCTCAAGAATCCCACTATTTCGCCAATATTCACTGCTCTGTCGGGACCAAAAAGACCGAGCTTCTGGGAAAGAGGACAGTTTTTGATATGCTACAACTCTGGGCCCTCATTGTGAACGAACGGCTGGTCGTACAAAGCTGCGGACGGTCTTAAAAAAACTGAATCAAATGCCTTTATTACAGCAAGAAAGGAACCATTCACATGATATCCCTCGTCCAGCTTTTGGGATATCAACTTATTAAGATCAAACAAAACATGGTTGGTTCCCCTTCTAAAGTAATCCCTTCTGAAATTGACACTGATTTGCCGATATTATTCCATGAACACCACAAAAAAAGACACTATTCGTAGTTTGGCTAATGACTAGGTAAGCGAAGTGGGTCTACAGTTCTACATTTCACATCTGTTGCCATTCTTGTACAGAGGTGCCATTATAGTTGACTTCAATCATTCAGGGAAGATACCAGAAGAAAAAGCATAGTTAGGGGAATACTGATTTCTGGGATAATAATTATTCCCCAACAACACGTTAGTAATACCATTGATGAAGAAAGAACAATTAGTCTCAATACCCTTCACATGCACTGCCACTTCATTTGGCGTAACAGGAGACAGAAAAGTAGTCTGAGATGGATTCGTTCCATTTCCTCTGGAGACCTTATGCACCTGTGATACGGGTAACACGTGGTGATGATATCCTAATTTCTCATTTCACTGAAGAGTATTGCGCTCTCAAGCAGGACTAATATGCTCGCTCAATCTTGATGTCTTCGAAAGATGGAGTAAAAGCCGTTGTCAGCGCCTCTGTAGGTGTAGAGTACACCCACAATAGCTTCGGTAAAATGGTCGAAGGTTCTCCTTGTACTTATAGTTGTACCCCCGTAACTCTTCAACCCTTTATGTTCACAGATTAAACCTAACTGCCCTTTACTAACTTTCCTCGCTTAGACTTTCGGATAACGTCTCGGAAATAGTCTCGCCCTTTTCAAGGGTATTTTCAGCTCTAGCGGAGAAATCTCCTCAGGCTTTAATCTGAATGGACCAGAGAAACACTGTTTATCAGCGAGTGATAATTGATTGTACCAACTGAGATAAGAATGAAGGACGACTGAATCAACTTCGCCGACTAAGATTTATCTAGGGAATGAAAGGATTCGGATCCTGGTGGAAGGTTCGTCTCATCGAGGTTTGCCAGGACCTCATTATTTTCTCTTTTCAGACCCGAATTCGGGTTGAATTATCGGTTCCGATAGTTGAAAGCAATTGATGATTATTCGCACAAAGGAAACCATTCAGTAAACATCTGGTGTGGTTTCTATAACTAAGAGGTATTAAATACAAATTTTGGTTTATTTTAAATAATATTTTCCACGCACCGTTACCATCTCATTCATTCAAATGTAGAGCACTGACAAATATTCTGTGTCAGAAGGAATTTGTAGGCTGCTCAATTATTGATTTGTAGATTTGTAGATTAGTAATATGGTTGCGCCAGTTCATCTTCAATTTGTATCGTCGCGCTAAAAATGTTCTATTTTGGAAAACATCTAGCGAAGGAAAATATTTGGCGAAACCACGTGGTAAAGGCTTGAGAAGAAACGAGCGAATAACCCACTTAACCTAAATAGAGTGATTTGTTTTCTATTGTCAGGGAGTGGGCTTGCGGCAGGCCATAGAAAATGGAGATGGAGAGATTTAGAGGGTGATGGAATTGTGCGATTCAGAGAGGGTATTTTTATTTATCATGTTAATATCAGGAGCATATCTCAGAATTACGATAATTTGATAGTTACAATCGAACAATTTCAGAATAAACCAGATATAATTGTATTGAGTGAGTGTTGGCTCCATGACATGAAAATTAGAGATTGGAGCTGGGACATTAAAGGATATCAAACTTTTTTCACGAGTAATACGTTTAATCAGAACAGTGGAACGATAGTTTATGTTCAGCGTAATTTTAAAGTTGAGTGCTTTTCGGAGCCACAAATCCATGGATGCAGCGCACTTGAGTGTGTTTTAGAGGGACAAAGTTGTAGGTTTCACCTACTGGGTCTATACCGCTCGCATACAGGTTGTAAATTTGAAAAGTTTCTGGATGATTTCTCAAACTATTTGCAAAGTAAGAAAAATGAAGAATGTTACATAATAGGTGATATTAATATAGATATACTAAATATGGAAACTGAAAATCGTGAAAGGGATGACTATTTAAATGTCTTAGCAGTTCATGGTTTCCTCCCTTTAATAAATAGATTCACTCGTGAAATAGGTAATTCGCAGACGTGTATAGATCATATTATTGTAAATTCTATCAGAAAAAACTACATTAGTGCAACGCACCACTCCGCTATTTCTGAACATCATTCGGTGCTCTTACACTTTCCTCTAATACAGAACTGTATGTTACACAAGAAAACAACAACAATTCGGGAAAAAAAGATAATAGACTATGATAAGCTAATTTCAGTCTTGAATGAAGAGAAGTGGCAATCTATCAATGTAGCGGACAATGTAGAAACTTGTTATTTTAACTTTATGAACACCCTGCAGGGCCACATACGCGACTCAACAAAAATAATTTTGGGCAAATCTGGAAAAGACACCCCTTTAAAACCTTGGATCACGAAGGGTTTGCTTGCATCCATTAGGAAAAAAGCTCGATTATACAAAACTCTGAAAAAACAACCATTTAACACCACTTTATCATCGTATTTTGCAAGTTACCAGAAAAAAATGAAGTCGCTGGTGAGAGTCTCTAAGGAAAATTATTTCAAAAGCAAAATTGAAAAGACGGAAGGTAATACAACCAAGTTATGGAGGGAACTGAATCAAATTATTGGTAAACAGATGACAGACACTGAAGTTAAAGAGATTAAGAGTAATGATATATTGTATAGCGATCCAGCTACATGCGCTAATATGTTTAATAAGCACTTTATAGAAGTAGGACCACAATTAGCGAATGCCCTCCCCCCGAAACAGTTCCGTTGTTTGCCAACAAATACTAATTCCAGAACATTTGCTTTTAAAAAATGTAGAGAGGAGGACGTACTAAAAGCAATTGAATCTCTAAAAGGGGGGTCCAGTCCAGGCTTTGATGGAATCCAAACAGAAACTATTAAAAAAATTAAAAATAACATTGTGCAACCCCTAATGATTTTAATTAACATGAGCTTATCGTCTGGTGTTTTCCCGGATAACCTAAAATTGGCAATCGTTTTCCCTCTCTTTAAGAGCGGAGACCGGAAGGAGGTAGGGAATTATCGTCCTATATCGCTATTAAGTGTTATTTCAAAAATATTTGAAAAATGTGTCAAGTCCCAGCTTATTGAGTACCTGGAAAAGTACAACTTGTTAGACGAGAGGCAGTTTGGTTTTCGTTCTTGCAGGAGCACCCAAGATGCCATAGCTTATCTTACGACCCGAATAATCCAAGTTCTTGAAACTGGAGATAAGCCGCTGGCTGTGTTTTTGGATCTAGCAAAGTGTTTCGATACTATTTCTCATGAAATTCTCTTTGAAAAGCTCTATGAAGTGGGAATTAGGGACACGGCGCTTTTATGGTTTAAGAGCTATCTTAAAAATAGAAACCAGATGGTTCGCGTTAATGGTATTTTGGGTGAGGTCTTGCAAATGCAGGGGTATGGAGTGCCGCAGGGCACGGTTCTTGGGCCTATACTGTACGCATTATATGCCAATCAGTTTTTTAAATCGGAAGCGGTGTCAATGGGTGAGGCAGTGATGTTTGCCGATGACACAGTTATGATTTTTAGTGGTGGCTCCTGGCATGAAACATTCAGAAAGGCAGAGACTGGTCTGAAATTTATTAGTTCTTGGTTGATAGAGAACAAACTAACCCTTAACGTAAGCAAAACAGTTTTTTTGCCGTTCTCATGGTCTATGAAAACTATGCCTTCGGAGGAGATGATATTGAAACTTCACCGAGTTGATTGTCAAGCCCCCAGTACGTGTCCATGCCCTCCTTTAAACCGTTCTAACCAAGTCAGGTACTTAGGACTAATTATTGACAATTTATTGAAATGGGATAGGCATATTAGTGCTCTTCAGGGCAAACTAAGAAAATGTATTTACGTTTTTTCCTTTCTAAAGAAAATAGTGAGCACTGATATACTCAGACAGATTTACTGTGCGCTCGTCCAGTCTCTGCTACTCTACGCTTTGCCAATTTGGGGTAGTGCCTATGAAAGTACTCTCAACAAGATTGTTGTACTCCAGAAATATTTTGTACGAGCGGTTTCTAATTTAGACAGCAAAGCTCATACAAGCCATTTGTTTGTAAAACTGAATCTCTTGAATCTCCGCGATTTGTACAAGAAAGCTGCTGTACAGCAGTTACTTAAAAGTGGTGAATTTTCTACTCCAACCCACTCTATTTTTACCCGATTTGCTAATAACGACTCACTAGCTCTTCCAAAATTAAACTTTACAGCTTCTCAAAACTTTTTCCCCTATCAAGGCATTCTAACTTTCAATAGTTTTCCTAATACAACTAGAGTTGAGTTAATTGAGCAATCAAAAAATAACCCTAAGAAAATAAAAATTATTTTAAAAAAATTATTTTCTTACAAGTAGTTAGAACCATAATATAAGTAGGTATAACAACATGGAATAAAAATACTGTAATTCTGCTACCACCATTCTTAAAATTTCGATTGAATAGTATGCTTGCACTCTGTACAATTTCATTAGGCTTTTGGCAATTACCGAGCGATGAGCAAGTTGCTCATTCCCCAACACGGGCTGGTGCCCATATGGGGAATTATATTTCCGAATATTTTATTTCACTTAAGGCATGTGTTCATTTTGTATATGACTGATTTATTCTGTATATGACTGTATTATGTAATGGAAATAAAAAAAAAAAAAAAAAAAAAAAAAAAAATTCAAAAAATCCCACTGAGAGCGTAATTCGGTGTACGCCTGAGTTAAAATAGGAGAACTAACGATTCAATTACCTTTTAAACCATGATAAATTTTGAACGTAAGAAGATAATTTTCAGATTCTAATTGGTTAGCACCCCATGTTTCATATCCTCTGTTTATTTTTCGAAATTTTATAAATCAAGGTCTTAAGAAAGAGAGAAAACCTATGTAACAAAAGAAATGTTTTATTTCAAAGTCACTCAGCAGTGATATTGAAAAAAAACCCACAGTCATGCAGCATGGCTATAAGAGCAAACTTTCGAAGAAATAACTGGTTTTAGGTGAAATGTCTCTTATCTTATTTCGTTCTTAAACTGGAACACTCTGAAGATGAAAAAACGTGGTTGTTACTTGAAATTTTCTTCACGGTTCATTTGCTCTAATCTGACTATTTTACAGACATTTTACATGAAACCAGTTATTAAAACTCTGCAAATTCTTGACACAACGGTTCATTATCTTCTTTGTACAGATCACCCTTCTGTCTAGATCACTAGGTCTAAATGTCTAGATCCTAAATGTTAGATTAATTATTATTATCAATTATCACTAACTGAAGACCGTTGTTTTCTTCCAATGTGGTTGCTGGTGATGAATCTTATAATATGGTTTTATTAAGCAATATTCTCCTAGATATCAGGTATAGGATAATTTTCCCAGTATTTAAAATTGATGAGGTGATGAATGTCAGTTAGGCACCGGAGTAACTCGAAATGGCCACATGCTTTGCGTACCGCAGACTCATGTAAACTCGGAGGGTCATGCATTGGCCAACTGAATGTCTAATGGAGCATTTTGTACCTTGTCCGATAGGTTGAGCATTCAAGCCATGACGGCCCCGTGATAGTTCACCTATTTTGCAAAGTGTTTCATTACCGGAGGCTCCACTGTGCAAAGTGGGCGGCTTAACTCAGCCCTTCGACAGCTCGGGAGAATTCCCAGGTTTAATCAAGTCCGATCGCGAGGCTGGTTCGGCTTCTGGGACGCAGAAGGGCAGGCTGGTAGGAGGTTGAAGGGTCGGTACCCGCATTCGCCCTGCGGATCTGAGGGGTAGCAGGAGGGACAAAACACCTCTGGAGAGTTATAGCCGTCTCCTGCCAAGCCCTTCGGTTCTGCCTAACCTTTTCGTTTTGCCGCTGTCCTTCCGCGATCCCTTGGCTCTCTTCGCGTTTTTTCTCTTTCCTTTCTTTTACATCCACAGCTTCCTGTTGCGGTTTTCATCTCGACTCGAAAAGCGACCAAATCGAAATGTGGGCGATAAAAAATCGAGCAGTTAAAACGTTCTACGCGACTTTGACAAATTCGTTATATCCCCCCAAAAAACACTCCGTGTAAAAATCACCCCGCTTCGCAAATATCATTCTACAGCAGCCGGAAAAACTTATGATATATTAAAGATATGTCCTAACCACTTCCCAAGCACCGTACCCGTTTCGAAATCTCCCCTTATCTCTCCTGGCGATACGTTTTCTTTCTACACTTCTGTGTATTGGATATTTAGTAATAAAAACCTCTTACCTTGGGGAGATTTCGAAATGAGTACGGTGCTTGTGATGTGGTTAGGACATATCTTTACTTGGAAGGCAAAGGGCGGGCGGGAAAAGTGGACCATAACTTTTTCCGGCGAGGAGGGGTAATTTTTACAAAGAGTGTTTTTTTTTGGGGGGGGGGGGGTATCACATCTTTTTGTTGGTGCGCTGAAAAGACCTGTAGAATGAATTGAGCAAATTAATAAAATCATGAATTAATTATTTATTAATAAAATCATACACTATTTTTTGTTTATTAGGAAAGTTATAAATTAATAAAATCCATTAATTAAGCAAGAATAAAGGAAAGGCTACAGCCTTGGCTAATTGAATAAGATGAAGAACATGGTAAGGGTGAAGAACCGGGTTATTGAAGTAATGTAACTCAGTTCCCGTTCGACCTATTGGCTTTAATCATTTAAAAGGCACCGGCTAAAGTTGAAAGGAAGCTCTGTGCAAAATTTCAAGTCGATCGGTGAAGATGGAGAGGCTGCAGCCTTGACCGTCTGAATAAGAAGAAGAGGGCGAATAAGAAGAAGGTAAGGGCAAAAAACAGGGGTTTTGAAGTGATATAAGTCGGCTCCCTTTAGAACTAGCGACTCGAAACATTCGAGACTTTCTATTATCTACACCGAGAAGACCCACACCAAATTTCAAGTTGATCGGTCCAATAGGAGCCGAGATATGGATATGCGTTTCGTGACGTCCGGTAAACATACATTCGGTACCGTTCGTTCTTCTCAACTTTTTGTTTGACGGGGAGGAAAGCTACCCGATATACGATATAGATATACGATTAATCAAACCGTCAAAATAAACCTTATAGACCTACCAGCATTTCCAATCGAACAGAGTTCAGACATGAATGAGCTTAAATTTTAAATAACAAGCTCACACAACCCTGGAATTATTAACGATTTCCCCACCAGTGTTTTGTCACATTCAATGGCAAACTGCGCCACTTCGGAACCACTAGGCAGGAAGAGGCAAATTATGTAAAATGCAAGCCTGCACGACCGAACGGTCTTGAAGGTGAGGTCGGTCTTTTGCGCCTGACAAAAACCAATTTCATGTCCACACCATTCGTTGCCTTTTTGGACTATTGTACGTATCTGAGGGTTTTGTTCGATGGGACATTGCGTTTTGATGTCCATATTGGTTCACCAATAAAGAAGTCGCAAAAGTTTGTTAAGTTTGTGAAATTTTGCGAGGTTTCTTGAATATCAAATTGTTGAAAATGATGTAGGTACCATATAATACATGGTACATCATTTACAACAACTTGATATAATCCTATATAACATATATATCCTATGTAACTTTTCAGTAACACATTGTATAATATTACTGGAGATTATAACTGGAAAGTTATGTCATGACATGTTAAGCAGAGAAACAGTGATGATTCATTTTATTGAAAATACACTATTTAGTTTGGTCCTGACTGAGTGATGGACTGTTGGTTCTAGCAATATTATGAAAAATTCGATAAATCTAATGCACATTTCGTGAAAACAAGTCTACCTACTTATATCTGTCATGACTAAACTTCTTGTTTCCCCCCCACTATTAGATTTACTTCTTAAAAGTACGAGCCCCTAATCATGAACCGGATTCATTCAAATGCTCCGCTTTTGTAGTATTCATCACATTAGTCCAAGCGGTCAATGAATATGTATGAAGTGAGAAACTCGGAACAACACAAGAAACTGTAATAGACAGATAGGCACTATAACTAACTATAACAATATAATTTGTCTAGTTCAACAATTGGGTTAGTTCGAGCTTGTCCGGAAAAAAGAACGAGGTTTCTCGAAGTTTCTTCAACTTGGGAGCAGATTCAAGTCCAATAAAACAAGAAGCCGAGACCGATGTGAATAATTCATTTGAAGATGGCTATGATACAGATCCACGTGGGGAAAAGTGGTGGACTAGGTAGACCATTGGATTTGACAAGTGAATAATTCTAGGGAGGCAGGATAGTGTTTGGTTGTCCTAATATATGATCATCGATTTTAAAAAAAATAATAAACTGGATAAACACACTTTAATGAAGGCTACTGAACCTACCAGGATACCAGAAGTGAGCAATTAATTCGAATTTATAATTCAACCTGAAGAAATCAAATGAGTTTGAATTTTCGTAGCTTTGATGGAACATACTTTGTGTAATTTTGATATACGAGTAAACATTTCACAGTGAAAAGATACGATCAATCATTACGATGTTCCATGCCATCCCATAAATTGATGTTGGGATTAGAAATAGTCCCAACTAGCAACCCATTGCGAAGAAATGTTAATTCTTCGGTCGATTTCCCAGGGGGAACAAGCATGGATTTCAGAGCCTTTCTCACGAGCCGGGAAAAATAATTTCCTCTTCAGAAGTTCGTCTCTACCCCGTGTTAACATTTTAATCTCAACTTAAATTTCTTCGTTTTTTCTAATCTCGCTTCTTTCACCCATCAACCCGTTTGATTTCCCAATTTAAATTTCTCATTCAGAAATACCATTCAACGACAAAGGAGAGTTTCACACTTTACAGCCGGCCTGTTTCAACCGTTCGATAGTTCGTTAAGAGGATTGAGTTTAATTAATTTCTTGCATAGTTGAAATTGTTGATTTTTATTACGATTAATTCATTCAGCTAGTTATTTTTCACATTTTTACGCCGATGGCACTTGTGGTGTTGCATGAATGGAGAAATTCATAAAAATAAGTAGTTGGCGGGTTAACTATACTGTGGGCGTTGCTAATTATACATATAGTTTATGGCTGTACATGAATTGATGACCGTCAAAACGACCGGATGAAAACGTTCGGAAAAGCTACCGCAGTTTACAAATTCTCACCGGCTCCAGCAAAACGGTTGCGGTTGTAACGGCAAAGTTTATAGGTCTCGCCTTACCACCTGCGTGGAGGGGTCTACATAAAGGCAAAATACCCTAATAAGCTGATGCCCCATCATAACAGCGGGGCTCCATTGAGGCCAATACGGCCAGCCGGAAAAGCTCTGGAAATTTAAACCTCCCTGTTTTCCCATGTTAAGCCGGAGGACCCATCAAGCAGGATTTGCCCCATTAGATATCGCGTTGCTGGTGACAAATAGCCGCTTTATCTTTCCTGGGAGATTTTTTCAAGCTTACAAGGATTACTGAAGGTGCGGGAATCAATGTAAGGGCTGTTTCCGATAAAGTAAATAATTTATCGGCTGATATAAAAGTTTCTATTCAAAGCCCTAGTGAGAAAGTGTGAGGCTCCGTATCGTAGGTCGTAGTTAATCTCGCGAGTATAGATTGGGTCAAGTACTGAATTTAAGCAACATACTGCTATGTAATCGTTTACAGGGGATGCCCCCAGGAAAGTACCTATACCACTTATTAAATTGACTGATTTTTGGAGTATTAAAAAATATTTTAATAGAAGTATGTCAGGATTCTAAGCTGAGATTTGTGACGGAGGCTGGTGTGAGTAGGATTGTTAAATACGTCCAAATGATAAAAATCACCACAATATAGGTACTACATTGAAAGTGAAACTAATGTACTGTTGCGCTGATGACGCCTGTATGGCCTCCTCTTGGACACCATTGTCCAACTAATTTCCCCGGCTCGTTTTCATCACACCGCTAACGAGACCCTGCATAGCTATTTCGTGGAGCCGTTATCAATGGAGTCATTATTAAGGTTGGAGGACGAACAACACAGGGAGAGGGGGAGGAAATATATGAGATAAAAGGTTCTCTGCTTGGAGTGGTCGCCTCGGGGAATTGAAGGTTATTTTCTGCGTGCTGACGAGCTGTTTTATACCGCCCCGTCTACCTTTCAGAGTGATACAGCCGACTTTTCACCTTCCATTCTTTCAAAAACACAAGAGGCAAAGAAAGAACAAGAGGGGAATTTGGTTGAAAACCCCATGGGGCTTTGGGGATGTTTTGGTCGCGCTCCGTCTTTTTTTCAACGGTATTCCAACCTGTATCTGCAAAGTCTACCGTTTTTGATGGTTCGAATGTTAGTGTAGAGATACACTTATAACTCTAAAAAGTGTGATAGCGAAATGAACCCAACTTTTATGCGTTAAGAGAGGCCCAATTGATCACTAACCGCTGAATTACAGCTCTTACGGAGTTTGGTAGAAGAAGAAGAAGAAAACATGTTTATTATGAATAAATAATTAATTACAATTGTGTAAACTAAATACAAATTGTAATGCAGGTTTCATATACGTATATACACAGCATAAAAAAAAAACATGATACGGCATGGATTTTTCATCCGTCTGCCGGGGCAACCTGGGCTACAATTTTTGATTTTTTAAATTTAAATTTTCAGAAAGTGAACCTTGGAGTTGGACGCAAAGCAGAAATGGGCAATTTTATTCAGTAATTCACTTCACCAATTGAATTCAGAGACCAGGGAATTTCGGTACCTCCACGCCTGACGGCCAAACTGTCCCACCCCCAACCAGTGCTCACCATGGTTTCGGAGTTTTGGTATATATACCAAAATATATTGTGGGAACATCGACGAGACCACCACTGAAATAGTTACTGGTGGACTACCTGGTCACATAACTACATTTACATAAATGGACGAAAGTGATTAGATGAGAGTGGAACAGACCAAACTTCGTTAATTGACAAAAACCGATTCTCATCATGTCACCGTCGCATACTTCTCCGCAATTTCCCGTAAATTTTTATTAGCTTCTTCTGGTGGGGGCGAACATCAAATTCTGAAATCGAAGTTAGCTTGCTTCACCTCTAAAGCCTGTGCTTAAATTATGAATCAGCTTCCTCGGCAGGTGTATCGAATTCCGTTGAATATTCGGTAGGTGACACAATGAAAGGTCTCAGGGGTCAGTCCCTCTGAAAAGGCACGTATGGCGTAGCAGAATGGGATATTGCCACCATCTCAAACACCCTCATTCAGTATTAACGCCTCTACATAATCAAAAAGAACACATATTTTCACGAGATCCTTCGTCTGTGTATAGATTTTCAGATCGGTACCGAGATCGTCAACCATTTTTTCCAACTCCAATAACCAAATATTATTTTATAACGGGTTCGTAGTACGTTATCGCCATTCCTCGAGCACGGCAGGCATACAAAAAAATGATCAGTAACAGTGAAAAATTGTTTTGTGTGAAATATCGTTGAATTCTTGGATTCAAGTTTCTGCTTTATAATATCCTACGTGGTGTTGATAATTGTCGAAGCTATAGCTACATATATAGCTACGTATATACAAGTGTTTTTGTGCAGGTGATTTAACGATGGCTCCTTTCAGTTTCTGGCTAAAGAGGAGCACTGGAGTATTTTACAGTTTGAATACGGAATTTAATCATCATTTTCCAGAAACTCCAATCAAATCCGTTCAACAAAATAATCTCCAATGTTAATCCAAAATTAATCTCCAATTATTTTATCCAAGAATGTTGCGTAGCTATTCCCGTTTACCAATGGGGTGAGAAGATGCCGTCGACCTGTATAATGTCGGTTACGACATAATTGCCTTTGTAACATGATAAACTTGATATCTGAAGTACAAAACAACCACCCAGCGGCTATCCCGGATCCTCCTCAGAACAAGCACAATATAAACAATATTGGAGCATGGTAGAGCTTCCTCTTTGCCACACTGTTAAACGTTGGGGCAAATCGGAGACCAGCGAGCCGTTAACTTGGTAGGGCAGAGGAAGACTTGCGGTTTCACCCAATATATTTCAGCCCCAACTGAAATATCCCGATGCTCGACAGACCGTGAAACTCTTCCCCGATGCATATTACAACCCTGTTACTGTAATATACAGTAACAGTGGTCCCTGCTACTGGGAAGAGTTCGTTACGGTGGCCTATTTCCCACGGGTTCACAACATTGACGGTAATAATGTTTCCCTACGAAAAGGGAGTCCGACAATGACAAAGGAAGGCGCTCGATATTCCCGACCAGGCTATCCCTCAAAGAGGTTTAAGTAAATTAATGTGATAATTAAAACGATCAAGCCCATCCAAGTGATGATTTTACTTTTTTCTTTAATAACCTGTTTCAACATGTCAGCACCTATGAAATAGTTGAAAAAGAAACCACAAGCCGTATAATTTGCTCATGACAGAAAGTGATGAACAAGTATCACAGAGGTATTCATGAAACTCGAATATCTCGGTAGGAACAAACCGAAGCGTCATCACCTGATTTGCTCCTTCCTAGGAGTGAAGAGTTTAGCGACAAATTTCTTCATTTAATGCAGAAACATAGTAATATTTATATTGCCTCGAAAAACCGACAGTGTGAAACGGTCATCATCAGATGCTAGTAGTATCACCGATATTCGATCTTCTCGCGTTCAGAATAGTAATTAAATGTTGTGAGCAATGTGCACTTCGATTGACCGATATTAAAAATATATTATCCAAACCTGGTGGAATATAATATATTATAGTAAAATCGAGTATAACGGGAATATTCCACGAGACGAATTCTTCAGAAGTGAACGTCATTCACAGGCTGACATAAGAAATCAATTTACAACGGTCGACTAGCTCGGAGGACGGTCTGTGTTGATCTTAAGCGTAAAACGGCAACTATCGGTTCTCCCTGCTCCATGGTTGACAGCACCATAAGCTCCTCAACTTTCTTTCCCTTCGGAGGACTCGAAGTGGATTGAGGAGAAAAACTTTTCCACTCGGTGAATGCTTCATTTGATTTTGTTAATTTGAGTTAGGGAAGAAAACTTCAGAAGAGGGATGGTTGTAAACTTGCGGGAACAGATAAAATCCAGTCAACGCACTCAAGAATGCTAATCTTGTCGGGGAGGAGAGCCTTTTTGTCTCATAATGTTTGTTATATCTAAGTATTATAATAAAACATATATGAAAATCAGCCCAGAAGTCCACCCCAGACCAAACCATGTGCGGAAATGAATTTCGCACGTCTGGACTTAGTCTTTGACAGTGACAGACCTGAACCCTCCCGCTGTTGTGCTCTCTCTGCTAAGTGGTCTTCTTTTGACCCTTCGTGGTAATGTTTTCAATGTGAAGACAGAAAAAAGCTTTATTAGGTGGCGGAAAACCTCGTAACGAGCGGCTTCCAAAGAAACTCTCGAAGACATCAAGTTGAGAAAATGTCGATTCAGATTGGACCTGCAAACGAGAATATTATTATTCATAATTTAAAAATGAAGGTCGTAGGGAATAATCAGGAGAGAGAAGGTAGTGAGGAAAAACCTCATTTACAAGTGTGAGCTATGGAAATTACCATGGTGAGAAGAGAAAAAAAGTGAGAAAAAACAAGGGAAGGGGAGAGAAAAATTAAAGTCCGCCTACTGGAGTCGAGGAATTTACATTATAACAGGATAGCAGAGTTAGTTAGCCGAGACGAGATGTTTCTGGTGAGGGATGAACCAAGATTTTCAACTGTTGGAAAATAAAGACGACGTAATATTAATTCATACCGTCATCGTACTGTTTTCATGGTATGGAAAGAAAACTGTCTATTTCGACGTTATTTGCTTCACCCTCTTCATTCCTATTCTTATTATGGTATTGTGATTGAAATAATAAAAAAAAATATAGAACGCAAATAAAATCATCGTTTTAAGAAAAAGATTAAAATAATATTAACAATACCTACATATAGGCATTGAATATTCTAACTGATTTAAAAGTAAGTATATGACATTTATGATTTTTCTAAATTGACTGGATTCCATAATCTGAATCTGATAGTGAATATTCCATGTGCTGACAAATAACTTAGGTAAAAATACTAATAATTCTGTTATTTGAAGTCGATCAAGAAGAATAGTCACAGCTCTTGCTATTTGGAGTGCAAGAATAAATATTTATGTCAATATTTATATGAATTGACGTAGGTAGATTGAACGGAAAAGGATTTCTCCATTTTCCTCCCTCTTATTCAAGGTGAAACCTGAAAAATATATTCCGTGTCAATATTTAGTCGAGGGGTGCCGATGTTTTGCATACAACGTGAGCACCACTCAACTATGTATGGTAGATAGGGTCCCGGTGAATCAAGAAAAACAAAAAGAACGAGGAGGAATTTGCGACTCGACCCAAGTACTCGTATTAGGATATTCAAACATGTATTCAACAGCGATACCAGCATCCAATGATTCCAAAAACATGGTCATGAATACATTCTGTAAAACATTTTTGGGTCTCAATAGAAGGATACCAATGGCGAGAGAGATGTGATTTAATGATAATAAAATTGAGTCTAATTTGGAAGGTGTCTAAATTGAATAGTATCAACATCCGACAGATTCTAAAAAGTTAAATCTTTAAATTGAAGAAAATCGGTGAAGTGACGGTAATGGAGAGTTTCACCATAATGTGTCAATTACCGGCATTGCCGTTCGTGCTTGCAAACAAGTTAGTGATGAAACCCGGGTGATGAGGGCTGGCATGATGGGTGGCGTGGGTGTTCTCATTAAGACTGATAGGACGGAAGGGCGATTCGGTACCCTAAACACTCTGCCGGAGGTGGATATTCAACATGGAGCCCATTCAAAGCAACAGAAGACTTGAACGTAATGCACAAATTGGAACAAAATTCGTTTCACCAACAAGTTATCACTATGCTTCTCCTATCTTGACAGAGAAATTGTATTACGGACCAAGAAAGATTTATATAATTACACGATGTATGATACAATATTATTCATTACATAATGGCTTAAGCCAAAATGATATGATTTTTGAGGTTTAATAGTCACAACATCCTTTTCGCTGTACCTGTTACACGTTAATACATGCTTTCACAAGTTTACAAGTTTCATGATCTCATCTCGTTTGAGTACGTACCTAATTAGTACGTAAATCCCTTAAGCCAGACATTTCATTGAACGATAAGCTACTTATAGGTTTAGATTAAACGTGTAAATACAAAGACAGGTTGCGTGCTAATCTGTTTTAGTAGAATTCGCTTGAATACCTACTCTTTCGTTGACAGTCGTGATCAGCTTCAGCGAAGAATATTTATATCATCCACAGAACCCTTTTTTTTCAACTGTTCGTCTCTCTTATTATAACAAGAGCTCAACCTCATTACTTCTCATATTCACTTTGATTGTCAGTGGCGAAACTAGCGGTTCGGTTGGGGGAGAGGGGGGGTTGTTGATAGAAATGGTTTATATTGAATAAAATAACAACTGTTCAACAAAATTATCTGTATTATTGTAAGAATAAAATTTAGCAAAACTCTTTATATTATCAAGAATTGATAGCTCATCGGTTGATGGATTTTGAACTACAGCATTGGCGCAATTCTTCTGTCCGGCACAAAACTGGACATTAATAGGTCAATACCAAAGTCTTCAGCTGTAGACCTAATTGTTTGGCATGAAATTCCTTTTCAGAGTCAACTCTTAAATTAAATTTCAATACCAAATTTTGTAAGTTCTGTAGTGCATATTGTGCAATACAGAATATATTATATTGGATAAATTCACCAATTGCTTCAGATCGATATCATGTTTCTGAAGCGTTTTGAGCAGAAATCTGTACTTAAATAATAAATTCAGTATTTGTAATTGCACATTTCTAACAGTAAGCTTCACTCGCGGTCGTATCGTCTGAAGCTGCAATTTTATCTAGACTTGCGATCACAAAATCTATTATAAGATGGTGGATTTTGATATTGATATTGATATTATGCATGTCCCGCACGGCATCATACCTAGCAATCCATCATATACGCGTTTGACAGTCTTCACTTGGGGGATAGATTTGACTTTTCAATTTCGTCAAGTAAGATGCTTTGATTGTAAGGTGTACTGAAGTAGACATAAGTTGTCTCCAGCACACCAAGGCAGTTACGGATCTCTTTCGCTTCACATGCCTCAGCCACTGCTAGATTGAGGGCATGTCCTGCACAATGGACATATTTAGCATAAGGGTGCTTTGTAGTGCATTTTGAATTTTGGGAGACAAATATTTGATTCTGTGCCAATTCTTCATCTGCCTGGCTATGATAATGGTATTGTAGATATTATTCGTTTTTTAAATTAACCAAAATTGGTTAATTGGTTTCACCAATTCTAGAAGGAGAGAACAAAGCATCCACATTTTTGTGTTCCCATTGAATTCGATTTCCGCGCACTACCCTTAGCCAACAGAGGCGACCACGAATACTGAATATTGATACATCGATTGTATACCCATGGCGATAGTGATATAATCAAACAATATACTCGTATGCATTGAATATGATACGACGGTTGCTCTGGTTATGTTGACATGATATGCGTTGCGGTTAAGGGTCCATTACACTGGCGGTAAACGGACAAACCACAAGGGTGTTATATCTTACCACAATATCTATACCACAATTACAACACATCACCTCAGCTTCATAACAGATTAACTTAGTCCTAAATATATGACCTACTAATCGGTGATTTATGACAATCACTATCACACAGAATATGAACGAACTAGGCCATTACATTTTTGGTACATTAGCAGTACACTTCGCAGTTCACATAATAAAGAGAAGTTTGGAGCAAGTGGAATTTACTTGATAATTTAGAATACGTACCGAGTTGCGGAACCTATGTTAAGTCAGATAAATGGGATTCGGTTTAATTACAAGGGTTTCCTTGGTGCTTTTATCCCAAAACCCTGCGTTCTCTCAGGTTGAACAGGGTGTATCAAACATTCCGGAGGAGTAATCCGAGTTAGCCGTAAACATAATTTGATACTAAGTCAAGTTATACCTACGCTTTGTGAAATATTAGCAGCTTTCGAGAAAGTGATTTTAGTCAGAACGGAACCGAGAGAGGTTCCAAGACCAGGAATCGCCAAAATTGTGGAATTCCAGCCACATTGAGACAAACCCACAAATCAAGAGCAGAGTTCAGGTTAGCCGCAGCCAACGCTTTCAACAAGAACATTAGACGAGATTTAGAGACAAAATATTCGTCCCTATTCACGCTGCGTTTTCTGCGCACGTGTTTTACTCGTGCTTTGTAGAGATCCGGAATTGTTTTGGTTCACTGAGCTAAATAACATTAAAATTGAAGGTTTCATCCTCAATATCAGTTGATGAAAGGTTTAGTAATTGAATTATTGGCGCACTAGCATGATGGATGTCATTCATTACTGTTGAGTTACTGACAAATCGAAGGTCTTACGAAAACTTCACACATCGTCACTTTTTGCCAAAATGAGTTACCTACCTATGCATACCATTCGAAGCGTCTTCTCCCGGCGGATCGATCTACCTAAGTATAAGTTAGGTACCTACGTTAGGTAACTCTAAATCTGTATTCGATTTATTTTACTGAATTAGTCAGTAAAAATAGTGATTGGCAGATGGTTTTTTCGGCTCCGCTGATGACAATGTGGAAAGTTGCCGTGAGACCCTCGAAATATGACATGATAGAACGCGCGTATGCAAAATACGACATCGATAAATCCTGCGAATGGTGTATTAGGTATTACAAGGGTGGCTCAACCTAAAATTTGGAACCATTGAAGATTTATGTATTTAGGAGCCCTCAATTTATTGGTTACCAGAAACCAATGAATCCAGTTGGTTGCGTAATTTATTTGCAAAGGGGTCACCATTCAATTAATCGATAATGCTAAACGGCAATTATTGATGTTAAAGGTAATGACTGTAATGAAAATAATCATTAGGTAGTATTATACTACTAATGATTATTTTCGTTACAGTCATTACCTCAAGCATCGAAACCGACAAATCGATAAGGTCTCGGGTAATCTAAAAAGTTCTTACACTTAGATGTTATAGGTGGAAATTCAGGAGGGAAAGCTCGCCGGAGGGGGATTCCGGAAAGAAGAAAACAGATTGAAAACTTGGCCGCAAAGTTTAACGAAACTTCCCTGTTATAGTTTCAACGACTAAAGGCAGCTGCAGGTGATGCGTGAACGTCGAAAAACAAGGCGAGCGTGAACGTTCCGTTTTTCCAGTTCGAACTACCGCACTAACTTTCACCTCTACCCCATTTCGATTAAATTTAAATTCCAATGAGTTGAAAGGGCAAAGTAAAAAGGCTTTGTAATGCCGGTTGTTGCGATCTGGGGATCAAAGTTATGAACATTTCGAAGAACGCGAATTCGTATCAAGTTTCATTCGCTAAAATCTAGCTTTATATATTAAAGAGGCACTTCTCGAATGTTTCGCGGAAATAGCGAAAGGGTACCAAGGTAAATGTGGTGCTTGTATACGAAAGAAACATGGGAAACATTTCACATTCCAGAAATTATGACTTATTCCCAAACAAGCCCTTCCCGTGGAAGATATTATTATTACTACTGTCGTAATTATTAAATAATTTTGTCGCAGGAGGAATTATGTTGTTACAGTCAATATCATATTCGTGTGATTGTTGACATGCAAATTATTAGTCGCTATGAATAATGTTATTCATCACATCTATGTCAATCATTGTTGCAGAAACATAACCACGACAATAACTTTCACATAAAAATAAAATTATTATTATTATTTCCTGTATTGATGGCTGTTATGTATACAATATCCTTGTGGGTCACTTGACTATAACTGGAGGTCAACAGATGATCATCTCAGAGCGTGGGGTAGTCGATAACTCGTTGATTTTACAACTGGTTTTTTTAGGAGAGGAACAATGGAAGAGTCAGAATGATAAAATATAAATCCAACTGTCGTAATATACTCAGAGATGTTACATTTTAGATCCGAAACTAAGCGAGAAGCATAGTTTCGCAAGCATCATCTATAAACAGACTGAAAGTATCATATTTTTGGGCAAGATACAACGCTCCAAAACATTCCACTACCGTTTGTCCATCAAATCCGTACAGCCCTGACGTCAAGACAGACTGACAGGTACCATGTTGTAGCTTTACAGCGAGAAGGCCTTTGGTGGTGCTCCCATCTGAACTGGGTCAATATCCAATTGTCATGTTTTAAAATATTTTAAACAATTGATGATACGTTCTTATTAGGAAATCAATGAATCACGAACAGGTGAAGTTTGATACATACAACGTGATGTAAAAATAAAGTTCATGCGTCTGAAAGAAACTTCAGAGGTCTTTCATGGCGACAAGAAGGAGCATCTTGATAGGCATTCTCGTTTATAGACCTGATGGAATAATTTATCAATAGGCTTGGAAGACAGCATGAGAGCTTGATATATGAACTCGTGTCTGAATTTCCCATTTAGGAAGGAGCGAGTGAAATGCATTTAGAGGTCACTCGTCCCATGCTGAGATATCGATGAGTGAAGGAGTAATTAATTATTTCATACACGTGTGGCCCAGTTTATAACCACAACCGCTTGTTGATAGGAAGATCGTGACTAATTAGCGAAAAATGGTAATTTCGCTCAACACGGTACAGATGAATCTCATACATTTATTTTCTGCTATAACTCCCCGGTGTTTGAATATTTTCATGCCATCTTTTAATTAAGAGTTGTCATGGTATATTGGAACGTTTTTGTTTTGTTTCCCAGGATCTCTTTGTTACCTCGTAGTATTCTTATCACAACATAAGCAATCTGTGCGCGCAGGTTCGCTCCCTGGGAATTTCCGGTGTCTGATACGCTAAACCAGGGATGGCCAACTTCTTTTGCCCAAAGGGCCACTTCCATACTTTCGCTAAAAGCAGGGGCCGCACAAAAACTTAAAGGGAAATTTAGGCTATATAAATTAATGTATAAACAAATGCTATGGATATTGAACACACATTAATGTTGAAATAATATATACTAATCATACAAGAGTTGGGCAGAACGAAATCAACAATTTTACTGAAAAAAAAAAAAAAAAAAAACACTAGTGAGAACACTGAGGGCGGGCACAATCGTTCACAAGTTTGTCAAAATCAATTCTTGTCGAGGTGGTGGCCACTTTAAGCAAATCTTAAAGATGGTTGTCTGTAAGTCTGTTACGGTGAGTTGATTTTATAAATTTCATCGAGGAAAAAGTGCTCTCACAAATGTAGGTGCTTCCAAACATTGAAACAATTTTTTTAACCAAAATCACGTAGTTTGGGATATTTGTCCTCAGGCAGCCTACTCCAGAATTCGACACCAGTTTCTGGTATTTTCTGGAAAACTGGGTCACTTTGCAAATCACAGAGCTCCAACTGTAGGTCGTCATCTTGCTGGGAAATGTCACATGTCATGGGATTGTTGAATAAGAAGAGATGTGGTCGCAGTTCATTAAAATCCAAAAATCTTTTATTGAATGACTCTACCTAAATACTTAGAAAAATACTTTTAAAAAGTTGTTCGGGGGCCGCATAAAACATAACCGCCAGTTGGCCATCCCTGCGCTAAACCATATCTGGCCGTTCTGATGAACCGCGACGGCTTTCTATCACGAAGTTGTTACCAACGAATATTCGAAATGACCGTCTTTCCCAGTACCGTCAAGAACGTTGGTGATCTGTTCCAGATACCCACCATGAAAATTATTGAGTTGAAAAGGAAAACAAGAGTATTTCACTGTTCGTAGAAACTGTAAATCTTCGTTTTGCCTTAAGTGTAACAAGTGAACTTGGCTCGTGTTGATGTACGGTTTCAGAATGAACTGGGATACGTGCTTCAAGCGGATCGTGGGTTTTGATATAGTAGACAAATCTTATGAAACTCAAGCTATCACACGATCGTAAGGGTAAGGTTTCAAGTTAAACCTAAAACGTTAACGTATGGTGTGTACTGGAATAACAAAACACGTCACAGGTAACGTACAAATCTACCAGTTTTCATTTATCTAAAATCGGTTGTTCAACGATAGTTAACTGATGGTTGAGACTTTTTGTTCGTGTGGACTCCCTAAGCTCATCCTGGCCGCTTGCCGATTGGTGAAAACGTTTCCTTAATCTTCCCTTTTCCTCTCCCATCTAATTTTCTCCCAGCCAACTTTCAGACGTCTTCGAAAACCAAAAGAAGGAAAAAAAAACTTGGCTTCCCAGCAGGAGAATCCGCCACCTGGCTTTCCTCCCCAAATCTTCAACTGAGGCAATATTGAGGTATCAAGATGTCTTCGACAAATAAAATGGGAAGATACCGAGTTTGGCGTAGGTTCCATATAGACGTTGTGGGGGAAGGGTGGGGTTCTCCAAATGTCTTTATTAAAAGTGAGGACGCGAAGCGGACAGGGGTTATGATATAAAAAGAAGAGAAGGGGAAAAAAAAATCACGTAGCCAAGTATTGAGGTAATAAAGTGAACCAAGGTCGATAACGGGGGAAAAGTTTACTCGAGTGAAGTTTCATAAGTGAGCGATCGCGTGGAATGAACTGTGGGCTCGACTTTCAAAGCTTCCTCGCCCTGTCAAATGAAAATCCGACAAAACACAGGAGTCCAGGATTTGGCCCCGGAGTAATGTGTGTAACTGTTTCAGGGGTGGGGGGAAAAAGAGGTTTTAGTAGGACATAACCTGGAGGTGATTACCGTCTCCCACGTATCGAACGAGTTTCAATCAAAGGACAGCTCTTGAAGATTTCAAGGGGGAAAACAGAACCTGGTTCTTAGCATGGTAGGCGTACTGCTTAGCCGTAGGTTAACCTTATTTTCAGACTCGTTTTTGGTTTATTATTTATTATTAAATTCACAGCCAATACTCAGTAGAGAGTTATTATAGTAACAGGAGTATTTGAATATTTATTCGACCACTCATTGCGATGAAAACGCTCATCATGTGCAGCAGAGATGGGCAAATAAAATTCATAAATTGGAAAATATATTTATGAGTACGAATACAGAAATGAATATGAATACGTATAAAGCCATAATCACATCTTTTTGTGAAGTTTCTCGGAAATTCCCATTTTTGTGTGAATTGTAGAAAAACTTGTCCCATTTTTTTAATGAATTCCACTAACATTTTTCCTTATATACTATCACTTTGACTAAAATTCCAATTTTTTGATAAATTTTACTAAAATGTTTATTTATTAGCGAATTTTCGAAGAAAAGGAAGCTGTTGTCCTGTACCAAAATTGTTGAATCTCGAATTTCCGAAACACCTACATATGATTTTTTGGTGACTTAAGGCAGTGAATTCAGGTGGTTTAGAACGGATTTTGGTATACAATTTTTTGAGTTTGGAGAGTTTGGGCCGAGCTTCCTTTTCTTCGAAAATTCGCTCACAATAAGAAGTGTATTTCTCGGAAAATTCACAAAAATATGTGATTATGGCTTTATTTGTACCCATATTCATATTTGTATTCGTATTTTTATTCATATTTTTCGATTTATGACTTTTAACCGCATTCATAGGTATTAAATATAAATTTGAATAAATTTTATGAATATCAATACCCCCATCTTTGCTGTCCAGTAGTGAGTGCTTGTAATTCTTTGAAGCTCCAAAACAAGAAATCGTGTAAAATATTATGAACTTGTCAATATTTCATATTCTTAGTCATATTTAAGAAAACAGTTTGAAACCAAATTACCTTGGCATATGGATGTTGAAGCGGGTACGGAGCCGGCATGGGAGGCTGTTTGCCGTGGAACCATCCGGCCGTTGAACCGATGACAAGGACCATCGAAAGGACGAAAGTGAAGATGATCGCTCCGACGACGATTTTACTCCGCGATGACATGACGATCGCCATTTTGAAGATGACGTCAGGATCACTGCGTGGTCACTGATCACTCACGAATCCCGCGACGTCACATTCATCGACCGCTCGTCTTCCATCGAAAAACCAGTGTTTCTATAGCACGAGGGTTCAATTATGTTCATTCGATGATTCGTGTGTGTTTCAAAACCAAACTATTTACTTCCATCTTCAAATTTTCAACTAAAAGGTGCAAATCCAAAGAGATCCAGATAAGTTCAAATTCGATTAATTAGGATCAATGTCGTACGATACCGCTCACATCCCAAGAACAAGTCGGTAAAACTCCTAGAATTGCTGGAAATTAATCATTTTGTCCCACTCGAATTGATCAATATTGGACATCATGAAGCACCAAAATGAACAGCAAATGTATTCAAGTGTAAGAGTGAGCTAGTGAACATTGATTTGGTGTGTTGAAATGATCAAAAAACTCTGCAAATTCTTGACACAACGGTTCATTATCTTCTTTGTACAGATCACCCTTCTGTCTAGATCACTAGGTCTAAATGTCTAGATCCTAAATGTTAGATTAATTATTATTATCAATTTTATCAAGTACCTAGTGAAAATTATTATAATTTATTGTTAGGTATTAATCATTCGTATTTATTATTAATAATAATTATTATTAATTATGATTAATTAATACGATATAATTCTGGGGTTTTTAATACTACATCGGTAATAATTTTTTTATAAAAGAAGTACCTACCAACAAACATTCGAAATTACCTTCATTTCCGTAGCACGAAACGCACCTCAGAACAACAAACTCGACATCACTTAAGCCATATGATGTTCCAAAGAGCTTGTTAGTATGAAAATGGACCTGTATTTCAACAGTTTGATACACGATCGTGTTGTGAGGCACAATCTTTGAGCCCTCATTGTGAACGAACGGCTAGTCCTACAAAGCTGCGGATGGTCTTAAAAAATTCTACGGAACAAACTCTATCTAAATATGAAATAAAAAACATACCGTCCTATATGAATTTTTCGAGATATGAGATTTTCAAATTTTCAAAATTCGTTTTGAACCCCTTCCCCTTGACCTAGGGTTATGAAAAGTTTCGAGGACCATTGTGGGGTTGGTCGAAACCCATAAAAAAAATTTCGTAATTTTAGCTCATCGCTAACTGGGCAAAGTGGCGCGGACGGCGTACGGCGTACGGCGGACGGCGGACGGCGTACGGCGTACGGCGGACGGACGGATTTTTTTTTATTCGATTTTCTGAATCTACGTATCTTGAAACGTAAACCAACAAATTTTGAGGGGGGGTTAAAATTTTTTTTCTTTGGGCGATTCCAATGGTTCATTATCGAGGATAATAAACCAAAATTATAGACTACCTCCCATGATTTCGAGTGTTTTAAATTTCCCTTCCATATGATCAATGTACGAATGAGTCGAATTACGATTCAATTGATTCAAATTACGACACAATAAGCCCAAAAAATTGTATGAAATCCAGAAAATCTAAGTATTGCCATTGTTGAAAAACAATCGCCAAAGCACAAAACATCACGTTCAAGTGTTGTCTAGTGGAATTTTTAGATAAACGAATAGTAGCAAATGTTGCTTGGACCTAGAAGACTATGCTTGTACCTAGAAACTCCGCTCGATCCTCATTCCCTGATGATTTCAACTTGTTCGAAGGCCTCTGTAATTTCCAATGAAGTGAATCCCACGAGCTTTTCCGATTTGATTACTTTCTGACCCCTCGAGATGAAAGTTTTTATACCCAATCCGTACCTAAGGGGGACTTGGGAGTCCGCTAGAACTCCGTTAATTGAGTAATTGCCGTACATAATTCATTAAGGGACGTCCGTTAGCTGGAATTGTAACTGGTGGAGTACTCGTAATAAGAGTTGGAATTACGACGACGAACTGCTGTAAAATCTCAGGTTCAATACCTTCGGAACGGAACTACTTGGTGACCACATCAAATGAACGCACTACATGTTTAACATAATTTCTCCAATTATTCCGTACAATTATTGGTGTTACGGGAATATTGTAAACGTGAACAGTGATCTATACGGAAAATAATGAACCGTTCAGGGATATATCTTCAACGGTAACAAGGATTTAAAGATCATTATTCAACGAAGATTGCTCAAATCGGATAATGTAGTCTTGAATTATTAATGAATTTTTCCACTCATGTGAAGGACCAGAATAAAATGAAATTCCGCAAATTGATAAGACTCCTGAGACCTGAACAGCGTCTCAATCTATTCGTGAACCAAATTGTAATTTCAACCGATGGAATGGACTGTCAGATTTATGTTAAAACGGCATAATGATATTCAAATAAATTCTCCGATTCTCGCAGCCCCTTTTTCTCAGGTGAGGAGCTGTTTTATTTTTGTCATTCTGACAAGAACGATTTGCAATTCCGTTGCTGGTATTATATTAATACCTCTAACGTTCAGAAAGACGTGAAATACGGCTTTTCAATCAATGCAATCAATTCGATTAAAGCACGAGAGTTTTGATCTTCATATGTATAAAGGGGATTGACATTTTTCAGATGGTTGCATTACATACGCTAATGGGCATTAGTTTGCATTACTTTGAGCAGTTGCATTTTGCCTTCTCTACGGGATGTCATGAGTAATGTAGAATCTCCATACAACAAGCAAGTTATGAGACCTAGCGTAAGTGAGTCATTTGCATCTTAAATGAAATATAAATACAAAAAACTCTGCGAATTCTCGGCACAACGCTTTATTATCTTCTTTTTACAAATCACCCATCTGTCTTGATCACCAAATAATAGATTTATTATTATGATTAATAATTTTTATTGATTATTATTGAACTATCAATAATTATTATTATTAACTTGATATCTGAAAACCATGTGCTGTTTGAATAAGCATGGACAGTATGACCATTGACCTGACAGGCTGGCGCATGATTCACCCTCATATTGACGACTTTCGATCAGCTCCAACTTTCAGCCCTCATTGTGATCGAACGGCTGGTCGTACATAGGTCCAGATGGTCTTATTATATATTTAGATAGAGTTTATTTTTTAGAATTTTTTAAGACCATCCACAGCTTTGTACGACCATCCGTTCGTTCACAATGACGGCTCTAAGTTGGAGCAGATCGAAAATCGTCAACATGAGAGTGAATCGTGAGGCAGCCTGTCGGGTCCATTTTCAAACTGGCCCAGCTGATTCAAACAGCACATGGTTTTCCAATATCGAGTTAATAAATAATATTTTATAATAATCATTAATAATGAAGCATAAAAATTATTAATAACCAACAATAAATATTAATAATTTACACTACTTGATAATAATTATTAATAATTAATGATAATTCATAACAATAATTATATATCATTCAGTAATCCTGACAGAAGGGTGATCTGTGCAAAGAAGATAATAAACCGTTGTGTCCAGAATTGTTACATACTTCTAATGACTTTTATGGTAAAACCGGGTTGTAGCGCTTTTTGGAAAATCTTCAAGATTACGTTGAATTCGTAATACTCGTGGAACTGCAGTGGGAGCGGCGAAAAGGGAGGGGAGTCGTGGAGTTCTCTTTCTACGCCACCTCTACATCCACCCTCAATATAAATGTTATGTACCTACGCGTGGGTGGGGTAGTAACGATTACAGTAGTTGTGGGGGGGGGGGTGTGGATAGGGGTGTAACGACTACAGTAGTTGGGGGGGGGGGGGTGGATAGGGGGCGTAACGATTACATTAGTTGTGGCGGAGGAGTGGAGAGGGGGTGTGTCGATGACAGTAGTTGTGGCGGAGGAGTGGAGAGGAGGGGGAGAGCGTAAGAATCAAGCGACAACTCCCGCCTCCCCCTCATCAACCACCTACATCTGCCTGCAAAATAAAGGTTTCACTCATCATTTAAGTATATTAATAATTCATAGACCATGCCTGAGCTAGTGACGCCTATTCAAACCATTTTTTGGCCCATTCCTCCAGTTCTGGATATTGTATGCAGATCAGTGTGATCTACACAGAAAGGTGATCTGTGCAAAGAAGATAATAAACCGTTGTGTCAAGAATTTGCGGAGTTTTTCAAAATTCGTCTTAAACGAAAAGTTATTGAAGTTAATAAAAATGTCGTAATTTTAGCACAATGCTAACTGCCGCGAATTCTGTCTTCACCATCGTGTTCAGCGTAAAAAAAAAAACCTTTAAAATGAGGTGTCACTTGTCAGACTGATTCATTTTTGTAATATCTGAGTAATTTTTCTTCGAAAATTCGCTAAAATGTTGGATTAGTAAAAATATTCTAAATTTACATTGAAATACGTCAAGAATAAAAATGGACAAATTAGGAGTTCCATTTCAAAACAAAAGTTACAATGTTATATCGGTTTTGGTGATCGAGCCATCAGTACCAACAATAGGCAATAGGGAAAATTCCAATTTCTTCTTAGTTGGGATAAGGCTTTTGTGCTGTTTCTTTAATTCCTCACATTTACATTTTTTGTGTGATACATTACAATCACCTCTCTAACTGAAAGCTATCGTTTTCAAATTGGAATTCTCCAAGGACACTGATAACAGTGATGCCTTCACCTTGACAGACCAACTAGTAGCAGAAAACTCGCGAAGAAGTTACGAAAGACAAAGTTGGGTGCTTTGTGAATTCAGAAGAAGTTTTATGAAGTTTGACGGTGTGGAGCTGTAGATAGGATAATCAGATCTTGTTATCGTGATATTATTTCCCCTTCTCCAGCTGCTGGATATTTAATAAAGGCTTCATTTCGCAACGAAGTGGTTATACAGATAATTCAAATTGTAGTTTTCAAGTGGCTTTCGAACGGGGGTTCAGTTGAACTTTTTGAGAGCGTATGATTTGCAATTATATTCTCTCTCAGATGCAGGGGCGTTTTCAACTATAGGGTTTACTACAATCCAGCTTCAACAGTTGGATCGTGCAAAATATCAGACAACATGAAAGGAGTCTAAAGAAAGTATAAATAGGTATACCATATATCAGTCAATCTATGTTCATAATCATGAGTAAGTCCCTGGCCCTGGATTTGCTGAGTAGCTCCTAAAGCTAATTTCTATGCTATTCACTCTATGAAGCTGTAATTTGGTAAGTAGCCTCCTTAGGACTTCAACTTGACGCTGCCCAGATAAATCTGTGATACATTTGACGCTGTCTGAGATAAATTTGAAAAAAAGACGCTATTAATTCTCCCAAAACGGTTCATAATTTTTTGTATAGATCTTTTCTTAAGACTAAACATTAACGCATTTTACATGCCAAATACTGATAATAGGTACTTCTCCAAATAGTTCTTCATTTTTTTTAATTTTTACAGTACATCGGTTTTGTTGTAGTTATACGGATTGCAATATGTCATATATATTCATGTCATATATATAACATGAAATCATACTCCACTCATGCATACTGTGCACGTTATTATGAGGGAGCAACCGAAAGCCAGTTCCCAACAAAGAGATCATTAGGGGGACTAGCACCTGCCCTCATTTTGTACCTCAAGCAGAAATCTTTATGAACGAAATTTCCTCCGGTGTTTCCACCTCTCCTTCATCCACTCTGATGATTACACTAGGTTTATACAAGCCGAGTAATATCGAAAGTGATCTGAACGAAATTTTGGTTGATGATACTAAAAGGTGTGTCATCCGCTTGTGCATGGTAGAATTCAGTGATTTGTAGGTCAGTGCAGTTGCAACAGAAAATTTAAATGTTGAGCATTGATGTTGTTTGCAGGTAACCTTATTGAACTTAACCTTACAGGGAGCATTATGAAATTAGTTCAAAATACGACCGTCGTACAGACTACCCACACCCATCCACAAAATACTGATCATACCCTATATTAGGTTTTGCGTGGTCGGATCGTGTTGTTGGTTCATCTTCCAAGTAATTTACCACGTTTCTATTCACTTGAAAACCGTGCGGTGGCCTGTTCAGGAAATTGAAACAATCCTTTTTTGCCGGTCGGTTTCACAGCGATAGAACAAACCCCGTTCGCCCGAAAAAAAAACACATCGAGCATTCCAGGTTTAATCTAACGATCTGGTTGAGGGGTATTCAAATTTACATTTACATACTGTCGTATATATACTCGTATATATATGTATATAGTTACTATTCTCCATTCTTAGCATGAACTCTTCATCTGACGTCCACAGTTCTGTTATTACAGTTCGGCAAACCCACGAGAAGGGATACTCTAGATGATATCTGATTTAGGTCACATCGTGTCCTTCAACAGTTAGACACGTTCGTTTTGAAAATTACATTTCGATGTCATTACACCGATTACACCATAGAAATGTTGATGCTATACATATAATATTGGTTACATTATACATATCAGGGAAAGCTCTACAGTGTAGAGCTACACGATGAAGAATAATAAGGAGGGTAACAATTAGGACATTTCGTGGTGTAAATAGGTCTAAATAAAGTTTTTGGGCGTAAAATCTGGTTTTCAGGACGACTAAGAACTACTAAACATTACCTGTCTAATTCGGTGTCCAATATTGTGCCTCTCCTCATGAAGCAAGTTACAACAGAATATTCAAAATTGCACTAATATCTTCATATGACATACTACATGAAGATATAAGTGGGATTTTGTGTCAAAAGCTCTAGAACAGAACTCAAATCAGATTAAACCATTCAGCCCTATCGGCGTTGAGTGGCAAATTTAGACGCGACATCTTGTTGACTGAACGCTAGATAAACACTTGCCACGGTTAATATTTGTTTGTTCTAGCAATGGTGTGTTCCTAGGAAACTGTTGATAAACCTTACTGTATATTTTTGAGAATAATATTATTTAACTGAGCGCCGAAATGTTTGATTCGATAAATTAGTATTCAGTGTCAAGTAGGTACGCGAAGTAACGTTCAAGTACTAAACATTTACCCATCAGATGAAGAGGATTTGAATATTTCCAAAAGTTTAAAGACGGATAATAAATCTATATTGGATACGAAGGTGTATTGGTGCAATTTAATTGAATGCATCATTTCTCATTATAAAGTTTGATGATTATTATATACGATCCTAATTATTTCTCCCATGTTTATTCAGCGTATAAATTGAGGTTATATCCTATCATTGAATGGGGTATTAATTAATTTCACGATTTTGTAGAAATAAATCATCACAATACGAATTTAAATACCATTATGCAGAAATGACCACCGAACCAAGATCTCCCTAATGGACGGATGGTTACTGGGTATCGTAATCTGCATCAATCTCTTTACCGGAGGGAACTCAAACTATTATTAGGAACAAGAATTAATGTGATCTTAACAAGTGCCCTCTTGAGAGCACTCTGGAGAGCCCATAGATAACGGGGCAGATACTCGAAGCACAATCCTCCCAAACTCTAAGTCCTTCCCCGGCCCTTCATCAATATTGATGCTCCCAACGAAGGAGCGCGTTCATAAATATTCCTTGCTTGTCATGTATAAAATTTGCCGAATGCATGAATCCTGGATCTCTAGGCGTGCGCTGAGAGCATTTTCCGCCTGTTGAAACCCAGCGATCGGTTTTTTTGAAGGGCCCATCCGATAAAGTCCACTCGATAAAGCGGCTGGAATTCTTCTTTGAGTAATATTTTAACCTTAGAGAATATTTTATTGAATAACAATGGTGTTTGTAGAAATGACACTTAAAAAACAATATCAAAGAATGAACCTTTGAATCAACCAAGACCATCGAACGGGAAGAAGATACGAAGTCGTAAATGCCTAAGCTCGAAACATTAAAATACAATAATGTCGTTTTTTTTGTACAAATTTAAGTGGACTTGGATTTAAAGTTATAGTTTTTAAACATCCTGAACCGTTTTCAATAAACGCTAGAAATGATCTTCAAAATCGTTAACATCAAAAATCGTCAAGATGTGCTTGAATCAAACGGTAAAACATCAGGCCGATTTCCATACAGGTGATTCGAACAACTTATGGATTTGAGTAAAGAAGGTGTTTTTTCTGATATTTGCAGATGTGATTGAGGTCCCATTATATACCACCATGAATTCACTTAGACAACTGGAAGTCTGTTCCTTTTTCCGGATTCAAAAACCTCGACAAGGGCTGAAAAGAACCTTACAAGAAGTGGAGAAAAACGGGTAGCAGATTCTAAGTGGAAAAACGGGCAACTTTTAAGCAAGCAGTGCATAAACCGATCACGTGAGAAGGTTGCGGAAGGATCATTGGGGTATTCAAGAGATTGGGGGCCTTAACCCTTCCCCCACCACCAACCCAAAAGGATTTACTGCTCGTTCGTGAGCCTTCCCTGATGGAGGAAATCGAAAAAAAAAACCAGGGGAGTCCCAAGGAATAAAGGAGCAAGAGGAGAGAGACGACGGAATGTAATTATTGAAAACGTTAAAAGAAAAGAAAGGGTTTCCTCCTCTGCCTTAAGAGCTTTCTAGGATGTTAGAAATCAAGGGATAAACTGATAAGATCGAGACCGTATGTTCGCCTGGTTCATTTCTCCGGTTCGCCGGGCGGAATTAGAGTCTAGGCCTTTCGAGAGTAAAATTATGTTCCTTTCCTAAATTTAGGCTTATCGTTCCGTTATCTGATTCACTTCGCTCTTTGTTCGTTGGGAAAATTGAATTATGTAATGTGATAATGATTATAGCTGTATGGTTGGAAGGGGATATAATTTAAAGCAAAATTTATAGGTCACAGGCTGTTCAATTACATGGAATTTGCTGTGTTTTTGGGTTTGAGGGGCGGGGGGGTATACGTGATGGGATGACAAATGAACTACGTGTATGCAAATAGTTGATCTGATCTGATCTGCTATAGGAAAGTACAATTATGATGGATGAAGTTCATCTTTCTTGCCTGAATCTTAAATAATATTTAAGATTTGGATATTATCCAACTATCGAACCATATGGCAAATCTTCATGAATCGCATGCCCTAGAAGAGAAGAGATGGTGGTCCATGTGATGAGCAACCACTCTGGATGCAATCTCGCATCTCAAAAATAAAAAACATCCCCGCAACCACAGATCACATACATATAGATTACAATCTAACTATAGTAGGACAGAGAGTGTATGAAGAGCTGTCTCTGTCCAACTAATCTATGTGTATGTGATCTGTGGTTTGGGGGATATTTTTTTTTTAAATTTTTTATCCAAAGTGTTTGGCAACGCATTTTTAGGAACACCAAAATTCAAATTCACGAATCTTGGAAAATCAATGGCATGTAACCAACAGCAAAACTAAAGTTCCACATAACTAATGGAAACGAAAATGTCCGAGTCTTGGTGCTTCCAGTTGATTTAATTAGTCAAGTGTCACCTTTCATATCTTGACGGTTGTCCTACCTATACCATTTGCTTCAAAAATATCCACTACGTGATCGTCATCATATAACTACCGTCAACTCTAGGTACAAGCGTGAATCGATAGAGGAAAGCCAACGCGCCAAACCAAACCCTCTTCAAAAGTTGATCTGAGGGAGAAACGTCTAGTGTTGGGTTTGACAAACGTCCTCCAAACCAACAGAGTGGTATCGTGACTTTTGATTCGTGCACGTCACTCCAACCTCCTTAATACTCCGTTACTACTATATATACACCTATATATATTCAACTGCTTCAACACGAACCGCAGAATCCCACATTTTACAAATATCATTCTTTTACACATAAAAGGAAACTTAACGATCCATTTTTAATCTGTTTCTCTCAGGATGAACGTTCGGAGAGTTTGACAATTTGAAAGGTAGCTTAAAACATAAGAAAGACTCTGTCCAAATGACCCTTAGAAATTAAATCAATTCGAATTGCTTCACATTATCGCAAACTTTTTAATTCATAGGTCATAATGTAAACTCACCCATTCTAGACAGCTTGAATCATTGAGCCATTCATTTATAGCTTAATAGCTTTATAGCTAAATCTTCTACTGCTCAAATTTCCATTTTTGAGTAGTTACTTGAGTAACTACTTCTAACTTGAGTAGTTACTCATTCATCTCCTTAAGATGTTTTTATAATCGTTTTTATAGGTACTCGCTAAATGGAATTATCCAAGACTTCACCGTCAAGAATATTTACAGTGGAGTAGTGAAGGCCTTACACAATCCAGAACTCGAGTGCCCCTGGTTTACTAACCTTTAGCCTTAAAGGTTAATGGGAGCCCGCTAAGGAAATGTTAATAAAAGGTGGAAGGCTCTACATAGTGAATCGTTAGCCAAGTCCCGACTTGTACCTATAAAATGTAGATTATAAATGATTGTCGAACAATAATAATTGTGAAGAGAGGTAAAATAATAAATATTGGCGGTTTCGGTTGATGTCATAGGGAAAGGCGACATTATGGTAGGTAGTACCAACATTAGGGAATTTGGTATTGAAAATTACTAGGAGACAAATTGGAACGAAGAGTTTAAATCTTTCATCTTGATGCATAATATCAAATTTAGGATTGTCAACTGTACATGGCCTGAATGTCGCATAGGTACAGCTATTTGTATATTGATAAGCGTTCATCAGGGTCGTCCTAATGGTTGAATTACGCCAAGACTTTCACTGTCCGCGTGTAGGATCTGAAACAGCACATCAGAAGCTGAGAAAATAACATTTCACGTCAGCCAAGGGGTTACAATTTTAACAATTCATACTCGTGGTGGAATATTAACCACTAACGATCTTTAAGTTATGTCATGAAGTTACATGTTGACTCCTGTGTACTAAACAAGAAATAATTACTAACTTTTTCGCCACCATGTAAAATAATGCTGGTCTTCACAATGCTGGTTATAAGGTCTTCATTACCAATAAACATGAATTTGTGCCTTCGGTGTCTATAGCGCTAAATTTGTGAAATGGTGGTCCAAAATGTAGGGTGGCGGGTGGGGGGCAGCAGATTGAAACCCCACATGGTTTTGTGATGTTAAGTTTGGTAGATGACTCCAACACACAATACAAATAAATTAATTAATTCACCACTACAATTATTTTGTGTAGTTATGGAACGGACTTCGAGGAGATTTAGTCAGCAAAGATCTAGACAAAAAGGTGATTTATACCGCTTTAAAGGAACTTTGATTAAAGGATATGTCATTTATACCGCTTTGAAGGAACTTGCAGCTTTTTTAACGATGGGAGTGGAGATTGGAATCCCGGTATCACCACTTTTTCAAGTTGATTCTGAATGAAAAATATTTTTTTCTTCCTAAATAAAAATTGCGGCATTGCTCATTGTATTTGAGATTTCAACTTTCTCCTTGAGCAGTGAAAATAAGGACCATCAACTAACAGGCTATGAATTGCAGGCAAAGTATGTTTGGGAGAAAGAAGGAAAATATGAACGAACAAAAGTCAACCGCATAAAACTCGTCCCATTTTTTCCGGTGAAAGATTTCAATGCCCTTCAGTCTATCCTTAGGGAACTTTTGAGGGGATAGAAGTTCTCTAAAGTGATTACAGATTCGCCTCCCATTCATGGCCTGTTAATTGATGGTCCATAGCTTTTCAATCGAGCTTCTCTAATGACGTCAAAGGCTTCGCGAAGTGAAGGGTGGCAAATACCTCGTCTTAGTGACTCCGAGTCGAGGAATTGATAATGGGATCAAAGAGGCGAATTGGTGGGCGGGCGTATCTTGCCGTCAATGCTTCCAGGTTTGATTGCCAAGGCTGTCTGCAGTATTTTAGTGAAACCCCCACGTCAAATGATTTCCCCGAATGAATCGACTGTGTACTTGGAACTGGCGGTTCTGGGGCAATTTATGGGCCATTATTCATACCAGAGACATTGCCCGAATACCATATCGTCCAAGACCATATTGATACCGTACCAGTGTTGGATAAAATCCACGAATAAAGTTCACTACTCCAACAAAATAATTTTCAAAGCGGACTCCATAATCGTACTCCATAAGAGTACTCTAAGTTTCTGCTAGAGTCGATCATATTTAGATTCTTCATTATATGAGTAGTACCTAATAGTGTACGTGTCGTCCCAACCCCCGGGAGCTAAGGATATCTCCCAGGCGGGGCCAGAAACTCATTTACGTTCATAAGATACCCTTTAAAATCCTCGAGGTTCCACTTTGAGCCAATACTATGGGTACCTAACGTTCTTAAATTAATTAACTGGAATGTCGATGGAATTTATCCTCCTGAATTATCGAAGTTTTCGGTCGGAATATTGGAGTTACGCTCTTGAATTTAAGGCTCCAGCATTTAATGAATTAGAATATTTGAATTCCTCTTTTTACCGGGGGTATAACTTTTAAGCGGCTCTTCTTTGTTTAATGCGAATTTGCAATTCACATAAATGTCCGTACTAAGCATTCAAATTCATACACAAGTGAGCGGCGCAGCTTTTTCCACTCTACCTGTCCTCAATATTTTCTCGGCATTGCACGCTTTCTCTTGTCTTCGCTGGACTGCAAACGACAAGAAGAGGGTTTTCGCGTGTAGAAGGTTTTTCTCGCTTCAAAGTACTAATTGACACTTTTTTTCCTCTCAACCTTTCTGACTTTTCATTCTCAAATGCACGGGGGAATAGGGCGAAGCAGCGTTTTCTTTTTGCGCTACTCAAAGTAGAAACAAGGATCAACCGACGTTTTTTAATAGACTGTTTGATCTTCAAATCATCTTTTTGGTGAAGGAGCAAAGGTAAGAGACTGACCTCAAAGTATAGCGTTTTTTCCAAGGCTGGAAGTTTTGAAACGGAAGAGCCCTTTGAATCGGAGTCAAACGTTGAACTGAATCCATCGGTTCGTTCTAGCTGGGTTTAATGGCGGAAGAGATAATCTTGAAACCACTTTCAGCTCTTTGGGCTCAACTTAGGGGCTATTCCTGTTCAAACGATTACACCGACTGATCTCCATATAAATGGCACGTAGATATTTATACAGAACTTTCGAGTTGAGACATTGGAAATCTTGTTATCAGTAGTTTTATTATTAGTCGCATTACGGGTCCGTTCGCGTACCAAAGTCGAAATCTAATAAAATGATATTGAATGGAACAAAATTGTATTGGCGTCTTTACGCACGTAAAAAACCCTTGAGCACATCGCACGCCCCAGCGATCATTTTATGAATCTATTACGGGAAAAACAGCGGGTTTTCTACCGGAATTTTAAGTCGGGTTCATTGATTCAAGACCCATTCAATTACGCATTCGCGAAGACTAACATTCAATGTTTCTGTAAAGATTTATGGCGAGTTTTGGATTTTCAATAATTGATGTGCCAATTATGGTGAGCATCTTGTATCCAGCCAATACTCTAAATTTCTCCAGAATGACTGATAGATTATCTTTGTCATCGCGAGCACCCAGCATATATGCGAGTATATAGACACTCTTATTAAGTAAGAGTGTCTATTGACTAGCTTAGAATTGAGAAAGCAGGCTGGAATTTGAAATGAACCTACCTATGACATTTGTAAAAGATTTTCTCCATCATTGGATTCATGTTTACACATCTTGGATTTTTCTGTTTTTTTTTTAATGTAAAATGTTCAAATATTGGTTGTGAGAGCCAAAGTACTTTGGTTGTGAGAGTCAAAGTACTTTGGTTGTGAAGCCAAAGTAGGTAGGTACTTTATTATTTTTTTAAGTGGTCCAATTGAATCATTGTAGAGTGTTTTATTAGGTAATAAAAGCATGTTTTCTCTCTCTCTCTTTCTCTCTAGTACAAAACGCTTTCTTCAAAAAATGTCTACAGATCTATTGTCTCTCTTATAAGAGCGGTTTTCTACTCTTATTGTGGTATACCAAAATAAGAGTAGAAAACTGCTCTTGGCATAATATGGTGGTTCTATTATACAGAGTAATTAAGATCAAAAATAGTGACCTACTTAATAATGGTTCAGTTCTTCCGTTCTAATTGGCCCAGAGAAATAGAGACTATTCAGCGAGATTCTGCGTTTAAAATAGTGCTAAATGGTGAGAAATACGACAGGTCTTGGAATATGATGTGAAGTTACGAGAGGTTTAAATAAGAACTCAGCACGTCCTTTCTATTTGCGAATTTTCGCAGAAAAGGAAGCTATTGTTCTCAGTCCAAAATTTCTAAAACTCGAATTTCCGAACAAATTGTATATCACCAGACCATCCTGAATTTACTGCCAAAAGACACCAAAAATCATATATTTAAGTGTGTGTAATTCCAGACGATAATTCTCGAGAGAATTGAGATAAAAAGTTCTAATTCGCACGAAAAATCTGTCTTGGCAATCGAAAGGCTAAGTTTGAAGGTGGGCAGAATCAGTCCATCCTGAAGGGGATTTTGGGGAGTTGAGGGTGATGATGCCCCCAGGATTACCCATAAATTCCAAAAATGAAACCGTCTGGTCATGTGACACTCCACTTTAAAGGGTGTTTTTACGCTGAATTTGTTATTAAACCAGTAAAATGTAGAAATTTTACATAAAACCAGTTATTTCTTCGGAAATTCGCTCTTATAGCCATGCTGAATGGCTGGGTTTTTTTTCGTTTTAAATATTAATATTAAATACGGTAACTTGTAGTGGAAACGAGCTCAGATAAAGAAGCTTGTAACATTTGTCCAATTACCAACAAAGTAACTTGGCACTTGAGAGAAATATTTTCAACCTATTAATATATTTTACATATTACACATATTAATATATTTTACATGAGCTAAACGTATATTTTCCATTTAATTAAATTGAGATTTAGTGTCCCTCCTTAACTGTAACTTTTCTTTTATATTTTTACCTTGGTATTAACCCCCCACTAATTCAGAAACCTGGTATGACTCGAGAAAAAAATTAATTGGTCCCCTGAAGTTGAGATTTTTGAGCTTGATATGTAATGGTATACCACCACTTGAACTAGGAGGTTATACAAGAACATGTATAGTTGTATAATTATATTTTTCTTTGTAGATTTGAAATGGCAATAGGCTATTCTTTGATCATTTCTACTGGTTTCGTGTGTATTTAAATATGTGTAGTTTTTTTTATTCATACTCGTTCATTTTATTTTAGTTATATGGTTGTATTTGAGTATACTGACCTATGTTACCGCGCACTTACTGATAAAACAGTTACATCATATTATTCCAAGACGAAATTCACTTGGTTTTAGTGGGAAAACACACACAGAACCATAGGTTGCAAAAAGATTTTTCGTAATGGAAAACAGTCCCTGAAACATCCCACATGATTTTCAAATCGGTCGATATCTTCTCCGGAAAAAAATCATTTCGAATTTACTACGTTCCGATCGCGGAGGTTGATGACCGAACAAAATTCTCCCGTTTAGAAGCAGACGTTAACCGGTTGGGGGCGGCGGACAGACTGAAAGGAGACCCACGAGGGTAGCGGACGCCTACTTCAACAGACCGCCCCTCGTCGCCCTCTTAACCCACTGCCGCCTCCCGTGGTCGGAGCGACGGATTTCAGGCCTACAGTAGGGCAGTGGGCTTCTTCTGGTATTCCGGCCGCGGGTAGTCGACGGTATGCTATCGAACACAGAAAGATTCTCCGAACGAGGATTCTAAGTATGCACTGGATATAAACGGCGGATGGACCGCGGGCAAAGCGCGATTCATCTCCGTTTTCCAGTTCGTTTCCCGTTGAACTATTGACATTTATTTTTATACACTAACAGTACGAACAATACCTAACAAATGGTTTGCTGGGAAATGTTCCTCAAAGAATTCTTCTGAACATACTCCCAGAGAGAAATATTCATTTTAAGCGCATTTTTCTAGAAATGTTGTTCTATTGTTCTTGATAGAAAATGTTTAAAACTCGAATTTCCGAAAACGTTTCATATCAAAATCCGAAATTGAATTCACTGCCAAAAGACACAAAAAAAATCCACAGTTATGCAGATGGCTACATGAGCAAATTTTCGAAGAAATAACTGGTTCTATGTAAAATATCTCCAATTTACCGATTTCATAAAGAATTTTGCCTCCTTTTATTTGCCGAGTATATAAACACCTCAGTTTATATATAGGCTACCATGCCAAAGCACAAAGAACTCACGGATAATATTATTATTATTTATCATTTTTGACCATTCGGTTCTTGGAAATTATTAATAGCACAACGACCACAAAGAAAAATGGCAACAATTTTGTGAACATAGGTTGCCAGGTGAGAGTATTAGTCTCCAGAGGAATTTTTTTCAATCAAGGGACATCAGGCTGATCTCTGCTTATAAAGAAGAGGCAAACAAAAAATAATAAAATGAAAATTTAGTGTAATATGACCGTAATAAACTAAGGGCATCAAGTTTCTTGAAGTGGAAAACTTCCTTACAGTATTTATAGCTCGACTTAGAGACTGGCTCGAGCTATAAATATAGATTGGATCGAGCTATCTAAACCTATCTAATTTTTAAGAAATCACAACCTGTAAAAAATACACAGTCATGCAACATGGCAATAAGAGCGAATGTTCGAAAAAATAACTGGTTTATTGTAAAATGTCTCCAATTCATCGGTTTTATACCAAATTTTGCCTCTTTTTTTTGCCAAGTTCCCTCAATTTTGACATTGCAGAATGCCAGTGTTGTTCCATTTCCATTGCCGAAATGGAATTTCCAAAAACCTGACACTACTTGCTGTGAATTTCGGGTGAGTGTTAGATCTGAAAATGGAATAGAGCCGTTTCTCACCATGATTGGCCTCATCCTACGTCTGGTCTGATTTTAGAAATTCCGACTGTCGCAGTTAGTGTTAAACACTTGATGATACGTGTTGCGTTGAGCTATGTATGTTTTCTCACTTTATAAACGATGGATAAGTACCGACCTAAATAATTTACCGAAAATCCAGGCAATTCGGTAGGGGTACCTCGTTGTTTTCAAGTTTTGAAAGAATAAAGGGGCGGAATCGATAAGTTATTTAGCGCTACTCAACACTCCTTTTCTACACCCTTATATTCGTAGTAACGACCAGTACGAAATGATTGTCATGTTTATCTACTTGAGCCGTTTCGAAGCAAGTGGATTCGTTTTATAAGACGCTCCTAACAGGTACTTGAAAAAAGGCCGGAAAAGGAAATCCAATAAAAAAAAGAAAAAAAATTTCCTCGTTGAAAACTTCTCACCCTAGGACCTACGGAACTCTTGTTCCGCTCTACCGTTTTCAAGCACCGCCTCTTGTACTCGTATAGCGGAAAACGCCTCCTACCCCGTAACGCCACCATTCTCTCTCTTTAGCGCCCTTTTCATTTATTTATTTAAACAATCGACCCCTTCCTCCCCACCGCCGTGTTCATCACCTCTTTTCAACCGTATTGTCAATAACTTTAGAAGAAAAGCGTTGTTCCGGAAGGAGTATGAAAAGCCGGAACGGTTTTACTTATCTTACGGTATTTTCCTCAACAATGGGAGCTCGGTTATCACATTCCAAGCCTCAGGATCAACCACGTAAAGGGAAAACTTACAAATTGCAAATAATAACCGTAGTTGGAACCCTCTACAATGCGACGAAGCCACGCATCTCCATCTCGACCTCTTATCTATCTTCTGCCTACTCCTATCTTCAGCTGCCTCTCACAACTATTCTTAATAAGTTTCCTTCAATGATTAATGAATGTAAGTAGACCGGTGAAGAACAATGGTGAATGTTAAACCTTTCAACCTCGACTCAAGATTTGTATAATTATTTTAAAATTAGTGTTATTTATTGTAAATATGGGTATTTAAATAATTTGATAATGATAGATTGTAATTATGAGTTAGCGCAATTCAAAAGTGCTAATCTATTATGATATCGCTCATTGGCTGCAGTAGTGTTGGAGTAATCGATAAAATACCATTACAACTTTGAAATATTTCGCTATGAATTTCGCGAAGCGAGTTTTTAAAGCTGTAATTTCTGAGCTTTAAAAACTGGCTTCCGAAAAATTCCGAATTTCGAAACCCGGCGACGATGTTTTGACCTCTCAGTTGTTTATAATCCCTTTCATATCTCCGTTTTCCGTTGTACGTACGTCTTTGGGGGAATCTCTTTTTGATACGGTTTCCCGCGTGTCCCTCAACTGAAGAAAAGCTAGTTGACATGCGAGGAGGTTTCCCGAGGGGGAAAAGTCTGATCCGGATTTATTGGAGAGCCTCGTCTTAGGATAATGTACTCCTGCTCGTGACGTAGACGCGGGACGGGGAAGAGTAGTCTGAGAGTCTCCCTAATGGCTGTAAACGCCCTGCTTTCTGACTCGCCTTTTAGGAACATTTTTTTCTCGAAATGTTGTATCAGAGACTAGTCAACAGATGCATTAGAAATGAGAAGAAGTAGAAAAGATGAAAAATGCAATGAACGAAATCTTAAAATAAACACCATTCTGTGTTAGTTAACACAGATATCTGAATATGATGCCACCATCCATGTTTTTGAATATACGAGTATTCGCCCAAGGTTCTCCGGATTACCCATAAATGTAGATTACAATAAATCTATTATACGAGGCATATCCAGAAAGTAAGTGCACTCAATTTTTGTAGGCTTCAAAAAATGTAATAAACAATACGTAACACGGACCGCATTCTCGACTTCTTTCACAAGTTCGTCAGTTAAAAATGACGGTTTCCCACTCCTCAGATCGTCATGTGCATTCGTAGGGCTGTTTTTAAACTTTCTCCACCACTTGTACACACTGGTACAATTCGTAATGGCCTTCACCATAAACGGTTCGGACCTAATTTAAAATCTCATATCGAGATTTTTCCTTCGCAACGAGGTAACGGATAACGGCTCTGATTTCGCACATGGCGGCAGACTCGATCGACATGTTTACAAGAAAAATTCACGCGAAATTTTAAAGGTTACTTGTGAAGCTATACGGCATTGTAGCCAAGAAAAATATTCCCTACGGTCGTGAGAGCCTCAGTACATTTCTTCCTGACACGCCTCGTATATCAGAGAGCTATCCACCAAGAGGAACGCATGGGACTATTTCAAGTGATTTTCAGAGACATTTTCGTAGATCCTGATTTTTGTAGGTTCAAGTCACGTAGATCGTATCAGATTTGTATTATCAACCATACTACACTGTATAATACTATGCTGTATTATATTGGAGCTGGACCACCCGTGTTTTGGATTACAGGATTTCTGAGAAAAATACAGGTAGGTAAGTAGATAAGATCACATAAGTTCTAGTAAAACTTACCAATGAATATTGAAAAACGCCATAACTGCCCCAGTGGAGAGTGGATACCTCAGGGGGCTCCGATAAGCCCTCGAAATGGATTTATCAGCATTAGGCGAGGGTCCGTTTCGGGTTGAAGAGACAATAAGGAAAGGATTCCCGAAGCCCTAACGACGTCCACCGCTATTGGAGTCGGTCTCAAAAGGAACTATCAACTGTATCATGAGGAGGGAGCACGTCCGATAGGAGACCAAATTAGGATTTGCTGATCCACATTCAGGCGTTCAGTTAAGGGTGAAAGATGGGGGCCCAAAGTATAATAGCATTTTTAGGTTATCTGCTACTCTTGAGGACATCACACATTTTTTGTAGGTTACTGGTGAAAAGGAGAAAATTGAAAGTAGAATTGAAAAATCAATTGGTAAATGCTGAATAGTTGGAGGCAAAGAACATCTATACTTTCTCATTTTTTCCCCAGTTAAGGGTGGATGTGAACCAGTGGCGAAGCCAGGAATTTCGTTCGGAAGGGGACCCTCCCTCATAAGAAAAAAACTTCATTTTTCAAAGAAATCTTTTTTAAATTCACGATTTTTTAATATTTTTTTTTTAATTTCTCCCCCCCCCCCCCCCCGCTCACTACGCCACTGATGTATTGAATGGGTCAGCGTTCCGAACTAGTTCACAGTTTATTGCAACGCCACTTCTCTTTGACACCGCTCGATCACTCGCCATCCTCCTACACCCGATTGAACATCCGTCCGATGCACAATACGACGGATCAAACAATGCAGTCCCACCATCATACCGACTCACCCTCTAAACAACCTCTGATGTTAAAATCCAAAATCCCTTACTTTAGCGAAGGGGTTCCATTATGAGCTTAACGACGGAGTTTTACTCCTTTCAGCTCTCTCGTGGGATGAGGCAACGCAACAACAAAGCTTTGCGCGGAATGTGTCGGGGAAACGTGCTCCGGATTTGAAATGAAGACGGAATTCCTCTTTCTGGGCTGATTTATAGCGAGGTACAGCGGGACTTAAATATATACACCTCTTCTCCCATTTTCAGAGCCCTGGAAACTACCCGCATTTTATTTCACGTGGATGGAATCGAGCTTATGACGAATGACGGTGTAATTGGTCACTTTACAAAGTAACAATAACAAATTGATTCTTGGCGTTGAAGTATTTCACCAAATATTCAATCTTTATAATAAGAAAACTGTAAGTAATGAGGCATTTTAGAGGTAGATCACCAACTTTCTTCGCAAATAAATCTTAAGTCGAAAGTCTAATTCTCAAGCCATTAAATCTGTAGGTGTGTCAGACAGGACAACCGTTTAGTCCAGTTTACAAATATTGCCGATATGGCCATTGGATCAGAAACATTGCGAAAACTTTTAGCAGTAGGTTGAAAATTGAAAACTTTACAATACTTGCCATTTAGTGCTACTGACTCAAGTTCTTACGCAAGTTCATGTGGCTTAGTGCGCTTCCTGCAAGCGCATGTACTCGTACTTCGAGAAGCTGGACAACTTCTTCATTAACATGGTTTTTAGGTCGCTCAAGATGAGCGTTAGTGCGCTGTTTCATCACTTGATCGACGATTTCCAACTCAAGGTTTCCACAGTAGTACCATATTTTAAAGTGTTGCATCAACTACCTATTTGTGGCTGGGTGTTTTTAGTTTCTTCGTCTTTTTTTTCTCGAAGAGACCACTAGAATTGATGGGGTTTGAAAAAAATTGAATCGATATTTGATAAGCTACGAGTTACCACGTCTGGAGAATCTCTTATTTTGAAGAAGCTCCGAGTTCATATTTCATCTTGGGATGGAAGATTTTGGCTTACGTTTCAATCGATTCATAAGTTCCCAATGCCTAGTGGCAAGTGGTGGTGAAATATATGAATTTCACCCTTTTGTCGGTGTTTCGCCATTTTTAACGCTCCGGAGTATCGTGACAATACTCGGAGTTTGATAGGTTTCCACATTGAGCCGTGTTCAGAGATTCGTGACAGATCCTCTCCGCATGGGATCTTCATTAGTCGATTCGCCTTCGACGGAAACTGATTCAGCGGGGTTCGCTACACCATATGTGTTTACAGGAGCTTTCCCGTGTAGCACACAACTTTCGGGCTACTCGTCCGGAGTTCTATTCAAACAGGATATTGCAGCACATTATCTCCCGGACCCGGCGGTATGTGGTCTAGCCGTTTCGTTCTTCTGCCATTAAATCGGGATTTCAGTTATCAAACAAGAGCGCAGTAACAACGCTCGGACTGCGATTGTCAGCTGTTGCAGGCGTTGTCAGTGATATGGAATGTTTCAGTGCTTTTTCGTTCGAATTAACGCTCCACCAAGCACCTTGGATTCCACATCACCAATCTGAATTACCGTTCATGAATTACACTCAGCCCTTATTTCGGGAAATTTCAAGCGATGCAGGACCGTGTTATACGACTGACTAGGAAGTCACAGTGAACCTAAATGTCTCATCAATAAGGAGATCAATATGCATCTATGATAATCGCCACTACCTACTTATTGTATGCAGAACTACATCATGACGGCGATGACGTACTAAGTGTACGGCTCTTAACTTATCAGGTTCCGTTTCACAAAACACGCTATTTTCAGAGTTTCTGGGTGTATTTTATAAAATCACATCACCGAAAATTGGATATGCGTTGTAGAAATATTCAGCTTCCAATAGACCCCACCACAGCGCTACTAGATTATGCCTATTATGATCATTACGGTCATTGGTGATTTCTAGTGCATCGAAGTTGTGACTGGTTATCGACTCCTAATTCATGTTTATGAGCCATTCGGGTACGGATTGATCGATAAAGGTGTGATGCACAAAGCCTTTTTTTTCAAAATGATTTTCAAAGGGATTTTCGGTAATGATTGAAAAATGGATCATCGAATTTGTGTTTAGTACAATTCCCCTTTACATTGTACGATAATATCGTACAATGTATATTATGGCCGTAGAAGAAAGGGCCCTTTATTTTTTGGTAGTAGAAAACTTTGTTGCAATGTATCATTTACACTATAGTTTTGAGGAACTATTCATCAAAGGAGGGATAATTCCCCTCATGTAACATATTCCGGGTTACAGTCCACTGACAGTAATTTTAAGAATTTTAATAATTTTCGTTAACAACAATCATTGTTAATGTTATTACAATTATTGCAACAGGGCATCTGAAGGAACAGAGATGGTTATTAGTCTTCTGTTGTTGATCGAGCTGTTGTTGTGTTTCATTTGTTAGGATGGCGAGCTGTGTGGAAGCATTGGGATTTGCCATGTCACTCTGTTATCGGTATGTTGTTGGTCATGCTGTTGCTATGTGAGTGTAATGGTATAGTGAGCTAGAAGAAATGTATTTGTTCTCATCTAAAAGAAATTTTTTTGAATGGATTAGAATATTGGTTTGGGTTTGCTGGGGGCTTGGTCTGGATTTAACAAGGTGTTGCCAACGTCAAACCATGAATTTATGGCTTCGGGGCGGAGGAAACGATGGGTGTTGAACTACAGGTATATATTCATCACTAGCGCCTCTGTAATATTATCATGGGCATAATGATCCGGTATTAGCACACGTAGAGAACTATGTAACGCCTTCGTTACTGCCTCCGACACTCGTTCCAGGAGGTAGACGCGACGTTATGCTGTGAAATACAGCAATGGTAAATTTACGACGTCGGTAATAATGGAAAAGGGGCGGTTGATAGCGTCGGAAGGCGTTTAAATCAAATGCCCACTTTTCCCTGTGTCATATTACTACCCGAGAGAGCGCAGAGTTGGTGTATAATTAACTTTGTCGCGATCTGCGTGACATTTCCCCGGCGCCATCCAAGTTTGCCCGACATTCACATGTTTCGCTTTGTGGAGCTAGCGCTCCTTTCGAAACTCTCACAAGCCAATGATGAAGTGTCTTGATCTCCAGGTGTCGAGAATTGAAGAAAGTACAAGGATTTCACTGCCTGGGTTCCAAATCTTTGTCGCAGTACGTATGAAAACAACAGTCGAAATTCGAAGTGGTAATCAACCCAAAATCTGTTCTTCAAACATTTTTCTACAACGTTGAACTCAAGAACTAAATGAATGTAATGTTAAATATAACAACTTGCCCCTGAGGGCTTCGCCAAGGGTGGACCACCATTACCCTTTCGTTTTGGGCCTTACGGCTAAATTTCTATAAATTTCTAAGCATGGAACATGTCCTAGCCACTCATAGTGTGAATAGCATAGAAATTAGCTTCAGGAGCCACTCAGGAGGAGGGTAATCCGGGGCCAGGACAGCCTCAAGTTAAAGTCCTAATGGGGCTACATACGAGAACCAAATTACAGTTCCATATAGTGAACAGCATAGGAATCAGCTGTTGGAGCTTCAGGAGCCACTCAGCTGATCCCAGCCCTATGCTGCTTATTGTGTAAGTCCCAAGGAAGCTATATAACAAATTTTAAGCCTCTACCACCACGAGAATTGGCTGAATTTTCATAAGGTATTTGACATACCAATTTTTGTACGACCACATAATATACATATTATACATAATATACATATTATACATAATATACATAATATACATATTATGTGGTCGTACAAAAATTGGTATGTCAAATACCTGTATAATAATACGGATAATAATACGGAAAATTATCTTCACCATACTATGGTGAAGATAATTTTCCGTAGCAACGGTTGTAAGCGGAAATCATTATGAAATCGGAAATAATTGAACGTAACGGACGGACAGTTGCTCGTTCCATCATTAAGTAATACTCCCAACCATCATTCTATAATAATTATTGTATTGATGCCCCATGAGTTGCAGTGAATAGTGTAGGTTAGTTGGATACATCGATAACATCAACAAGTTTATTTTTCTCCCTGTGGTACAAAATTGTAAATAATTTTATTTCTTCTCCCCCGTAAAAATCAACCATTCGTGGATCACCGAAACCGCTTTACTGGCTATTATACAGTTGGAGATAACTATGACAGTTTTATTATCGTTCCCCGAACTTCTCTGAAACGCTCTTCCAAACCGTTTTAATAACTTCTGCTCTTTGCAGCACTGAGTAAGATATGATGTTTGATCAATGACACAATTAGTACCATACCAAAAACACACCGTTTCAAGCGATGAACGGAGATGGATTTATTACATCTATCCTACGTTCGAAGTTATCAAGCACTTCCCTCATCCCATTTCAACTTGCACGGCAGTTTGCGATATTAGTAATATTGCTCCTAACCTACAATCAAATTCGCAATAAAAAAAAGTCTTGATAGAAATGAAAAACGTTTTGACTCTCGATAACCGGAAAAACGCTGGTGAAGTAAATTCGTTTGATTCTTCTCCCATCGTGGTAGTGGGAAAAAAACCGAGAGTGAATCTTCAGATTTATTACAAAGCCTGCTCGATCGCACATTCCGTATTTCCGCATAGCACTTCCCCTCAGTTTTTTTCCGCCTTCTGAAACCACTGTATCGACAATCGACCCCACAAACGGTCGGCGTAAAAACATGCTCCCTACTCGGTTGTTATCCAAAGATTAATGCGGGTCCGGTCCGCACGCATTAAAACCGACATGAACGGATCGTCGCGAATTTGTTCCAAGGAACAGGGTCGGAGGTTCCTCCTCTCCACCTATATTCAATTGATTCGATGTTGAATCACCTCCCCCCTATTAACTGAGGAAAAAACGGTGGCTAATAAGAGGTTTTTGTCATTATCGATTTTTTTGGCAAGGAAATACTTATATAAAAAAAACTGGCATGTATTACCCTTTCTAGTTGTAAGGGAGGTACCAACATAATGTCCTTAATCCTCCTTTTTGTACAATAATAAGTACCTGACGACCGGAAGAACTCAATTCGTCCACAAGAAGACGTACATCAAGATGTGGCAAGAAAAGCCCATAAATCGCTCAGGACAAATATAAAAACCGAATATATCGTGGAACAAATTTTCAACAGAAAATGGTACGTTTTTGAAAGGATCCCATGGGTACCAACAAATAGGAAGTATTGCAAAGCTCAAACGTTAAAAGCTACGAGAAGAGAAACTCAGTGAGTTACAATTGCACTGGGTCAAGATGGAGGAGAGCTGTGAAACTCGCGGAAGCTACAAATCAGCCAGCAAGAGCGTAACGTTGAGTGGGCGCGTGAGGATAAAGTGGTCGGTGAAAAGCATTATAAGAATTTCCTTTGCGTACCAACTGGGTAGCTCTGAGGTTTCTGGATGTCGTTCTCCACTAAATGAGGGTTAAGAGCGTTAAGGCCGTTCCACTTAATTCGAATCAGCCTCTCACCTACCCAAATTTACGTAGAATGCAGTATAATGGGGAACAGTTACGCGTAGGTGAAATAGGGTTTTCTGTACTGAGATATTTTTCGTTTTCACGCGATTCGGTAATTTTGGCGATCTAAACGGACAATAATGAGTGAACGTTTTCGTTTAAAAAGTTCGCAGTCAAATAATAATTAGGGAGCTCAGTATCCTTTTGACAGTCGGATCAACGGCCGGTGAATCTACCGCTGATATCAACGATCGGATTTAAAACCTCAACTCTTAAAACTGAAATAGATAGGTCTGCCCACAGACGAGTAAAATCTCTACCGATGGGAAAAATCGGTAAATTGAAATCTCGCTCATCAAAAGGCAATATTATTCTAACTCCTCAACTTATATTACTTCCTCGGACCAAGTTGTGTTAAAGGACCAAAGTGTAATTGATCATTGGGGGGGCAAGGTGAGCGGAGAGGGACAGTTGAGAAAAAAAGTTTTCAATTCCCAGGACCAAACACTTTTAAAGAAACTTAGGAAGCAGGTGAGTGGGTGAGGTAACGTTTTCAATTTGAAGATTAATTCAGTAGCGAAGCTCTACCATCACATTATATTTATTAACGCCTACTCCTCCAAACTTTTACCTACTCTGTAATTTTCAATGACAAGGAGAATTAAAATTAGAGATTAGAAAATGCTACATGAATACAAGAGTTCATGGAGAACCTGTAGTTGCGTTTAAAAATAATTTAAAAAAAAATGTAAGGTTGTTATGTACATAATACCTTTTTTCAGTTTTTTCGGAGTTTATTTCAATTCTAGATTTCAATTTCAAAAGCGGATTTTCAGTCAGTTTTCATAATGAATATAAAACGATCCAAACAATTATCGTTTGTAAATAGAGCACCCCGATAAAGCCCGGGCGATAAAATGGAAGTTTAAATGGTCATAATAGAGAGTTCCTAAGAGATATGTCCATTCAGATGTGGACATATCTAGTGGCCACATCTAAGGCGAGCAACTTTTGGATGCTAACCAAATATGTCCAGTTTGGCGGAAGTGATCACATATACAAGTAACGTCAAGTCACCTTAGCACAACGCAAAATCCATCCCTTCCACTGCTTTTCTGATCTTCCCACCATTCATCGCTCAATTTTCTTGATTCAACTTCTGAACATGTCGGGAGTGCTTGATAATTTGTTGCGACTTTATCTCGAAGGGCTGATGTCGCACGACCATTTGTTAGGCGACAAAAGGCGATGCACTGTTATCCCGGAGTAAGGTTAAATTCAATCGTAAAGGTTGTGTCCCGGGAGAGAAATGGACACATGTATATGGCCGGTTGTGGTCGACTTGAGGCGATGTGTCCGGACACAGCCGACGCGCATGTGCAGTTGAGATAAGTCCAAACTTGTGTCCTTAGGAATGTCCCCTTAGGAACTCTCTAATACTGATGAGACAGGCTACTTCACGACGGGAATTTTTCTTCTCACTAGGAGACAAGTTCTGCCCAATCATCTACGTGGATTTGAATGTGAAAACAACATTTTCTTTTAAGGTTGAATTTTCACCCGGTAAACCTGAGCAAAAGATTTTTGTTTGGCATCAGAGAGATAGAAAATGTAATGCTCTTTCCAACGGTATCCTCAGATTTGAGATTACCTTGACAAATAAGGGAGTTATGTCCGTTTTAATGATGTAAGGTCGAAAACACGAAATAAATTTAAATGTGAAAAAACTCGGGTTTTAAGTGGAGTAAAAAATATGAGTCATGAGGAATTTTAAGTCACAAATTAGTTGTAGAATTTACCCTTACGTGGGACACCCTTATATCATATTCAATAGAATTCCAGTAATCCAATAATAATATCTAATATTAATTCTATCTATCTAGTACTTTCTATACAATATATTAGATTCGATGGAATTCCAGTAGATAGACCAAAAACCATGTTAAGTCGACAGAAAAACAATGACGGAAGGAAGAATTCGCCTCCACAACCTTTCGCCTCCCTGTCAATTAGACCATCCCCCTAAATAGGAAATAAAACTGCTAATTTCCTTTCCAGCCGAGGCGGTAATTGTGCCGAAGCACCGATTGGGTCCAAGAAGAAAACCGAGGAGTTGCTAATCTTCCGATCGCCGTGAAAAACATTTATCAGCTCAACCTGGAGCGTGGGAAGGCCGGGAGGAGCAGGAAATAAGGTCGGGACTCTCCATCTTTGTTCCTAAAGGGTTTGATGGTTGTTTCCTCCAATCCCGCCCCAACAGTTCACAAGTCCTTTCAGGTTTTCCCTTTACCGAACTACAAGGGTTAATTCACACTGAGCGACTCTCTACGACTGCAATCGCGTAGATTTTCACGTGACGTACGAGCCCCGAGGTGCGAATGCACGTTCTCCAACTCTTCAAACGATCGGGTTACCGGTGGGTTTAGACTCGATTTACAACTTTCGTCCCCTTCAAATCCCACATCAACCTCACTTCACCAGTAAACTGCCAGTTGCAGGGGTCAGCTGCGTTTAAGCTCTCGAGTCCGGAGTGGTTACCATTAGATGTTCACATTAATTACATTGCTTCTCCCCAACTAACCAATCATCGTTCAACTCCGTAGTTCTAAACCAATCCTTCAGATGGGGTTAATCTTCGACGAATGGCCACTGTGATGGCCCTCGGTAAACTAATGAACCGATCGTCGTCCTAATTAATCCCAGTTACGACAGTTATCAAATACTAATCCAGGTGGTCGTAATGTATAGGTGGAGAGACGATTTTCAAATCGGAGCCAATTAACAGGTCCACTTCACCCAAACTAACATATCCAAATAACCAAATATTAATTAGGCACCATTGAACCCTAACTCTTTTCAATTATAGATTTTAGCGGTTCGCCCAAACCTTCAATTTCAGTGATCATTTCGACAACTGGGGCGTTTCAAGTCTGTCTGAAAACGACAAGTTTAATTTGGACTTCGTGTTCAGTCCAGTGCTAAATGACAGCCAATGTCACCGAAATTATGTTCGCAGTCTGGTCCTAAAACGGACCGAAAAAATGCGCGTGACGTAAACGTACAATAGGTCGGTGACGTCACATTATCCAGACCTGTAAACGCAATCCACGGTTTCTCTCTCTTCCAATCGTCGGATATCCATCTTATTGCAACTTTTGGGAGAAAACCTCTCACTGAGACCTGTCAGGTAAACGAATGAAGAGATGGGTGGAATACCCCATTCTGACGGCTTATCTCGAAGGGTTCTTATCCCCTCGGATCATTACTTTTCTTTGGCGCTATTCTTTATTTACTATCGTCATTTATTCGGATCAACCGCTTTTGTTCATTAACAAAACCTGCAGTTTTGTAGACGTCAAATTAGGCTCTAGTTGATGAATGAGGTGTAATTTCAAACTGACAAATCTAGAGGGAAGTACGTTCATTTAAAGTTTCTGGTGACCTTATTTATGGAGATGTCCTTTACCATTTCTGTACCATCTGGCGCATAACATCCCCAATTAAAAACATTTCAATCAATGGAAGGTGTTCAACGACGGATAAACGATCATGTACTTCACATCCCAAGCGTTTAAAATACGGTGAAAAAATTCTTAACAATACCTAATTAGCTAAACGTTCCACAAACAGAGATATTATATGCACACATATAAAACGTGATTTCATGCACATATTTTGATAGCGATTCTGCGAAGTAGGAACGAAGAATTATTCCATTTCAATTACCATTTTAAATATCAACAGGAGAGTAATATTCTCCGGTTAACATTCCAGGCAAAAAGAGAGATTTTTCATTAGGCTAATGAATCATTTCAACCGAAACAAAATTGTACGTGATCTTGCTTTGATACGAGGGAACAGTTGAATATTCAGCAACTGAGTTGGAATGTTCCACCAAATATCCAATTGGCGTATCGAGTGTTAGCGAAGAATGAAGGGAATTGTTCTCTGGCATCAATTTACCGTTTATCGAAAACAATAAATTATAAGTTGGCAATGAAACAAACAGACAATATCCTAACAAAATATTGATACAATTATTCTTAAACATAACTTACCGTGCTCATTCGAGTTTTTGGAAGTGAAAGAGTTGTGCTAAACCCTGGAAATCAAGTACAGGAAAACAGAGCATAATTTTGATATTTAGCGAGATGTGACCCAAGAAGTTTTAAATATTGCAATTCCATAAAATTAAATAGAAGAATAACCTAATTGTATGACAGCTCTTACGACAACGCCCTTGTAGTATATTATCAGATAGTGGTCAGCTTTAGATCCACGATGAGTTGTTTGCGATAACACGATTTGACTATTATAATATAATGTTGGACTATGTTGGACTATTATAATATAATGTTGGATTTAAGGACTTGACTTTTACAAGGATATGTATTCTGCCGTTTCAAGGAAAAACCACTTATCTACAAACATTTCGAAGTCCGAAAAATGCCTCTAGCTTTTTCAGCTGGCCCCTTCATTGCTCGATTCCGGTTTACGAATCCGTAATCCCGCTCGATGTTAAAGTTAGGTCCTATCGATCATGCTGATATCGATTAAATATCGAAAACACCGATTCGCTTCGATTAATCGTAGTTAAGTTGTTCGTCCCCTTCGATATTGTAAACTCAAGAAAGTTTGGAGGTAAAACCACTTGAGCTGTTTTGCCTGCAAACAGCTCGCCATTTCTGACGTATCGTTGTTTGGAAAAACCACTAGAGCCAAACTGGATATCGCAGCTGGATATCATCTGAGTCAAAATCTGTTTTCAAAACAGCTGGTCCCGAGTTTCGAGTTAAGTAATTTGCAGGAGAAACCACTTGGGTATGCAGCGAAAAATCACTTGCTATGGAAAAACACTTATGCGTTTCGAGGCAAAACCACTTGTCACCAGATTTTGGTTGATAAGTGGTTTTGCCTGAAAATGGGATGACGTAAAATGCCGATAAGTGACAAACACAAGTGGTTTTGCTTGCAAACTACCACAGATAAGTTGTTCTGCCTCTAAATTAGATGGAAAACCCACAAGATAAGTGGTTTATGCGATTTTCACAAATTTTGACGTATTCGGAGATAAGCGGATTTACGTTAAAACAGCAGTATTTGAGCAGGTTAGATTGTTGAATAAATTTGGCAATTAAAGCTTAGACTGATGTGACATAAATAATAATCAAAACAACTTTAACCATTTGGAGCAGTGAGTTTTGCTATCCACGAGCAATTATGTGAAGTATTTAAATCGGTAATTTTGACATAAAATGTCTTCAATAGCTGAGAAATTACCTCACTAGCAACTGTTGTTCTAGTAATGTCTAGTTGTTCCATAATAACTCACGTGTAGCGCTTCATGAATGATTGGGCCTGCTTGGCCTATGTACAAAGTCGAAGCGGAATCAAAGTCCAACTCCTGCGGGTTCTTGACGACGTGGATCCCCTCGTGATGGACGCAGTTGAGAGAAATGTCGACTCGGTCTTCCTTGACGGCGAGGCCGACGGTTGTCCAGGAAGTGAAGGCCGTCGGTATCCTGAAGGACGCCAGAGTCTGGGATACGTACATCGACGAGGAGGTGTACAGGAGTGAGACGTTGCTCAGGTTCGGCCCGATCCCTTTGATAAGGACTCCGAGCTCCACAACCTACGGGATAGACGTTTTGCATAAGATCACAACAATTTGTTTGAAGACAAATTAGGCAGGTATAATGTCAAGCTACCAGGCCCCCAATATACACCACGGAATTGCAGTTTGCTGCCAAAAAAATAACCGTTAAATATAACAAAATTTATTTCCTCCTAAAGTTATATTTGTTAAATTTTATGGGGTTTTTTTTTTGGATTTTCGAGGGAAGGCGCTATTGCAATGGAATCAACCTTCCAACAATGTGAATTCCACAAATGTTTTAACACACGTACAGAGCATGTAACATCTTAACAAAGTGTTACATACACCACTTTCCAGGCAATAACAGTAGGTAAAATTTGAGATTATTCTTTTTCAAAAATACCGCGCAACCGTGAATTGTTTATGTGATTTCAACGTAGTCAAGACTTGAAAACGTTGAGACCCTCAGAATTCGACGTAACGACTCTTGACGACTTGGTGGCGTAATGACGACACTGGTGATGCCAGCCACAAAAATACGTGTGCATTGTGGATTTTGGGGTGCTGAATCGATCTTCAAATTTTATAAAAATAAGTCGATGTTGTGATAATAAAGTATTATACCAATAACAGGGAGGTTTAGAGGTCGGGCTGTGGATAATAATTTTTAATGTTCAAAGGTTGAAAACGTGGAAAATGTTGTAGGGTATAAGGTGTAAGGTGTAGTCCAATGAAGGGTATATTGAGTACGTTACATCAAACACTGTATGTCTGGAACGTTCCTCTATCGTTACTGTAGGTTTGGTAGGCATTTAAAGGTTTGAGTCGTTTTAATGGAAGCATTTGAAATGTCCTTCTCAAATAGATTTTTCTTCAAAGTTTCTCAAGATCCTCCCGTTCCTGACTAGTCGACAAGTCTTTAACAATTTGCACATACCTCAACTCGATTTTACAGTTGGATTTTCAAATCACATCCTTCAAGTGACTTTTAGTCACTACAATAAGGATGAGTTTCCCTGGGATGGGACAAATGCAATGTCTCTTTGAAAACAAGAAATTCCGGAGCTCGTGTCACCAGCCCAGGAACCTACAGCTACTCCCATTATTACGTGCTTCGCATTTCACTCTTCCCCACCCTTCACCACTCACCCGTAACAGCAATCCTCGTTATGCGGCAGCTAATGTTAATTCCGTACTACGTACCTGCGTTTTAAGGTAACCAGAGGAAGAGGCGTTTCGAGTGGGAATAATAATTAGTTTGTTATCAAACGAAGGGTGGTTGGAGCTTTAGGGGGGAGGGGGGGAGGGTAGTCAAATTGACTCTAACGTCGTTAAAGGATTCGTCTCAATCCGGATTGGTCTTCGCTTTAATGCTGGGGTGTGGGCGAGTTTTGAATCCTGAGAATGTACGTACGTGATGTAGGTATTCCGCAATAACAATTAAGCCTTTGTGTTTACTCTATGAGATCCGCTTTTAGCTATCTTCACCGGCATTCCGCACATTTCCCTGTTGTCAACTACCCTATCCATAAAACCGACCGCAAGCTGGTTCAATCCCGAATCGTCAAAATGACATATCGCCGTTTAAGTGGCAACATGACCTATTTCACTTTTCGCTACTGTACAGGAAACACAAAAAACTTCCTATTTATCTATCCTGGAGTATAATTTGATTTGATTGTACTAATAATTTAATTTGATATTATAATTTGATTTGCCTGTCAGGCGCAAAAATTCATTCTTTGTAGGGTAAATAAATTTGTAAATAAACCGCTTTAAACCGCTAACAATTTAGCGATATATGGAACATAAAATGTTATAGCAAATGGACCTACAATAAATGCCATGAACTCAAACTTGATATCTGAAATTAAACTGAATGACAGGACAAATGTTAGCAGTCTTGACTGTTGGAGAGAAGAAGTATTATACTATATTAGCATCAGGTTGGATATTATTTGATATTATATATTTTATCTCGCTTTGCTCGCTCATCCATGTGAAAGCCCATATTCCCCAGATGTAGCGATCAAAGAAGAAAAAAAAACATTTATATTTGTTCGGTACCTAGTTCTTAAAGTCCTTGGGGCAGACAAATTTTCGATTTCATAGTTATAGAGAAGAGATGATAGAGAGATTAGAAACACATTATGCCTAATATAAGTTTGTGCGGTAAACACGTGCTCAGTTCTCAATCACATTCAAAGTGATTTCACTTGTTCTTCCATTTGGTGTAACAAGCTTGTACAATCTGTTACGCATTAAGCTGTTCCATGAAACATAATTATCCAGTGGCATTGCTTGATGTCCCAGGGTTCCATTATCCATTATCAATGCGGGTCATCAAACCGCAAAACCCCTCCTGCGGCGATAACTGATACAGGTAGTTACACCTGGCTTTAGGAAAAGCCGCTTGCCGAAGGCCTTCATCTTCCCTCAAGATCCTAATGAGTCATCGCGATAGGGTAAGAGGGATTAGCTGCTACCCTCCATCAGGAATCATTAGCGAATGATTTGTGATACCTTAGTCCCCCCTTTGGGTATCACGCCGTATGGAGCCATTTCCAGGTCGATCCTGATAAACAGCACGGAACCGAGGGCCCAGTGACTAATGGAATTTGGCAATCGCATTAAACTCGGTAGGCTTTCGGTTTTCTACCACTAGGTTTTCTATTTGGGCCCATCAATACTAACATTGACGATATCAACGGCCCATCAGTGGTTGATTATATTTAGGCGGTGTTTGAACACCCAGATAAGAAACCACGTGCCATATACGAAGTCGAAACACAACTTTTGTTATCTAAAACACTACTGGTTACTCGGTTTCGTATTCAACATCAGGATGCAACTTGTATTCGATTGAACCAACCTATGCCGACTCGGCTTCTTGGAACGCTGTAGTTCTTAACTATCAGTATTATCATGATTCTAGAGCGAAACACCCTAAATTCCTCCCATCTCGGTTAGCTCGACCATGTACCACCAACAAAAATGGTTAATCCAATCCTAGGAAACAAATTGGCACCCACCTTGTTTCAACGGTAAGACCAAAATGAAACAACTGATTCAGACAATGAACTTGGCAGTACACACAATAAACTAATAACAGCAAGCCGTAGAAGCTGGTAGAGAAGCCATTGTCGTTCTCTCTAACCCTCCACTACGAAGTTAGCGCGATGCCTGATTCCGTTCCGTTCACCGGCTGCAGGGGGTCTTTGGTCGGTAAATCAGAGGCAAGTTATTCTATTAAATTCAGAACATGGCCTTTCAAACTGTGCGAGAGAACAATCTTCTGTTCAAGTTTTGCTCTCCCCCATTGTTCCTACCTGAGTAACTTGGGCAGGAGGTTCATTTGAGTAAGTGCGCGTTTAGTGGAAACGGTAAAGGCAGGAACGCCAATGATGCCATTTCCTTCGACATGGCGCTTCACCGTATGTCATAACGCTACGCCTTTGTCACTTGGGTCACTTACTAATTTGAAAACCTCAAGCCGCAGCACGTAGCTCCTACCATATACTCGTACCTCCAAGGTGGGCTTTTAGATACAACTTTTGAACAGAAGCGGATAAGTGGGCGACGATACCGAACATACCAATAGGAAAATAAAGACAATTTGAGATACTGGAGTCAGATGGAACGTTAAATACGTGGATGAATGACATTAGGGGATTCTGATTATTAAAAAATGTTACACGGTACGTAATCCACGCCAGAATATGCTGAAATTAACAAAAAAGATCGGAACCTTTCAGGCACTCGTATTATTTCACCAGTTCACACTAATTTATGACACGAGTTATAGTGTACCTAGTGTTTTAAAGACAGAAAAAGGTAGTGTTGAGCCACTACCTTGGTCACTAGTTGTTTCCTTCATACCAGGGCTTCTCAAACTTTTTGGCTATATTCATCTACTGTGGACCCCAAATACTCAAGTATTTAGGTTTAGATACCTGACACTAAAGTTGTAGTTTGTGGTAAATGAAAGTTTAGTAAAACTTTTACTATTAGTGGTGGAAGGGAATATCACTATTAAAACAAACATTACATTTACAAACACAAAAATCAAATTGAATAGAACGGAATCGTTAGGTAGGTAACCGAACAAAATAAATTCAAAAGCAATGATATGAACATAGAGTCAGTTTGGTTAATGAAAAGAATGAAGTGGTTTTAATTGGCACAGTTTGGAAACATCTAGTTTAATTTTTGATAGCCGGAGTCGGATGTAGGGTTCAGCATCTCAGCATCAGCTTCGGTGTTTAGTTTTGGTGGCTGCACAGATTGAAAATCCAGATTCGCATAAGTAAGTTGTGGCAAAAGGAAGAAGAACCCATTTTGCTTCTTCAGCAAGGAAAATCCGCTCTTATAGCCATGCTGCATGACTGTGGATTTTTTCATTCCTTCTTAACATAAAATCTCTTCTTCTAGACAGGCTTCATTTCTCTGACTTAGTGACATTCTCAATTTCCTCGCCCGTCATGTCGCAATGTACTGTTAATGCATAATCAAAATGATGCAGGACCGAAGCCTGGACCAGGCGCATACGCTCGTAGAACGGTAGGTGAATGGCCATTCTTCCAAGTTGGTACCAGTGAGTATCTCACTGGTTGGTACAGAGCGTTAAACACAAAGCGTAGATGTGTAGATGCGTAGATGTGAACCAGACTCCTAAATTCTTTATTTGTTTTACATACTTAATCTAGCAACTGACCGTCCACAACTACACTTGAAAAGAGTGCTCCCTCTTGAAATAATCAGTCTGTTTTTCCTCGAGTTCTGAGTGTGACCCCTCAAAGTGACGACGCAGTTTAAATGGAACCATTGAACTGTTTGGAAGGACTCTCGCGCAAATCAAACACTGAGCTTTACCCTCGTTAGCTTCTACAAATCCTAAATCTACATAACTGTCGTGGTAGGTACCTCCGCTTTTTAATTACCCCACTTCCACTGGCTGTTTGAACTGCAGCTACATATTTGGAAACTTGTTGAATGTGTGAATACTGGAACTTCCTGCATTGCATTAACTGATGATTCATTTGGCTTGTCGTCTGTAACGTTCTCGACGAAAACTTGTTGTGCAGGTGGTGGAGAAAATTGCTTCATCATAGATCCCGATTTTAGCCACCGATCCATATTGGATTGGAGTACATAACTAATTAATAATAATGAGACTTTGAATACGTAGAACACGCACGAAAGAAGCTTCACCTTGACTGGTACTCACAAGTAACAATGTCCCTGTTACATACGAATGTGGAAAAATTCGAAGCATCCAGCAGAGAGAAGGGTGAAGCAGTTCCCGGTAATGAACGTACACCGCAACAACTCTGAAATTTCGGGGAAAGTGACCGAGAGACCGGTCCATTGAGTATAGAATTAACTGGTTTATTAATTAATTAGTTATTTCCAATTAATTAATTAGTCATTTCCATACTCACTGTACCAGCCTAGTCCCACCCGCCCGCCACATAATTTTACTTATCAACTTTTGTTTTCAGTATACCTATTCATTACTATTTATTACTATTATTTTTTTTTATTTTACTTTGCAGTAAAATGAATTTTTGAGTTTTTAATTGTATTTATTGTATTTTCTAAGTTTATTTTTTAAGAATGTATTCATTTTTCTCGAAGTTCGCCGCTTGAGAAGCCCTGCTTCATAATAATAGCAGTGGCATTAGCTATTGATTTCACACGTTCGTTCGATAGCCATTGAGCCTATGGACACAGTAGAGGGTTGTTATTTGGTGTACGGGAGACCGTAAAAATGACATTGCCTACTCGTCATGATCTATTCCAATGAGCCCTCGCATTTCAACATTCCTGCCCTTCCGTGTAGAACTGACGCGTGTTTTCACAACAGCACAGAATATACAAGGGGTCGGTCAAATTTACTTCGGTTGTGTCAATGTACTGACTACCTTTACCGTTAATCAAACCTCTCCATCTACACACAAACACTACCTTTCATAATGTAAACATACATATTTCATAAGTGGCCAACATTACGTGCTTACGCATTACGATGCGGCCCAAACGGGTCACTATTGAAGGAAGTGAACCAAAAATGCGAATAGATGATTCAATAGTACCTATCATTACAATAGTTGTAGTACCTATCTACAATAGCACCCAATCTTCAATAATACCTATCATATTATGATAGGTACTATTGTAGATATGACAGGAATACAACTCTTCCAATCAAATATATGATACCGCCTGCCTACTTTTACCTCATTGAATATATAATATATATTATATGAGGCGATTCATTTCGATCAATTTCTAATTGACACCCACCAATTTTGCAATTGACACCAACACGACATGAAAATGATTCAACTCTTGTGAATCAGCAAGTTTTTCTTAAGATACCAATTCAACAACTGGTTTGAAATTTGCCTCTTGTTTCTGACCTAAATGTAGGTAAATACCAACCTACCTCTTAATACTTACATTGTCCAAAGGTGTAGTGACCGCAAATAGGAATCCACCGACTGGGTTGACCAATTTCAAAGTGAACGCTATTGAAAATTCTGGGTAGAATTTTTCCGAGAAGAACAGTCGGTAGGGTGCCTTTATGTCAGATCCCGGGCGAATCCCTGAAAATTTCGGAAACAAAGAACAATCAAACAAAAAACAATTTCTATGACGAGGGGACAATTTTTATAGTCGTGAAAATTATGTACTTACAACATTAATTGACATTGAGTTCTGAGTGAAATTTCAAATTTTTTCAAATATTTGGGAACCAAGTCCCTTTTAAACGAATTCATCCTTGTTTAACACCAAGTTGATGAGTGGTGCAATATGAGTGATGAGTGGTACGGTATCCATCCATAAAACAACCAAGCAGTCCGCTCTATGGCTCCTGACCACGCGTCAGAGTTTGTTCCAACACACGAAAAAGAACGAAACGATGAAATCTTTCGAGAAGATTCTTCTCTCCAGTTGTTGCTTTGTTCCTCCCACAAATTTGATCAACTTTGCCAAAGTGGCAAAAGAGCCCAGTCAACTTTTCAAAGGATTTTCCACTTGCTTTTAGTCTACAAGTTCTCCTTCCAACTGATCCATTAGTTTGTTTCCGATGTCTCACTTCTCTCTCCGGCCGTACTTTCTGTTCAACGATACCATAACGACCTGTTCCTTATATGGGATTGGCCCACCTGTCACAATGCTCGCGGCCAATTAGGTGAGTGACCAGTGAAGATGAAAGCCCATCGACGTTTAGTTTCTTCATGAGGAAGAATCAAGTTTGTCAAATTGGTCATTTCTGTTGGAATCGAGCAAACAAACGGTTCCAGCTCCCTCGTAAATGATTTAAGATACGTACAATCAAAATATCAAACAGACGAAGAAATATATTTCTATATATAGCGGTTGACGTTTTAAAATTTCCATATCTCGGAAACTTTACATGGGCCTTCAGAATCAAAATTCGAAATTTGGAAGTTTGGAAGTTTGAATATTTGGATGTTTAAACTCCAGACTATCAAATTTTACAGGTTACATTTTTAATTATTCATTAAAGCACGATTTCATTCGTTGGGTGGACCTTTATTCCAACCCACTGCCCAATATGATTTCGCAATCACAATTGTCTTTCCAAAACTCTGCGAATTCTTGGACTATTATCTTCTCTGCTGCCTGGATCACTTTAGCATTACCTAATTTGTATTAATATAATTCTGGCGTTTTTCTTGTACCTACCTACGTCGGCAATCATTTATAACAGGAAGTACCAACCTACAAATATTCGAAATTACTTTCTTTCTGAAGTCGCGAATAGTATTAAATAGTATTAGTATTAGTATATTCGCGACCTCAGTATACCATTAGTATACCATTCGCGACTTCAGAAGGAAAATAATTAAATTATTCCAAATTTTGGACTATTTGTGGGGTTTTTATTGTAAATTTTCAGAACAAACTCGGCTTCTCAAATCCATGTGTTTTCAGAATCAGCTGTTCGTCAGTATGAACTTGCACCGTTTTATTCACGATCATGTTGACGACTTTTTATTGGTTCTACATTTCAGCCCTCATGAGAACGAACGGCTGGTCGTGCAGAGCTCATGACGGCCTTAAAAAATTCTCTGAACAGTCATATAGAAAACTATACCGTTCAATCTGAAGTTGTCGAAATGTGAAAGTTTTGAGCCTGACGGCTTTTATAACCACGGAACATGTTTTAGCCTCGACGTCATCCCCCTTCTGTCAACATAGAAATTAGCTTTAAAAGCCACTCAGCTATCCGGGGCCTGGGCAGCGTCCTAATAACAGCTTCATGGTGTGAATAACATAGAAATAAGCTTTATGAACCACGTTGCTTAACGGGCGGTAGGTTTCAGCCAGTTAGGTGAAGGCTAAAACATATTCCATTTTAACAGACATTGTGCAATAATATCGTTACCCAATTTTGATTCTGAAGGCTACATTACTCCAATCCAATTATATATTAATGAGACTAACAAGAACAATGTATGCAGAACAATTATCTAGACTGAAGGGTGATGTATACAGAACATAATGACGTAGTGGAAGACTTTGCAGTATTTTTATAACGAATTTGCAACTTGATACTTTCATCTCCAGTCGTCACTATTATTAACGGGAATCCCTTAATAATCGTGAAAGTAACAACACAATAATTATTATTTATAGAACGTCATCAGAAAATCCACTCTTTCTACTTTTTTACGTTTAACAGTAGAGTAAATTATTAGTCTACGAATTGAAATTTTCGGTTTGCCTTTTATTCAGAAAACAATAATTTTTGGATTTCGACTGATTATTATGTCAAAACAGGAAGAGTTGGGTCGATATATTTATATTATACTCACCCATTGCGGGGAAACCGTCAGATCCTGTTTCGAAAAACTGGTAGGTGTTGTCTTGGAAGGGGATTTGGACTGCAGTTAGGAGATCTTTTTCCAGTAGAGCTGAAACAAAATATTGTGAAATAATTAGAGGGTATGTAAGGGAATATCATTGAGACGTACCTAAGTTGATTATGAGTAAGTAGGTCGTTTCTGTAAAAATCACTGTCCACTCTCGTCTATTAATGACTGACATGCTGAAGTAATTGGTGTTCTTGATGTTTCAATTCCTTCGTTATGATATCGAACCAAAGAAATCCTACCAGAATGATTTTGAGTCGTAAGATCATTTTTGGGGTTGCCTTCGCGTTCTACACTCTAGAAGGCACAACAGTCGTGGGAGATGATGGGCAGCTAGCGATTATGGCATTCAAGAGCCACCTACCGACAGATTGTGGAACTGTTAGTATCGGTGGAAGGCCGCGAGAGCAGTCAGAGGCGGTTCGATCGATCTGCGTCACTCGTTTCCTTGGTTACGCGTAAACTTCATCGTAACCACCACTTATACAAAATTTTCCCGCCAAGAACTCGAGAGAGCAACTTCATCACTCGTGAGAGCAAGAGATATTAAAATATACCTAGTTGATCGATATTTCTTAATTTAATTAATATCGAACATAAATTTAAGCAAAAGTATAAGACAATAATAATTTGGTAAGAAATAATTCATAACTCCTGGGATTGACAATTCAATTATTAAACTTGTACACATTACAAAAACTTCACAAAACTTCAAAAAATGTATATTTATGGACAAAGTCCGGTGACAGTCTACTCGTATTTCGATGTTCCATCCGAACTGAGCTACTAGCCTTGGAGACAAGCGTCTCTGATGCCACTGATGTGGTGATCGAAGACCGTATTTTCGATAATCGGTTCAATCGTCCAATTACGGCAGACATCGTTTAACAAGTGAAATTTTACCTACTTCTAAAATATCCACGGTATGATAGTTGGCTGTCTAATTTCTATAAATGAGAAATTATTAGGCTTAATAATTGAACATCATAATAATATTATGATGTTCAATCGATAAAAACGAAAACGAATGACGAATGTTAATATACAGTTGGGTGAATTCGAGGGGTCCAATTTTTGGAACACAATAAGATGGGCGGATGTATCAACTGATTATTATTTTCGATTCATTTGAGAATCCTTCAAAATATGAGGTAATATTGACGTATACTTACATACATTAGCTCGAATTTTGAAGGGTACTAAAATGAATCGAAATTAATAATCAGCTGTTGGTAACTCCTGTCAGTTAGGTAATATATGAAGATTACAGGGGAAAAACCGTCTGAGGCCCCAACGTGTGCTTTCGGGAAAAACTGAATTTAAATTTACAAGTCGCCTGGAAACTGGGAGTTCCTCGATTCGAAAGTCACCATTCTAACAAGACTAAGGCTGTTTTAGCGCCCAAAGCTTTACATCAATCGATGGTACTCTTCGAATGCCACAAGTTGGCATCATCAGCTCAGAATCTAGAAAAAGTGGACTGAGGCGGTTTTTCCCCTGTAAGCTTCATCCCCCCAAAAACAACTCCGTTGTAAAAACTGGCCCGCCAAAAAACGTCAGCCGCAAAAAGGAATGATATCCATTTTGCCCGCCAGCCACATATATATAGGATGCTCGGTGCTTCGCACCTCGCTGTTGAGTGTGCATATAGAAACCTGATCCTCCTACCCCTAACCTCCACCGTCAATGTTTTCCTGTTCCCTGTCTCCTTCCCACAACCCCCTCTCACCCTTAGTTCCCCTCGGTTTCACCTAATATGTTTCCTCTGTTACACCGGCAGGGAGCTTTACGCTTCTTTCAATGCTGTTGGCGGGAGCTTTTTGCAAGGCTTCTGAGAATTAGATATACAGATAGTAGTGGTGATGATGAGTACTTGGTGCTGGTACAAAAGTAAAGTAATGAGCCATTTCAGGCTGCCTGACATTGCAAAAGCAAGGCGTCTAAGAACTATAATATAATTATAGAATATAATTATAATTAAATTAATTATAATTATAATTAAATTAATATATTTATATTTATAAATAATTATAATATATTTCTAAAATATATTTATAATATAATTGAAGCATTACTTCATTATAGGTGTACCACCACTGATTAATCGTGACCACCGGTAATACATATAATATCATAATATATTATAATTCTCAGAAGCCTTGCAAAAAGCTCCCGCCAACAGCATTGAAAGAAGCGTAAAGCTCCCTGCCGGTGTAACAGAGGAAACATATTAGGTGAAACCGAGGGGAACTAAGGGTGAGAGGGGGTTGTGGGAAGGAGACAGGGAACAGGAAAACATTGACGGTGGAGGTTAGGGGTAGGAGGATCAGGTTTCTATATGCACACTCAACAGCGAGGTGCGAAGCACCGAGCATCCTATATATATGTGGCTGGCGGGCAAAATGGATATCATTCCTTTTTGCGGCTGACGTTTTTTGGCGGGCCAGTTTTTACAACGGAGTTGTTTTTGGGGGGATATCACATCTTTTTGCATGGCTAGTTTTCGAGTGGTACTTATACAATACGGTACAATTTAACAAAAGTACCTACGAGGTAACTAGTAAATTTTTTCCTAAATGAAGTTTTATTCTAGTCAAAATTTAATAAAAAATTAGTACGCCTTTTTGTTTCTTCTTTTTGTGACAAGAATAATTATTTTTTGGAAATTATTGTTTATCTGAAATGTGTTTGAAAAATAAGTAGTTTTAAAATTTTTGCGAATTGGTTAAATAGTAGTTTTAAAATTTTCGATTAATTAAAACAATCAACAATTTAAAAACAATTATTAAAATTTAATACAATTATTCTTATTATTAAATTTAAAAAAACTCTGCAAATTCTTGACACAACGGTTCATTATCTTCTTTGTACAGATCACCCTTCTGTCTAGATCACTAGGTCTAAATGTCTAGATCCTAAATGTTAGATTAATTATTATTATCAATTATCACTAATTATTAACAATTTTATCAAGTACCTACCTAGTGAAAATTATTATAATTTATTGTTAGGTATTAATAATTTGTATTTATTATTAATTATGATTAATTAATACGATATAATTCTGGGGTTTTTAATACTACGTCGGTAATAATTTTTCTATAAAAGAAGTACCTACCAACAAACATTCGAAATTACCTTCATTACCGTAGCACGAAACGCACCTCAGAACAACAAACTCGACATCACTTAAGCCATATGATGTTCCAAAGAGCTTGTTAGTATGAAAATGGACCTGTATTTCAACAGTTTGATTCACGATCGGGTTGTGAGGCACAATCTTTGAGCCCTCATTGTGAACGAACGGCTGGTCGTACAAAGCTGCGGATGGTCTTAAAAAATTCTACGGAACAAACTCTATCGAAATATGAAATAAAAAACATACCGTTATATATGAATTTTTCGAGATATGGAATTTTCTAAATTTAAAAATTCGTTTTGAACCCCTTCCCCTTGACCTAGGGTTATGAAAAGTTTCGAGGACCATTGTGGGGTTGGTCGAAACCCATAAAAAAAATTTCGTAATTTTAACTCAACGCTAACTGGGCAAAGTGGCGCGGACGGCGGACGGCGTACGGCGTACGGCGTACGGCGGACGGCGTACGGCGTACGGCGGACGGACGGATTTTTTTTTATTCGATTTTCTGAATCTACGTATCTTGAAACGTAAACCAACAAATTTTGAGGGGGGGTTAAAAAAATTTTTTCTTTGGGCGATTCCAATGGTTCATTATCGAAGATAATAAACCAAAATAGAAAGAATTAGACATTTGAATAAATTTGAATTAGAAATTTTTTGAAAATTGGTTGCATTTTTTCTTGGGGATTGTGCAAATTTTTGTTGTTGAGAATCATTACAATAATTGTAATTATTGGTGTCGAAGAGAAAGAGGAAAGAGAAAGTTTGCAAAAGGTAAAACGCACGTTTTTACACCAACAATCGCGAATAACTCGAGAACCGTTGGGAAAAGTGACAAAGTGCGCTACCCTCATTCGAAAGCCCATAAAATTTCCTATCGATCCTTAAACAGGCGCCACTCTACGACAATTTTTCTGACCACCGTTCAACTTTGATGTTTTCGGAAATTAGCCAAATCAGTAGATGTGGAATTTATTCACGTATTTTTGGCTGTGGATTAGTCAAATCGATTGAGATTTAGTTCAAAATTATTGAGCATATTCTAGACAACCTAGCGGACATTTTAAGACCAACCGCACCAATTTTCATCAATATTTGCGGCAGTTGTTGTTGAAAATAGAAAAATCACCATAACTCCTTTATTTATCATCTTAGGAAGCATTTTTTGATCTCAAATTAAACAGTTTGAAAAGCTGAACACAACTAAAAAAGAAAATCTGAAAAAGCTTCAATTTTGAAGGAGTTATGACCATTTGAAATTCCTAAAAAACACTATTTCCCCCCTAATTGGGAGGGAAATGGGGGGAGGGAGAAAAAATGTTCAAAAGGCACTCCCTTGGAGCATAACAAACGTGTGTGCAAAATTTCAGCTCGATCCGATTTGTCTGCTGGGCTGTAGCCCCGTCAATGAACAACAACGACAACAACAACAACAACAACGAGAAGAAGAAGAAGAACACGAAAAACGTGAAAAATAGTGGTTTTAAAACTGTTATACCCCCGACACCTGATGTTCCCGAGAGCTGAAATTTGGTTTACGTCCTCACGTGCCCCTGGAGAGTTGGTGTACAAAAAATCAACTCTCGAGACACTCAGGGAGCCGCGCTACGATAGGGTGAAAACCCGAACTTGTTCCGTCGCGTAATCAGTGTCTCAGTCGCTTCGGTTTTTTGGGCTTCGGTTTTGTTGGCGGGCGGGACGCTCCCGCGTCCCTAGATATCTTATTGTATTCTGAAAATGAAACACCTCTACGTCATCCATTTGTACACCAACATTCGTCTGCCAACAACTGACTCAGGAACCTTGAAACCACCATCAGGTAAACAGTTATTGAAGAGCTGTCGCCATACTTATTTTGACACTTCTCACTGAGGTTGGTGCTGGTGCAAAAGAGCAAAATAATAGGTTGAAGTTGATAAGGAAGCGCTTCACGCCTCCCTTTAGGTCCGGGGCAACGGCGAATATCGGGTTACGAAAAAGTAACCGAAGAAACATTATGCCCCCTTGTTAAAATACGGCTTCCGATTCATCCCTGATTTTTTTCTCTTCCACGGTATTTTTTTGTCAGCTGCGTTTTACTCTGTACACCAACGTTGATCTAAACGGTTCTTTTTTCGCCTCCGTGGAACAGCTTGGAGTTTTTTGTTTACTACAAGAGATTTTCGGAGAATTGAGTAGCGAAGCGTCAAGAAAAGAAGTGGAGAAATATCTTATCATGGCAGTGATTCCGAATCTGTATTTACCACGAAAATATACATCATTTTCGATGATCAAGTGTCAATGATTAAAGTTAGTACCAACACGTTAGAGGATGTAGATTCATCTTAGGTGCCTGTAACTACCAGGAACGTAGCGTGGCTTTGGACATAGGGGTACCGCACCCAATTAACCCCCCCCCCCTCCATCCACACACACACACACTTCCTAACTCTCTCGCCCTAAAAATGAAAAAGAGATCACATTAAATTTTAATGTCATCAAGAAAGAATGACACTTATAAGATCATTTTGGGGATACATATAATTTTTTGTGTCTTTTGGCAGTCTCTTGTTCTGAAACAGATGTTGATCTACAAATGTTTCGGAAATTTGAGTTAAAACATTTTGGACCGAGAACAATAGCATCCTTTTCCTTGAAAATTCGATAAAAAGCCACTACACCAAGATGATTTTTCAGAGGAAGGTACACCCTGATAACCACTGGTTGGTATCTGTTGTAGTTCTCAACATTAAAATGTCTAGTACTCACGGTGACGGGCCCTTGAGATCTGGCACCTGTCGATTTTTTTGCTAAAACTTCGCGAAACGTTCATTTTAGGAAGATAAACTAAACGAACAACTGAAACCAATCAGCACATATCAACAACAACATGGATATTATCAATTGATAGATATTATAAATTCTCTGGCCTCCGCATTCCAGCGAAAGCGACGCCTGCGCATAACAAGGGCATACGCGAAAAACGTGCGCGGACGAGCTCCATGGAAAACAGTCGGAGACACACTCACACGCACGTGCTTGAATACACACAGGCAATACACACACGCTGACAGGGGTACCCGCAGCCAAGCAACGCTTCCCCAGTGACCTTGAACTGGAAGGCGATCACTACTATCAATTCTTCTTCTTCTTCTTCTTCTTCTTCCTCTTCTAAAATGACTTGGCTCCAGCCATGGTAGTCATTCGATTCGTGATTCCTTCGTTCAATGTTTTCAATCTAAAAACTTGAGTTACTCTTTGGATATCAAACAGGGCTCTCGAGAAGATTTTAGAGAATTTTCGAAGAAAAGAAGCTATTGTTCTCGATCCAACATTGTTAAAACTCGAATTTCCGAAATATAAGTTCGTAGATGGGCAGAATCGGGCCACTCTAATGGGGGGGAGGGGCGTTTTGGGGAGTTTTATGGGGGGGAAATCATTCGTTTTAGTTGAACACAGAGCACTTTGAAGGTGAAGAAACGAGATTGTTAATTGAGATGTTCACCACGGTTCATCTGCTCTGATCTAATAACGGAATGAGATATCGCAATTCTGACTTCATTATCGTGTTCATCGTTGAAAAACCTTTAAACTAAGGAGGTACTCGGCAAAAAAGGATACCAAATTTGTTAATACCAGTAAAGTGGAGACATTTTACCTAAAACCAGTTATTTCTTCGAAAAGTCGCTCTTATAGCGATGCTGAATGACTGTGGATTTTTCGGATACGATTAAGATTTGGACGGGATCCTGGGAACCGACAGGAATAGTTGGTCCCTGGAAGTGCTTTCACAAGTGTACAAAAATCCTGATGAAGAAACCACTACTATTCGGGTGTCATTGAAGGCTCATTTCACAGATTGCAGGCATACCCTTAGGTCGTAATAACTGACGACATATTTCATAAAATACGAATCGATGACGGTTTTAAAATGTAAGAACTCATTTTGTTCTAAACCAAATCCAATCAAACGAAATGTTAACAATTGGAATCAAGTTCAACGCAGTGCCATTAGAGGAGCATTGATCCGTCCGACACTTCTCAATTGCGGCGGAACAGTAGGCTAGTATTTTGTCGACGGCCGCGGGACAAACGAGATAAACCTTCTGCATTTAAGCCTGAGACATCCTGGCCGACACTCGAGGGAGGTGTGTAATGAGGGTAGGCAGTAAAAGGGTTGAAATTGAATTAGAGGCTAACGCTAAAGTGTAGATTTGTATTCATTAAAGGGGTAGAAGTAATCGAGTCTCTGGCTCTCCTCCGGCCCATTCTCCCTTGAAACATGAATTTTTCAAATCCCCATTTGAAATTCTATCTACCTTACCCGGTTTCAGGGCCTTTGTTCGTTGCAAAAGCGGCGAAGATTCCGTTTTCCTCCGGAAAAACGAAATGTCCGACAATAGATTACTCTCCCTCTTTCTCTCACAGTTCAATTCATTTGCTAAACTATTTTACAAAACTGTAGGTCGGAAAGTTCATTTGAAAGCTTTTTTGTTTCAATTTAACTCAAAAGGGGGTAACCGTTGTCTGAAAATGATACGCCGAACTTCGAATGATTTTAAAGCCCGAGGTCCGGGGAAAACAATGTTAACCAACCTTGGAGTTGAATAATTAAGTAGGAGTCCCTCCTTCTACGCCCTTTACCTTCAAAATCCCGGTGAGCGGAACCGGAAATTGAGCCGGAAACGTGGAAGCTTTCCGGCAGTTTCACACGGGAATTCGCTCCCCTTTTCCGGAGCTCACCCGGTTTCGAGAGATCCTGAAACCGCGTACAAGCCGCCCTCGAGATGTTCAACCCTTCAGATGGCTCTACGTCATTGACACCTCCCCTCGATGTTTGAACAGCGGAAAGGGAGGTGAAGGTCGAAATAATATTAATTTTGAGAACCAACCTGTCGACTTCAAAACGCGCGGCAAGTACTTCAAAGATGTCGTACTTCGGTGCGGTGGCTGGGATTTGTACAAAATGAATCATTCACTTTATCCTCCACTAAAAATGCCGTATCCAATATTATATCACGAAAGCGTGAACCTACACTATTACTATGGAGGCTCAATTTGTATTTTATTTAAGGATAAAAGTTTAATATTCAAATAATGGACCAAAAATAATATTTCCACCATTCTACAGCTAAACAAATCCCTAGTTTCTGCTATGGAAAACAACATCATAGGTTGCTCCATGAGTTGCATTCCATAACTCACACCCCCAATGTAAAATGTAAATGAGTGTAGCAAACCTTGTTACTTAGCTAGTTTATACCGTTCGACTTGCTTTGCTATTATTCCAATTGTTAAACTGAACACTAGAGTTTGAATACGAATATAGCCGATATAATTCAGGAAGCTAAACACTGGTTTGCAACATTGGTTTGTTCTGACCCAGAGTATCGATAATGTTTAACTCCCACCAAGTCCATACAAAACCAATTGGAACATCCACTTTTGAGTGTAATCCAGAAATTATTCGCGTTTAAGAAATATTCAGCCTTTCCGTTCTCCATGGCTCGTCAATAGCTTTCTACGACTATCCCAGTCAATAAAGACATCAAAATTTGCAAATGCACAGTTATCTATGATTTTTAAATTTGCAACCCTGAAAACCGTGTGCTAATTTTGTGCTGCTCGGAACACAGAGATATTGTTGTTCTAGTTTGAATTTTTGGCCAAAAAAGCAATTGTCTACGCAGCCTCTTGGCGAAAAATTTACGCGTTCTTTTTTTGAGGAATATAAAATTTCCTGCAATTTCATTGCAGTAGAACTCTGTAGACCAAGTAGAACCCGAGATAGAGATGAAACCTAGGCCATTTTTTCCAAAATGTGCTAATTATATGTTACGGTCATATTTCTAGTCTCGTGTTTTTTTTTTTTTTTTTTTTTTTTTTTTTTTTTTTTTTAATATCTAACTTTATTTGCATAGTATGGTGCAATACAGTTGTGTTAATTTTGTAAATTATCTATTAACCTGAGACATGTGGTGAGGTCACTGCTCAGTAGCAGTCCTCACAAGATATTTAGTAATAAATTATATAAATAGTAACAATCTAGTCTCGTACCGGCCAAACTACTGGTCCTACAAAGAGTTCATGGGAGAAGGATTCAAAGAAAATTTATGAAACTTTAATTTAAGCTCAAAATGGTGCTTCTAGACGGAATGGTTTTCACACAAACTAACAAATACCGTAGAGCGGGAAACCGTATTCTGGACCCAACTGACTTGAAATGTCCACAGCGTCATAATGAAGTTTTATACCACAGTATGATGGTTTAATTTCTTAAAGAGCGTGAAATTCTGCGTCGATGAACCCCAGAAATATTAAATTCAGTCCAGCAGTTTGGTCATCACACGCGTTCAAAGATTGGCTAACCTACTGTAAGTCGCACTTCTTCATTTATTTATTTATTTTTTTTTTTTTACTATTATTTGTTTCTATTTTCACGGCCCGAAATTTCCCAACTTTTGCAAGTCAAAAAAGCAACGAAAAGTTGGGAATTTTTAAACATTTACACTCCGAAATTGTGATAGTACAAGCAGGATTGTTCCCTTACTTGGGAGAAATCAAACTTTTTGTCAACCTTACTTCGGAGAAATCTCCTTCGAACTTTTCAAAAAAACTAGGATTTCAGTTATGCATGTTGGGAAATTCCAACCTTCTCCTGGTTCTTGTGTCAATTATGCCCAATAGAGTAAACATGATACGAGTACCTACTTCTACGGAAAAGGAATGGCATTATCTTTGAATTTCATCGTTAGTTTGATGAACCCAGCTCTACCCAGCTCACTGCACTAGGTAATGTAGAAAGCGATAACCAGTTAAAATTTGCAATGAAGTCTTCAATCAAATCCAATCGAATATGCCAACAAATCTGAAGACTAAGTACAAAGACATGAAAGAAATCAATCAATGCAATATATGTGAAGGAATATAAAACGTTTTGTCAATACGACGTCAAGGCACGACAGGTTGGAAATCCAATCCATCACATATACAGGAATATTCAACGTGCAAAATACGTTTTACGGTAGCCATTTCATAGGAGGACGTAGCACTATCTCTCGGGTTCACCATTTTCCACGCGTACAACAAAGCCGCTCAACGGAAATTCAGTGACATATCCTGCTACAGAAAATCTGAAGAGCTTTCGTGATACAGTCAACACGGAACTTTCAGGAATGAGCAAAAGCTTCATTGAAATTGCCCCTGAACAAGCGGCCGCATATTTACACACATTTTCGCGATCTGAAAACAGATGTGAAAGAGGCCCCATTGAAGTATTGTGATACGTGACTTGAACAAGATAGAAAAGGGGAAAATGTTTAGCCCTGCATGAAGCCGTAGATGGAAGCGATTCTACCTCATACCCCGCCTGCTTCCTCGCTCTGTATGGAAAGGAACGAGCTTTATTTGAATGGGACGACGTTTACACGGGGAGCAGAACCAATTTTTGGCATTTTGCCTGTTAGCATGAAGCACCTCAGAAACAAAACCCGTTTCACGCCGGTACTGAAAGGACATGAAGGTAGATACCTACGTACAATGTATTGGAAAGCGGGGGAAATGTTTAGCTTATCAGGCCATCCGCATCTAAAAGGGTTCCCTTAGCAATAAAGAGGTTAGAGGTGAATAGGTACAGAAAAAAGTCCCTGATGTCGGTTTCAACGTTTCCCAATCGCCCCGAAAAAATTGGCTGTTTTGGATTATTCGAATGTTTCGAACACTTACCATTCCACCAGAAGCATTAGGATGGGTCCACTACTAAACCTTGCAGATAGTACAAATTTGATGAGAGAGCAAGCCACCCCAGGATGGGTCCACCACTAACCCTCGACCCTTGACCCTCTGCTCAAGGAGATTGTAAAGGTAGTTATTACCTACTTACCGTTCAATAGGTGACCTATTAATAAACCACCAACGATCAAATTCATGATCATGTTGCTGACACAAAAACTGATCACAAACTGAGTGCAAACGCTACTCACTGATCGCTGCTCACTTCGTTCGCGGATTGACAATATCTCTTCGTTGATGCGAGGGATTAAGGAGCTTAAATTGGCAACCCCCAGTTTAATAACCGTTGTAAACAATTTATGGAGCAAAAATTGAGAAATCGAATGCATTGTGCTGCTACACAATCTCCGCCCAACATGAATTTCGCGTCTACCTCGTAAGAAATTCCATTTAAGTTTCGTTACAGCAGAAACCCCGCGTTCACTTCTGTTCAACCGTTTAGCGTCGGGACACAATTCGATTATGGGCCACTACAGGACTGTCAAGCTCAATATGAAATTGCCTTATGGCGCGCGAAGAGCCCGTAGGTAGTTGTGGGCTACAGTTTAACGAGTGGGCTCTCTCATGCCTGTTTAATTAAAAACCTTTTTCCCTTTGATATGGAATTCCCTCCAGACGAAGTGGAAGCGGCGACGCCTTTTGATTGAAAGTCTGTGCTGGGAGGGTAAAAACCTTCGCTGGCAAACTCCGTTGTTTTATTAAAATATCGAACACAAAACAAAGTTCTGGACTTAACGAGGTATATTTTTTTCCGCAGAGAAAACCAAAAGTAAGGGAGTGGAGGCGAAAATTACATCAAAAGTGTTAAATTGCGGTTGAAGTGGAACATGTAACATCTTTTAAACCTTTTCGTGTTACGGATTTCAACGGGATACAATAAACTCGGCTATACACCCCCTTCCATGTCGTTTTGAGCCTTTCGGCTAAGCTTCTATAAGCGTGGAACTTGTGTTAGCAACCTCGTCATCGCCCATTTCTATTTTCTTTTTTCTTTTAGCGAATATTCGAAGAAAAGGAAGCTATTGTTGTCGGGGGAAATTTTTTAAAATTCCAATTCTCCAAAATATTTGATAGGTACTTACCAAAATTCGTTCCAGACCATTCTGAATTCATTGCCAAAAGACACCAAAAATCATATGTAGGTACATATATTTCACACGATAACTCTCGATAGAATTGAGATAAAAAGGTCATATTCGCACAAAAATCTGTCTTGGCAGTCGAAAGGCTAAGTTCGTACATGGGCAGAATCGGACCAATATAAGGGGGGGTTTTGGGGAGTTTTAAGGGGAGGGAAATTATCTATAAATTCCAACAATGAGACATTCTGACAAGTGACACCTTATTTGAGAGGTTTTTTAATGCCAAACACGATGGTGAAGTCAGAATTGCAATATCTTATTCCGTTCTCAAACTGGAGCACTTTGAAGATCAAGAAAACGTGGTTGTTACTTGAGATGTTCTTCACGGGTCATCGGCTCTAATTCTGACAATGGAATTATTTATCGCAATTTTGACTTCGCCATCGACTTCGGCGTTCAAAATTCTATGAACTGAGCTTTCACTTGGCAAAAAATGGAGACGAAAATTGTTATAAAACCAGTAAAAAGGAGACATTTTACATAAAACCAGTTTTTACTTTGTAAATTCGCTCTTATGCATGCTGCATGACTGAGTATTTGTAAATATACTGAAGCAGTTATTAGCCTCTGTGGCCGGTGAAATGTCAATTTGTCTTGATCCAACCTGAGTAGTCCGGTCTTACTGAGTTTTCTGAGAAAATACCAAGAAGACCTCAACATCCAACTCAATAAACAGGCTGTTCGTCGTCTTAATAAATTGATCACGAACTCGAAGGGTCCACCGTTTAAACTTGGACTGTCCTACGTAAATATTTGGTATTTACTCCTTCAGATCCGAATTATAAGTTTGGTAGGTACATCAGGCAAAAGGTTTCTGTATATACCAGACCACAATGTTTAACATTTAAACTGCTATTATAACGTGCTCTGAAACCGTTATTGAGGTAATTAAAACTGCTCAAAAATCTCCTTATTGTAGAGAAAATTATACGGATTTCACTAAGCTCATCTCATGACTCGTCCTGCTAGGATTATGTCCATAAAGTTCTCTCTCGGGCTTTGACCTCGGCTGTATACGGACGTTCGATCGTTCCTCGTTACAATATCCATTAGGAAACACCGGTGAAACTAGGATTAGGCCGTGCAGTATGAGATAGTCGCTGAAGCCTCGTCATGCAGGGGTGTGTACTGCAACGGCTTACAGCGCCCGATCAATTTATTACTTCTTTCAATCTTTTACTTTTTTCATTAGCCGATTTGTTGAAAGTTGAGATGAATCCTACGAAAAATATGAACCACGAATCTTGAGGTGTAAATGAGTCATGACCAAGTAATAATCGCGACCTCTGATCTTTGGCTTTCGTCCAAAATAATTTCGTAGGAGTGGACTGACGATCTTTCTTAACAGGTATTTATTGGAAATAATATCAACTGGTTTGCGGGCACGGTGGTGGGAGGATCTGAAGTTTCAGTAGAAATTGTGATTTATGACGACATCAATGGTCATAGTCCCGTAAGTGATCGTAAAATGTTCGCTGGGTACGTTGGTAGATTCGGAAGCAATATGTGAGCGAAGTTGTTCCTTTCTGCCAACCAACTGCGCAGACTCCTTTTATTGTTTCGATGGAAGAAGTACATTGTGGCTGTACCCCGGAAGCGGGACGTCCGTTAATCAAGAGACGACAATCCGTAGCATAATATTTGGAGAGGGAGAAAAACCAGGATGAAAGAGGTGCCATAATGAAAGAGATCCGCGGCAAGAGGTTGGGAATTCAAGGAGAAAGATGGAGAAGAGTGCTAGGAAGTGGAAGTTTATATTGTTCACCTCTGATACAAAAGGGGAAACGTCCCTACGCAATATGTCGAGTGCCTCTCATTGTCGTTGAGAAACGGGTTGTCGGGGGTGCGTGAGGAAAGGTAGCAGAACCTACACATCTTTTTGGTGTTTATACCTATGTCGGTTTATACCAACCAAACATTAGGTTGACTCAGTCAAAATCAGTCAATTAGCACCATCTTGATTGGTGTGACGTAGGTAGTACAAATAAACCCCACAATTCATGAATACAAGTAAATTATAAAAACTTAACCCAGGTTTACAAATAAAAAGGTCTTATGTTTTGGACAATTTATGTCTTTACTATGGCACACGCTTTCTTCGTCACACTTTTTGAGTTATGTATAACTCAAAAAGTGTGACGAAGAAAGCGTTATGAAACATTTCTAATGATTTTCACGTACAACCGATTCGTTGCTACGGAACTTCAACTTCGCCAGTTGTCATCGTGCAAAAATCGTTCACCACTCGTTGGATAGCTCTCGATTTACCTAACCATATTACGTTAACCACTGCGGAGTGCGTGGCCGACAAGCTGCGGTATGAGCGTGATTTTTTAAATAATTGTTTACACACAGGTAAAAGCAGACGAAGGAGCCGAGAAACACGATTTTTTATTAACCATAAACCTTCCAGTAGCAAATCCGGTTATATAGGGAAATCCTTGTGCAGATCACCCTTCTGTCTATACCAGACTGTATTGCAAATCGGCACCATACCATACTCATACCATACCATACGAATTTCTTTCCTATCATACCATACTGTATTATACCGAATCATACATACAATAATAGGTATACCATACCATACTCATACCATGTCATACAAACCGAGTGAATATTGAAATGTCATCCATTTCTGACCTATATTTAAAATTTCAAGTATCTAGCTCATCATCAAAATTTAATTTGTTTAAACAAATAGGTATTATTTAAACAATTTTACAGACAAGAAACCGAGTGGATATTGCATACATATCCAGTTCTGACCTATTTGTAAAATTTCAAGTCAATAGCTCATCATCAAAATTTAATTTGTATTATTACAAAAAGGTATTATTTAAACAATTTTACAGATGAGAAACCGAGTGAATATTGTAATGTGGTCTATCCCCGACTCACGGTTAAAATTTCTAGACTGTAGTTTACCGGGAAGATGAAAAAAGGTAGTTTTATTCTGGGCGTCTGGGGGTTGGGTCACATAACGGCCGTTTTCGACGCGAAAGTTTAGTGTTTTTCCTAAACCTTTGCGCGGTCACTGTGAACGAACGGCTGGTCGCACAAAAATCCAATTGGTCTTAAAAGATTCGTAATTTTTCAGGTCATTCTAAGGCGAACTAAAAATTACACCTTTTCATGAGAATTTTTAGAGATATGACATTGTCGAAATTTCAAAGTTCGTTTTGAACCCCTTCCCCTTGACCTAGGGTTATGAAAAGTTTCGAGGATCATTGTGGGGCTGGTCCAAACCCAGAAACCAAATTTCGTAATTTTAGCTCAACGCTAACTGTTGAATTTTTTCTTTGGGCGATTCCAATGGTTCATTATCGAAGATAATAAACCAAAACCGCATTAAAATGTATCCAGCGGTTGAAGCGCCAAACGGTTAACATCACTCATTTCTCCATAATTTATATTGAGGTACGTGGTGTGTGTGTGGGAGGGGGCGCAAAGACATAAAATGTCCCTCGTGGTACGAAAGCTGTTTTGTGTATTTATTACTGACATGAAATTCAGTCCGGTACATTCTTCAAATTCACCATAGTTCCGATTTTCAGCAAAAACCCTCTTAGTTTTCGGATCTATGTTTCTAGATATCGAAGTTTTTGTTGAAATCGGTGGTGGGGTTTTAAAATATCGATCTATTGGTGTGAAAGGGATCTTGCCTATGATTCATGACGTACCTCAGGACCATAATTTTTATTAGGGTCGGTGATTCCGAATCTGAGATCGGTTGACCTTCATTGAGTCAGGGTTAAGGTCATTTGAAGGTCAACTCAAGGGCAATGAGTGATAAAATCAGAGTGAAATCTGAACATTTGTACATAGGTTTTTGACGTCTCTTAATTAGAATATTAACATTGTTTTCCTTAACAAGGACCTCTTCGTGGTCATCTGAAGGTGAAATAGCCGAAAAAGGGCCTAAATGAGGTTACTATTAGGTCCAACATACCAACCACCTTGGGGGAATCTCAGAAAAATATGTGCAAATTCTTTCACATTTTTCCGATTATTTCCTCACCTGTATTTTTCATACAAAATAACCGACTTTCGGCCATTATTTCGTTCAAATCGGATAGCACCATGTGAATCAGCGTTGAAAAACAATGAAAAATCATGTGCCACACTTGGGGATTACTAGACGCCATGTTTTGCGAAATTTGGCATCTGAGCAACTTTGCACGCTCGCAGAACAGGTTCTGCGCAGTCAAATTCATCGATTGAGCGGTCAAATGTTCATGAAATTTAACGTAGGATCTGAATCTGCAATAAAAACTCAGGGTACCCATCTGAAAAACCGAAGTTGGTGTCAATTGCGCATGTTTCTGCGCATGCGCAAAGTGCGGGAATGAGATATTTGAATTCATTGTAAAAAATGAAGGGGGGTTACTTTAGAAGCTTTTTTTTCATTTTCCTGAAAATAACGGAGTATAAAATAACCCTTTCTAGGCGGTCCACTACTTAAGAAACACCCAGTGTAATTTTTCCTTTCCATAATTCTAGTTTTTGACTCCATTCTACTTGAACAAACGCACAATATTTTAACTAGTTAGGTGCTTATATTGCACAGGTTGTGACGTAAAGCATAAAATGACCTAACAGTCTAAGTTCCAGTCGTGACTTATAGCAGTGATACTTATTTTGATACATTTTATGTATAATGAATGAATAACTTTTATTTCTGGTTTATTATTTTTGGTTTTGTGCGCAAACGCATAAAATTATTCAGTTTTGTGAGTTTTTATTCTGTTTAATCTTTTATGCTACGCCGCTTCTATAGAGGTTCATGAGTGGAAGTTCGGATCGGATTGAAGCAACTCCAGATTTCCCAGGAGCTCTAAACCACCTTCACCACACAGATCGAAGGCCCGATGCAAGTGTAATAGGGAAGTAATCACTGGGTAGGATTCAAGAAGGATATTACGTAAGGAGACTAAGGAGAGGCAATATTCCATCCTCTTCATAAATGGTGCGGAAACTCCGAAGCTTATAACCACCGTAGTACTGCCACGAGGAATAAGTTATGGAGGAGACAATGATTAGCTGCCTGTGTGTACAAATCGCAAAAGGGAAATATGTATGGGAAGGAGGAAATCTCAAGACGCATAGCAAGTTGCTAATATTATATCCTAGTATACTACACAATAATAAATTGATCTACGTGCAATTACATTTGGTCTAAATTCTTCCATTGGGACTCGGTGGAGATCAATGAGCGTTCCAAGACGTTTGCCCATAGGCGGATGAATCACTCGCCTACGCGATGATGAGCCAATTATAAGAAAACTGTATTTTTCTGGTTAATATCTGACAACTGATAACTGATTCAGTTACCCTTGATAAAGCAATCTCTATTTGTGTGTAAAGTACAGAAGTAACTTGAATAAATATAAGTTGAATTTGGTATTTATGTTGTAGTTATGTGTTCTTACCTGATAGGCATAATGTTGTATGCAGCGACCCCCTTCCACAGCACAAAGCCTGAGGCTTTAAAGTGGACCGGTAATTTCCAATGGTAAACTATATTATACATAATATGTATACACAATACATGTATTGTCTACTTCAATTGGAAATACATATCTATTTATCTATCACCTGCCTCTGGCTTGTCTCCGGCTTCTGCCATTCGATTCCGAACCTAACAATTCTAACGACGGTTTGTCCAAAAATAGAGAACGACTGAAATTTGATATTTATCCGAAACCACGTCCTCTGTTCTGAACCTTTTATAAAAATGTCAACGTTTAAATTTTACTTTGAATACGAGGTTTTTTGTTTCAAGTTGCATTAAATAGGACAGAAAACCGACGTCGTATTGAATAAAACTAAACAAGAGTGGTGATGTATACTGTAACCCATACTTCCGTTTTACAGAGATGATGAAAACCAAACATGGTTTCCCATTAACCATCAATACAAATTGAGAAATTTTCAAGGTGTTTCGTCCACAGTCAATATATTTTTCATGTCATTTTTCAACAGTCATAAACAAGTACCTATTCACGTATAATAAGTAACCCTTTTTTTCAGGTTTTTTCAATTTTTTTGCAATACAATACCTACAACTAAATTATTTCAAATAATAGGATGAGATAGAAATCTACATGTATCACTTATATTTGAAGAATTTTGTAGATACGAGATTTAGTAGATAACTTGGATGTTGTATGCATTTTGAAGAGGCAAAAGGTGATATCAATAGTCTTGACAAAATAATTGTGTTCCACAACTCCCGGCAAAAAGCTCGTCCCTATATAAAAATTCGAGTCGGAAAGGAACCTCGCTGATAAAGTGAGAAACACTGATACCCGTATCGAATAAAACCCTGAGGAGTATCGCATCTGTCATTTTTCGATCTGACGAGCGCGAAAAAAACAGTTCTTCCTTTGCTTCTTTTTAACCACCCCCGCCTTTCTCAGTTTCATTCCTTCTTCTCACCCTCCTCACCAAGGACCAACAGCCGCCAAACAATTCTTTTCACTTCACTCGTCTGCCAGTCTTCAACAAAAGGACTTTTTCCCTCCTATTCTTCAGACCGGAAAACTTAACAAATTCCCGTCGGTGAGATACTGTATTTTAAACTGTAGCTCTAAGACACGAAGCGTTGGTTAATGTGCATAAACAACTGGTAAATAATAAGGGCCGTTGAAAAAGTTGAAAACTCCTACAAATGAGACGGAGGATATTCTTTGAAACACCATAACGACGCTTGCGTAAGTGTTTCGTCGAATAAATTCAACTCGAGATTATTTATTCTCTCTCGTTCATATCCGAAGTCAATTAAACCGCAACTTAAAAACTATTTCGGTGGAATACAAAGTTGCCCGACCAGATGAGAGGCGGAATCGTTGCGTTCAGAAATCAACTCGTGGACTGAGACCGATGGAATCGGATGACTTTACTGACACCAGCTGTCGGCGCGTGTCAAGATTGATAGTGTGAATCAATAACGATCGGTCATTGCACGAGGATAGTTTGATTTGCAGTGCGATTTTCAGAAAACAAGGATTGAGCACAATCAAAAGCGCCAATCGGAATTTTCAAGAAGAGTTTTCATACTGCCTCCACCATATTTTTCGGATGTCATGAGAGTTATTTGCCTTCAACCCCATTTGAAAGTAGCAGCTCGAAGAACTGCACTACACTAAAACGAAACACTCGAATGTACAGGAACTTGAATCGTTAAAAAGCCGGGGAAAGAGACGGCCACACTAAATTCAAACAGGCACCGAAACTTTTGGTGTTAGAAATAATCTATTCCTAGATTCAGACGATGAAGTTCTTTAACAACAGTAATAAACTATAGGCGTCAATCGCCCCCAATCTCATCGTCCAGAAAAAATTAATTTATCTGATTTAAGTTCAAATAGAGCCACTAATGAAGAAAGAACGGCTGTGAAAGCCAAACCAAAACACTCATCTGAATGGTAGATGTGAAATTGATATGAACTAGAGAACGGTATTCATTAGGCTAATGAAGTTAAATTGAACCTAACTTCTTTGATTGAACTCACAAAATGATCCGACACATATCAGAATAGTCCATTACATTAGTTGAAAACTCTGACAAAAGTGGTGGTATGTTACAAGTTGCTGATAATACCGTTTCTCACACTACTCTAACGGAAGACCGATTTTTCAAAAGATATTTCATTATATTGCCTTAGTGTGTGAAATCCATATTTCACGTTATCTTGAACTCATTCGAATGCCTGGCCTTTATTAGATCCCCAACCCAATTCGTAAACCTATTTCCCGTTCGGACTAATACCATTATATTCATCGCCTTTCAATCTGTATAGACCGATTAGCCTGCCACGAGCAAACTTTCCAATCCGATTCATTAAAAAATGCAACGCTCAATTTCAATCTTTCATTTGAATATCCGATTATATTCACTTGCTTAACATAGCTTGAATGATGTTGTTACTTCGTGAAAGTGATAGATAGCCCTATTTGAATATCTGAGATAGAAACGCGTTTGAACAGGCCTGTGGTTGGCAACATACAAAGATTTCCGTGATAAATCATTTTCGCTTATCCACTCCCGAATGTGTTGCGTTGGGGCTATGGAAGAAGATCGATTCCATTTGTGTATACATCTACTTCTTTCACAGATTTCTCGATCGGACGAACAGAAACGAGAAATCACCAATCACAATACCGAACACCAACGTCTCTCAAACAACTCTCCAATTCAACTTCATTAAACTTTAAATTGTAGGGGCTACATCGTGAATCCCCTTGGACCCTTGATGAGCGCTTTGTTCTAGGATCGGCTCAAGAGTGGATAAACGTGGCTTTCCCGGATTTTATATTGAGTTGGGCAGTGACTCGAGTGTTGAAGTTGGAGCATTTGAAACGTCGGAATCCACTTGTTCGAGAGTTAACAGCTCCGACTCTCGCTTGGTAATAGTTTTTGTTTACAACAATTCATACACGTTAAAATCTTATAATAAATATCTGTAATTTCGTACAAAGTTGATTTATTAGTCAAGAAAACCCGATACCTTAGAGTGCAAATCGATCAGGTGCTTGGCTGGGACTTTCACGTTAAAGTTCTGAATACAAAACTAAGAAGGCTGATTCCACTCCGCCGCATTGTCATAAGCTTTATGATGATAAAATTTATGAAACAGTTTTACAATGATCTTGTACAATCTATTTTATATTACGCATTACCCTTCTGGGGATCGACTAATAAAAATAAGTTACAATCGGTAATGGTGACGCAAAAAACCTTAATTAAAATTCTTCTAAGAAAAAGGCAAGATATCCCACCGTCAAACTGTTCGAGGACTCCGGTGTACTGGATCGATCACTGCTGGCAGAACAAACAACAATAATATACATACAAGAAGTTTCTGGAGGGGGGAAATTGACAGATTCAGTGGTATGACGATAAATAAAGATAGGATTACGCTACTGTGGCTCAGAGGTTGTATCTTTGTAACGGGGTCACTCTATTCAACAACAACTCACCTACTGGGAACTTCAGGCATTTCGTTGAACGTGTGCAAGAAGAAATTAATTTCCTTTTGCAAATAAAACGGAGTAGGTAGGTAGTAGCTGAACATTGACCATGTATCCTTAGTAATAAGTACGTGAGCTCCTGAATTTGTTCATCATTAGCAACATTAATTTAGAACATTAGGTATATGATTCTAATTTTCTCTAAAACAGATGAATCAGACGTCTCAGAAACCTGACTAGTCCACAAAACCCAAGTTACCAGGAAACGCAAACAACTGCTGAACTCGCCCATCTGACAAAGATTTAACATTTTCCAATAAACGTGGTTTTATTTGGCATGAAAGAAATGTATAAGTGAACAATTTTTAAAACATCATTGTTCTAAATGCTTCAAAAATGGCATTGAATTTGGACTAGTCGTGTTTCTCTTGACTCTCAGCTTGAAATTCAAACTCATGTCGTGTTTTTTTGAAGTAACATGAAATTAATGTGTGCAAAAATGACTCTTGTATTATGGAAAATATTCAGTCAGATTAAGACAGGAATCATTTTTTAATTTTTATATTTTGGTTAAAATTCAATTTTTTGTGGAGATAACATTATTGTGCTTGATTACCACACTAACCGTTTTTGTTTTCACGGCCAATCTTCAAAAGTAGACATTTCAGGTAGATACCTACTTAAATCTTCACCTGAAAGCTTTTCCAGTTTTAAGACGTTATTTTGTTTACGTTACCTACAAGACGCTCCGGTTCACATCACAAGATGTTCTTAAAGGGGACCGTAGAATTTAGGAACAATAATTTAGACCATTAGGTATAATATATATGGTCTATATTATGATTGTAATTTTCTCTAAAATAAATGTATTTAAAAAAGAATTTGAATCGATGCTTTCAAAACTGTGAGATATCTCTATTCAAATGTACCTATCCAAAATAAAACTAATTTTAACAAATCAGAAAATAATAATTCTTATTTATTAGTTGATGGAACAATCAAGTTTCAGGACATCGAGACACGAAAAGACCAGAAAATAGAGGAAAATCCGAAAAGTGTTACACTCTCGATCGATATGGACGAGTTTGATTGGACTAGAATAATGGAGGAAGCAATCTCGGCGTATCCCAACTTTTCCAATCATGCCGAATTGGTATTTGTCGAATGTTTCTCTCCTCTCCGCCATTCTCTTTTTCCTGCCGAACGTTTGAAAACGAGTTTTCATACAAATTTCAACAACCTCGCGCACTTACCGGATTTGTTATCCCCGAGGCGCGAAAAACTTTTCCCTAAGGAAGATTGACTAGCGGTACACTGTCGAGGCGGAAGGAGGCAAAGGAGATTGTAATAAGTTGGGAGCTAGGAAGGTGGAGGAATTAGTATGTTTAACTTAGCGTCAAGTTTTGCGCCTAACATACACGGCCGTACACTCTTAAATCTAAACTTTGCGTGGGCTTTTATCCTTACACGTTACAGTGTTATCGCATCTGTGCAAGGAGTAGCCGTTTTGGAGTTTTTTTTGGACTAAAAATACGCGTCAGTAGTTCCAAGAACGTTCTTGGGGAAAATTCATGAATCCAATTAAGCAAGGAGGGCTTCCCGGGATAATCTCAAACTACATCATTCCGCGGTTATATTCTCAAAAGTCGATAATTCATCTCATTAATAATTTTTGTAAGTGGATATAAAATACACCCGGCGTAATAGTGGGTCATAATAATTTGTAGATCAGTTCCAACCACCCACAAAATGTGAGCCATACTCCTCAAATCACCTCGTGAATTATTGGCGATGGTTTGATGTGGAAAAAACTCTGCAAATTCTTGACACAACGGTTTATTATCTTCTTTGTACAGATCACCCTTTTGTCTACATCACTAAATGATAGTTTAATTATTATTATGAATTATCATTGATTACTAACATATTAATAATTATAATCAAGTATTGTAAATTATTATTAATTGTTGTTTAACCATTAATTGACTCGATATCTGGAAACCTGTACGAGCCAGCTGGGCTAGTGTGAATATTGTCCGAATTGAAGGGGTTTTTCTTTCAAATAACTACTAGTAACGTGAGCCTACCACTTGTACACCCCCCCCCCCCCCCATCTACCAGCCCATTAATCACCCACAATTTCAATTTATGTGGTGGAAGTCAGCTGATGAATGACGGACGATAAATGTTGTGATGCAGTAATACTCCCGGCCACTGCCAGCTCCTCCACCGCCGACCACCCCCGCCATCATCGCCCACCGACCTCCCTCGCTCTCCTCTTTAACACCCACACCATTAATCACCCACAATTGCATTTATGTGGTGGAAGTCAGCAGATGAATGACGGACGATAAATGTTGTGATGCATTAATACTCCCGCCCCCTTCCCACCTCCCACGACCACTGACAGCTCCTCCACTGCCGATCACCCACTGCCATCATCTCCCACCGACCTCCCCCGCTTTCCTCTTTAACACCCACACCATTAATCACCCAAAATTTCAATTTATGTGGTGGAAGTCAGCTGATGAATGACGGACGATAAGTGTTGTATTAATATTAATACATACTCCCGGCCCCTTATTAAAATTATTCATTTATTAAATTTTTGTTCGATTGATTTTTATTGAATAAGATCTAAAAGTGGACTTGCTGGTGTTAATCATCTCCCTAACGCAGGCATGGCCCTTATAGGGGGTTAGTTTTCGATGAAGCTATGTATATATTATTTTTCTGTACAGTTTTGGAAAATCAGTATATTTTATTTTATTTTCAACTGGGCTTCATGAACAAACCTCGCACCTGTATTAATTCACATTTTAAGATATTTATACAAACGGAGTATACAAACTCGTAGGTATTTTGTCCTTCATATGAATAGGCAAACACACAACAGCCCTAATAGGTGCCATATCATTGAACGGTACAAATCCTACCTACTCTCCTGAGGATTCGGCAATGATAGTTCTACGTGATCAGGTTTTGATATATAAAAACTCTGCAAATTCTTGACACAACGGTTCATTATCTTCTTTGTACAGATCACCCTTCTGTCTAGATCACTAGGTCTAAATGTCTAGATCCTAAATGTTAGATTAATTATTATTATCAATTATCACTAATTATTAACAATTTTGTCAAGTACCTAGTGAAAATTATTATAATTTATTGTTAGGTATTAATAATTGGTATTTATTATTTATAATAATTATTATTAATTAATACTATATAATTCTGGGGTTTTTAATACTACGTCGGTAATACAGTTTCTATAAAAGAATTACCTACCAACAAACATTCGAAATTACCTTCATTTCCGTAGCACGAAACGCACCTCAGAACAACAAACTCGACATCACTTAAGCCATATGATGTTCCAAAGAGCTTGTTAGTATGAAAATGGACCTGTATTTCAACAGTTTGATTCACGATCCTGTAGTGAGGCACAATCTTTGAGCCGTCATTGTGAACGAACGGCTGGTCGTACAAAGCTGCGGATGGTCTTAAAAAATTCTACGGAACAAACTCTATCTAAATATGAAATAAAAAACATACCGTTCTATATGAATTTTTCGAGATATGAAATTTTCAAAATTTCAAAATTCGTTTTGAACCCCTTCCCCTTGACCTAGGGTTATGAAAAGTTTCGAGGACCATTGTGGGGTTGGTCGAAACCCATAAAAAATTCTTGACACAACGGTTCATTATCTTCTTTGTACAGATCACCCTTCTGTCTAGATCACTAGGTCTAAATGTCTAGATCCTAAATGTTAGATTAATTATTATTATCAACTATCACTAATAATTGTTAATAATTATTATTAACAATTTTATCAAGTACCTAGTGAAAATGATTATAATTTATTGTTAGGTATTAATAATTTGTATTCATTATTAATAATAATTATCATTAATTATGATTAATTAATACGATATAATTCTGGGGTTTTTAATACTACTACGTCGGTAATAATTTTTCTATAAAAGAAGTACCTACCAACAAACATTCGAAATTACCTTCATTTCCGTAGCACGAAACGCACCTCAGAACAACAAACTCGACATCACTTAAGCCATATGATGTTCCAAAGAGCTTGTTAGTATGAAAATGGACCTGTATTTCAAAAGTTTGATTCATGATCGTGTTGTGAGGCACAATCTTTGAGCCGTCATTGTGAACGAACGGCTGGTCGTACAAAGCTGCGGATGGTCTTAAAAAATTCTACGGAACAAACTCTATCTAAATATGAAATAAAAAACATACCGTTCTATATGAATTTTTCGAGATATGAAATTTTCAAAATTTCAAAATTCGTTTTGAACCCCTTCCCCTTGACCTAGGGTTATGAAAAGTTTCGAGGACCATTGTGGGGTTGGTCGAAACCCATAAAAAAAATTTCGTAATTTTAACTCAACGCTAACTGGGCAAAGTGGCGCGGACGGCGTACGGCGTACGGCGTACGGCGGACGGCGGACGGCGTACGGCGTACGGCGTACGGCGGACGGACGGATTTTTTTTTATTCGATTTTCTGAATCTACGTATCTTGAAACGTAAACCAACAAATTTTGAGGGGGGGTTAAAAAAATTTTTTCTTTGGGCGATTCCAATGGTTCATTATCGAAGATAATAAACCAAAAGTATTGCGAGCTGGATGAAATGTGTTACAAGATTAAGGCTAAATTGGATTCTTTCCACGAGTCTATCAAATTGTATGAGTCCTTCACAGAAATTATAGAGCCGAAACGTTCAGTGGGTCTTCCACGGTAGGGCGTCACTAAATCTAAACTAGTGCCAAAGTTAGGGTGAAACTCTGCACGCAATAGCCGATCTTGGTCCCGGCACGAACCCCTAACCCGTTCACGACGTTGGGGAAACAATCCTGCGAAAACTCGCAGAAACCATCGCTTTCAAACTTACGAGAGGCGATAAGAGTCGTCATAACGAGCCTTTCAAGATATCGTGCTCTCAAGAAGGGCCCACGTGTGGAAGTGCAGGGCCTCAAGGGCTTGGAAACAAACTCATCTCGCACGATGTCCGAGATAACATTCTGAAGCCGCAAAGTACCCTAAGGGCTACAGATTACCTACTGCCACAATCTCGAGAGGCCCTTTCGACTCCACTTTCGTAATAGAGTGCTCTTTTTCGTTTTTTGGAGGTTTTTTCCTCTTCTCACAATCATCCCACGTTCACTCTCGTCTTCTCACCTGACAGTTTGCGTTTTGTGGAATGAAACGAGCGGCACTTAATAAAACAAGGTGTTGGGATTGGGAACGTTATTACATTTGGAAGGCTTTTGGAAGGCCCCGAAATCTCAGATGGAGAAGACAATGGATTATTATTTATCATAGCGAGCTAGAGGGTGGCTCTTTTTGTTGACAGCAGGCTCTTGATCATCATTTATTAACCTCCTGACCCTCTAAAAATATTATTGCCTCGAATACACACAGCAGGGGCACCTTGACGGCATGATAAATGCTTCTGTCCACATATAAGGAATGGTTTCATCCTTCTACAAGTATAGCTTAAATAACAAAAGTGCGAAAACACCTAGTACCTACACCAATGTTCCGTCACCAGGGTTGACGGACTATGTCCATTTTGATCGACTTTTCACCGACACCTAATCATCTACCTATAATCAGAGGATTTATAGAATAACACTCAAGACTCACAGTTTGTTTAACATGGATGTCAGTGATTCCCAAATGACTCAATTTTCGTCACTGTCATGCGGTCCTGAGATTTCACACTATTTGTAATTGTGGATGAATGATAAAAGTCCCGGATCGCTGTCTCAAACAGGCAAAAATCGAACTTTCACTACACGTTTCCACAACACCGTTTTTGATTTGAAATGGGTTCCTTGACTTCAAGGTCTTGTACCTACCTTAATGGGACAAAAACTTCAGCTAAGAACTGAAAACACTCTGCAAATTCTTGACACAACGGTTTATTATCTTCCTTGTGCAGATCACCCTTCTGTCTATACCAGACTATGTTGCAAATCGGTACCATACCACATTCTCACCGTACTCATACCATACGAATTTCTTTCCTATCATACCATACTGTACTATTCCAAATCATACCAAACAATAATCTATTCCTTTCTTGTTCATAATTTATTATTAAGCTGAAACTCATATTGTAAGTTTTGCTTGTGTAAGTGTTGCCTGTACTCTTCTAAAATCGTGTAACAAACTTCTGTGCAAACGCCTGTACTTGTCAACTTGTTATTACAAGTCCGTAAAACGACAGGAGTTGTAGTTTTAGTTTCATTGAAAAACGCTTGTACTTGTACACTTGGCAGTGCAAGTCCCTGTAATTAAGTAATTGTGACATTTTAGTTGTAGTTTTATTGAACGGGGCCCAGCCTGTTGATCAAAATACAGGCATTTCGATTCTGTGGATTCACTTTCATTTGAAGTCGATTTCATTTAAAGATCGTCTATTTCCACTGGTATACACTGAGAACAGTGTTAGATTACACCAAAACAATAATAGTGTACTCATATTTCAGTGGATATAGACGATTTTTTCAAATACTCTTGTTTTCTTAACATGTCCACGATTTCGTCGCGAGTCATTTAGTTCGTAAGAGGCGCTACATTTTGATAGATTCTCCCATAGTAAACATATAGAGTACTTGATCGCAATACTAAACTATTATTATCGATATCAATATCACTCATAACTGCATATCGCTAGAAGCAAATGAAATCTAGACGAAAGCTGCATATACACGCACACTCATAACAGTAGTTCTCGAATTTCTTAAGAATGATTGTGTTATTGTTAGACTAGAACACAAAATATTTGGCATCACCAAGAAAGAGGTCTTAGGTGCCGTCTAATCTAACAGTACGAAGCGAGAACAAATTTGTATAATCAGAATTCTCCACCTCTCACAATAAATTACCGGCTTAATTTCTTTAGTTAGAACTACGGCGGAGAATAACAATTACAGTACAAATGACAGAGCTGTAGCGATGATGAATGGTAATTCATAACAAGTTAAGAATCATTAATGAGATAAGACAGTTGCGGTTCTTCATCATGTGCATAGGTCTGGTTCTGTATCCATGGGTGGTCCGAAGGCCTTCCAGCCTTTCGCCATTCCTTTCTTCTGTACCTTTACATAATGACTCCACAAGGCGTTCAACTCCCAACTTGACTCCTGACCCACCAGCATCAACCAGTCCCTCTAAGGGCATCAGGATCACTCGGCTGAGATGTTTTGACTGGAATCATCCACCTCCACCTCTCCAACCAGAGAGTAAATAGTATCTCCTACATTTTCAATGGGTGAAAAGTGGTCTTCAGAGCATGAAGATGTCCAGGGGCCGCAAGTCATAATGTCTTGATCGTTCCCATTGGTTCATTTTTGCAAATAATAAACTATGAGATGAACAAGGCTGTTCTACTGTGGAGGGTTTCGGTTTTACAAAATCCAAAAATGGAAACAGCTTTTCTAGAAAACGCCTAACAAGTGTCGCCCTCAGTAATTAATATCTTTTCAGAATCTTTCGAAATCTGGCTTATGGCCTTGAATTTCGAAGATTTCGGTCTCATCGCATGATTTTCTATCTTGGATTGCATCATACAACTCGAAAAACAAGTTGAGAAACACAACAAAAATCTCCAAAAAATAGTTGGTATTCCCCATTTGATCTCGTGAGTTATATTGTTTCTAATTCAGTCATGTTATCCTTGTGATCAAAGAGATAATTCCACTGATATGGACTTGGAGTTGCCAGAGCGTCTGAGAGGTGAAGTTGAGGATTCATCAAGGCATACCAACCGGTAGGTAAAGGCCCAGGAATTCTCTCAGTAATATCCTAAATATTTACGATCATGAAGACACTGAGCGAGGCTCTTTGCCCTTACAAATAAAGGATGAAATTAGTGACTCTTCCCGGCACCTCTCAAGGATTACTATAATGAAATCCACCCCGTTAAAACCGACTCGAGTCCCAGTGGAATCCAAATTCCAACACCCAAGGAGACTATCGAGCGAGGAAACCTAGAATTACACCCGCCATCCACCAACCTTTGTGCGGCCCGGTTATTTGACAGCAGTCTTTGAGAGGTCGTTCGCTCTCTTTGGCCAAACGATAGAGCAGGGTGGAAAAAACTCCCTTATAAAGGCCGTTCTCCCTTGAGGAGGTACGAAAAAAAATTCCATATTGCGGAAGAAGCGGTAGTTGAAGTCAGAAATACGTCGAGGCGGTGAGGAAGTTATTAAAAACCCCTAACACCCTCTAATTACGCTCATCTGTTCTTTCTCGCGCTTCTGTTCTAGTTAAATTGGGCCTGAGAGACTGACTTACTTTTTTTCAAGGCCCCTGGTGAATTTTGCCTAGATGAATATTCATTGCTACAGCTCAGAATCATGATCCTAAGCGTAACTTATTAGTAACTTAATTCTAGCTTTAGCCTCAACTGAACGAGCAATGCCAACTAAGATGGACCCCCTTTTCCTCAGCACCTAAAATGAATTTACGAATGAATAAATGAAAACAGATTAATCCAAGATCCGTATGCCACAACATAATTGGTCACACCTAAAGTAATCATAAAACGAATCTTAAGGAGCCACGGAAAACTCGTTATTGCATTTTGGTTTATTATCTTCGATAATGAACCATTGGAATCGCCCAAAGAAAAAATTTTTTTAACCCCCCCTCAAAATTTGTTGGTTTACGTTTCAAGATACGTAGATTCAGAAAATCGAATAAAAAAAAATCCGTCCGTCCGCCGTACGCCGTACGCCGTACGCCGTACGCCGTCCGCGCCACTTTGCCCAGTTAGCGTTGAGTTAAAATTACGAAATTTTTTTTATGGGTTTCTACCAACCCCACAATGGTCCTCGAAACTTTTCAGAACCCTAGGTCAAGGGGAAGGGGTTCAAAACAAATTTTGAAAATTTGAAAATCTCATATCTCGAAAAATTCATATAGAACGGTATGTTTTTTATTTCATATTTAGATAGAGTTTGTTCCGTAGAATTTTTTAAGACCATCCGCAGTTTTGTACGACCAGCCGTTCGTTCACAATGACGGCTCAAAGATTGTGCCTCACAACACGATCGTGACTCAAACTGTTGAAATACAAGTCCATTTTCATACTAACAAGCTCTTTGGAACATCATATGGCTTAAGTTAAGTCGAGTTTGTTGTTCTGAGGTGCGTTTCGTGTTACGGAAATGAAGGTAATTTCGAATGTTTGTTGGTAGGTACTTCTTTTATAGAAAAATTATTACCGACGTAGTATTAAAAACCCCAGAATTATATCGTATTAATTGATCATAATTAATAATAATTATTATTAATAATAAATACGAATTATTAATACCTAACAATAAATTATAATAATTTTCACTAAGTACTTAATAAAATTGTTAATAATTAGTGATAATTGATAATAATAATTAATCTAACATTTGGGATATAGACATTCAGACCTAGTGATCTAGACAGAAGGGTGATCTGTACAAAGAAGATAATGAACCGTTGTGTCAAGAATTTGCAGAGTTTTTTTGAATAAAGAGAGAATCCTGGGAACATATATAAATAGGAAAACCTTACTAACTCAATCACCAATCTACTCCGTCAATTTACTACTTGAATATCTCACCGTTTGTAAACGTACAATAATCAAAATTTAACAATCATTTACTGCGGGTAAGTTTACGATTGAATAGAAATGAAGTTGAATGAGGTAGGTGATGTGGTGAAGTGAATATCACAATATCATGACATTAATATCATCGTTACCTTAATCGTAATAATTCATCTAATCATATTATGATGTCTCAGTACAATTAGATGAATTAAGTATACTATTATACATATTATGTTAGTATAATTAGTACACATTTTGGTTTATTATCTTCGATAATGAACCATTGGAATTGCCCAAATAAAAAAATTATTTAACCCCATCTCAAAATTTGTTGGTTTACGTTCCAAGATACGTAGATTCAGAATATCGAACAAGAAAAAGCTTTGAGCTAAAATTTCGAAATTTTTGTCACGGGTTCCGACCAACCCCACAATGATCCTCGAAACTTTTCATAACCTTAGGTTCAAAAGTTAGGGGAAGGGGTTCAAAACAAATTTTGAAATTTTGAAAATTTCAAAACTCGAAAAATTCAGATGAAATGGTATGTTTTTTTATTTCATATTTAGATAGAGTTAATTTTTTAGAATTTTCGAAGACCATCCACGGCTTTGTACGACCAGCCGTTCGTTCACAATGACGGCTCAAAGTTTTTTTCCCAGCTTTCATCTTCGCCGAATCTTGAATCTACTTATGTCGAATCTTGAAGATTCGACTTTTTCAAAAATCGGGACAAGATCGGTACGGCATAAAAAATTAATCGGGGCATTACAAAAATCATGGCGGGACGCCCGGGACACCTCGAAAATCGGGACGGATGGCTGCCCTAAGCCAAGTGCCGTTCCGTCCGTGTTATCGTCCTGTGTCACAAGCCGCGTCGACACCATGCCGGGCGAACCCGAGCGGTACGTCCATACTTCTTCGGCTTTCCCGCCCGGCCTGTGCCGCCGGGCCGCAAAGCCGAAGAAGGATGGACGTGCCACGCGGGTTGGGTTCGGGCATAATGCCGACCCGAACCCAAGCCAATCACCTTCTGTTTCGTCAATCACCTTCTGTACTGCAACGCTCAATTGTCAAAAAGCTCGCGATGACGAAAAGTTGGAGTGATGAGGAGACACTTGCAATTTTTCCCCTGTACAACGGTCGTCGAAGAAATTACTGGTTTTATGGTTATGAGATGTTCCAAACATCACATTTTACATAATTATTGGTCATTATTTTATTTTTAACTTGTAACATCTCATTTTGATCGGTTCGTTTTACAGCAGATTGCGTTACATTTTAATCAATAATTGCCAACCGATCAAAATGAGATGTTATAAGTTAAAAATAAAATAATGCCAAATAATTATGTAAAATGTGATGTTTGGCTCATCTCATTCGACCATTTTTTGCCGAGTAAGACCTCAGATTATCAGAAAAGAGAAAGTGTGGGGAGTGAGGGAAATATTTGAAAATCTTTGTCTCTATTCTGCCCGTTTTACCTGAATGAGCAGAATCTCCGACCATGTTACGAACTTATAACTATTAATTCAACTGAAACATGAGTGTGATAGTCTTAGTTTTCCGACGAGTGAAATTAATATAATCACCTACAGATGCCAATTTTTGTTTGGAAGAAAAAAATGTCGAGGCAAGATTACTTCAAAATCCACAGTCATGCAGCATTGCTCTAAGAACGAATTTTCGAAGATATAGGTACCTAACAGGTTTTATGAAAAATGTTTGTTTATTTAACCAATAGGGAAGTTAGGGCCAAGTGGGTCTCTCTTCCACCTCCCCTGGATACGTTCGAAAACATAATTCCTCTTACAAACGAAATACTGCTAACAATAATAATAATTATTATAAAAATTGAGATCAAAATTGAAATAATGTATTAAAATTTAATGTTTTTCCTTCAATAAGTTCCACATCAAAAATTGTTTTAATAAAAATAATGTTCTCCTTTCAAAATCAATATTTTGCTAACCACATATTTTTCATTGTATTCCTGAAAGCATTAGTTTGCTGATCAAGGTTGAACTTATCCACATATTCGTTATAGATTTTCGTTCCTTGTACCACGAATGATCTATTGTTTTACCATATATTAGTATAATTAGGTAATAATATTATCTTGATCTGAGTCAATATTGGTCAACATCCCTTAGCTGTCCACTTCGTAGGAAAGATAGACGGATGAGATGGTCCTTGAGAGAAAAAACGACTTATTCTTCATTGGAATTAATGTTCTGTTAATGAGCTGTTTATGTTAAGGTGACAGCCTCACGAGCAAGTTGAGGCATTTTAAAATCGCCTTAACTGCAATTAATCGATTATAAAACGATTAATTTGCGAGTTTTTTTTCTCCGTTGAATTGGTTGAAGTCATATCGATATCTCACCAAAAAATGGGGTTTTTATAATGAGTTGCAGTCGACTTACATCAAAGGTTTCAGTGAAAAAAAAGGCGATGTTATTATGCAACTACAACATATGACGAGAAAATTGAATTGACAAGACGATCTGATGCGATTGGGTGGTTGTGTACGCCATCATGAAAATTCACTGATTGCCCCATATTCCCTTTTTTCAGTCAATTAAGAACTGAATTAAGGGAGAAATAGAGAAGGAACAAAACAGCGAATTGGGAAGTGAATCGAGAGAACTCCTCTACCTCTCTCCCAACCACTTATAATACTTTCATTGTTATGTGGTCTTGCGATCCCTTATTTTTCTATTGTTTGCCTTCACTTCTCTCGGGTCTTACCGTAATTTTTTCCGATTGGTACGCCTGGATAATTAATAAAGATGAACTTTCTGCGGAATTTCGTCCAAGATTGCCACAATAATTATTATGTTTATCAAGGACTAGTAATCAGTAATTTGGCTGTGACTCATCTTTGTTGAGGTCATCGGAGGATAAAATTTAGGTCAGCGAGTAGTTTTCTGTACGTTGTAGACAAAAAAGTAAATTGCATAAAGTTTTCTTCGTTGAACTGATGCAGTCGTTTGAGCCTAGCGCGGGAAGACTTGTTGAAAACACAATAAAACTCTTACCTACTCTCCGGCTACATCTGAAGAATTTTTTCTTTCTTCATCTTCGAGAAAAACCGGAAGATGAGACGAGAAACTAGTGCGGCATCCGAGTGCCCGCATGGTATACTGGAGGTAAGAGCGCGGAAACAAAAATGCAAACACTATAAGAAGATTAATTTTTATAACCCCCTCTCACATAACTACACTGAGAACATAAACTAGAAATACAGGGTAATCCGCTCGTAGAAGCGAAAATATTTTTGCGTGAAAATGCATAAAAAATTGAGTGAAATACCGCCAACCTCATATTTCTATCTCAATCCGTTCTCAAGGTATGATTTCTTAAAGGAATTTCCAGAAAAAATCTTCTTCTTTTTCTCTCTCTTTTGAACTCTCTTAAACTCAAATTTCTCCACTTTTCTCCAGAATCAGCGTTAAATTTTCCATGGTATTAGGGTGCCTTGATTATTGAGAAGTACCCTCTAATGACCATAACAGCAGCTCAAACATAGACTTGAAAAAATAAAAATTCTGAAAATCTTTAGAACGTTACTACATTTCTAAAGAAAACCTGATTTTGCATTTAAACTTGAATTTTTGATTTGAGGAACACGATAATCTCAATGTTAACCATATCATTAAAAAGCCTACTGCATGAAGTATTTTTCATGAGATTCGTCAGGTAACTTATAGTTTAGAAGAGTAGTAACGTTCCAACGATTTTCAGAATTTTTATTTTTTCAAATTCGTCTATGTTTGGGCTGCTGTTATGGTCATTAGGTGGTACTTTTCAAGAATCAGCGATTGAACGCTGATTCCGAAGATTTGGTCAAAAGTTAATATTTAATCATTTAATCAAGTATAATAGAGAAATTTGAGTTGTAGTTGTAGAAAACACTGCTAGCATAAAACACTAAAATACACCATAATTTAGTTTTTGAGTCGAACATTGGTCTTCTTGAAGGTACATTTCATCCCTAATGAATAACTCCCAGTTTGAATCTAAATTGACTTTTCTCGAGTTTTTACGAGTCCGATCGATGTTGTCAAAAGTCCTATTCATCCCAAAATGAATTCGAAATTCGTAAAAATTCTCCAAGTCGTTTAGGTCCTCTGCGGTGTTGGAGAAGTATTGAAAGCAGTAAGTTTACTCTAACATGTTTGAATGAATTAATAAATTCTGTATTTTGACATCACATTCATTACATGGAAACACAATACCATTCATTGTTTCATTATTTAATTAATTAGAATACTACACAATAAATAATGTCAGTGTGTGGACTCTCATTCTACACTATTTCAGTTTACTCCGATGCACATTACAGTCATAAACTATCGTCAATAAATTAATACAATTAGTTATATACTTTGCCACGATCACCTGTGCCCCGACCTGGCTTGACCTATACAGTCGTGACGTCAGCCATCGTCAGGAATTGACAGACGAGTCGAACCACGAGGAAATAGACAGTTGTCGTCCTTAGGCAATCGTGGCCAGACCCGGCCCACCAACAGAACCAATAATTTGGTACTCCGATCTCCTTGAAAATTTAAAAATAGTGACCACTGATATGGTTCAACTGAAATGCGGAAACAATCAACTAAAATCAAAACTCGCGGAAGTCGATGATAAATATTGTAAAGCCGATGACACTCTGCCACCACATGTTGCTCAGATCAAAGCCGAACTGGATTTATTATGACTCGAAAAATGCGGTCTGAAAGAGTCCATTGAACGACCGATATTATGCAATCCCGTATCCTCTATATTTGGCACAAAACAGTCCACCGCTGCCACGACGAAAATAGAATTACCCGGTGCATCGAAGAGGAAATAAGTAAATTACCAAAATTGGCAACCGACAACCCGTGGAGCTTAATAAAATTCCTGGACAAACTTTATCAACTGTCAAGTATGAACAGCCATCTCTTCAAACAAATTTCCCAGCTCGTCGCAACCTACCAAATTAATTCAATTTTACTGCTACTAGCCACTGCACCTCGACTGACCCTCCAATCTCTTTCGCTAAATCTGTTTGATGAAGTGACCTCTCCACATACTAAACTAAATCCAGCGAGCAAAACGTTCTCAGGGCCCAGCACGCCCAACAGAATTTCCGAACATAAGTGGAACGAATTACCAACTTCATGGCACGGGAGACGCAATAAAAGAGCAAAATTTCATCAGGCAACGGTTCAAAAGAACATCCTGTGCGCACAATGGACGAAGCAGTCAAACAAATCTCGCGAATGGAATAATCCAGTCAATACATTATTTTTACGCTCTATGCTAATATTTGCAAAATCAAAGGAAAGTGTATTGAGGCAAATAGTCCGTGGAAAATTGACTAGAGCTGAGCGGAGTGGAAAAATTTGTAATCCCTAAAATGCGTACAACCATGGGACAGAAAACCTGGTAATTCCTTAGTCCAAAGACCCTCAACGCAATCGCTACCTTCGAGGAGGCAAACGCAAGGAGTTCGATATATAAAAGCTGGGCAAAATTTAGTGGTATTCGTATTGGACCTAAGTTACTGTTTTTAGTTAATACATGCAATATGCTACTCTTACCTACTTCCAAAATCTAGGAAGGGCCCTACCGTAGGTACATGTTGAAAATATGAAAATGAGAAAGAATAACACATTATGACCCAACGAATTCAAGAATTTATTGACCTACGAGTAATGAGTTTTGAAAAAGTAACAAAGATGGAATTTTAAAATGTTATTAAAAGCAGGAAACAAAAACATCGAAACGATATTTCTTAACGAGATTTGGGAGCGCTCTAGTTCATTGTAAGTCAATTTTACCGAAAATCCTTCAGCATTATACGGTATTCAAGGAATGTGGCCCTCCTGTACGTAAAAGCTGATGGAATAACACCGTGTCGCCGGGCTCCGGGTCACCGTTTCCTCCCTGCCAGCCGGAGCCGGCTCCCTAGACCGTCAAGAATGCCGGTCGGTTCTATTATTGCATTCCGTGGATGCGTTCGATTCTTTCCCTTTCCGGAAGGATCTGTACCCCGTCGACGTTTTGTAGGGCAGGAGGATCTGATGCGAGACAGATGATGAAGCTTCTGTACATACAGATTAACCGTGACAGAGACATCTATGACGGCTTGGTAGTGGCGGTAAAACAGCGACTCAACAAGAACTACCTACGCAGAAAGGAACGTGAGCTTCACCCACCGGTACCGAATAATAGCAAGCAGATTCACGGATGGACGGAACCGTCCACAGAATACTAAGCTAACCTGCTCCCGCCCTGTGCGACTCAATATAGAAAAACTCTGCAAATTCTTCACACAACGGTTTATTATCTTCCTTGTGCAGATCACCCTTCTGTCTATACCAGACTGTGTTGCAAATCGGCACCATACCATATTCTCACCGTACTCATACCATACCATACGAATTTCTTTCCTATCATACCATACTGTACTATACCAAATCATACATACAATAATATACCATACCATACTCATACCATGTCATACAAACCGAGTGAATATTGAAACGTCATCCATTTCTGACCTATATTTAAAATTTCAAGTATCTAGCTCATCATCAAAATTTAATTTGTTTAAACAAATAGGTATTATTTAAACAATTTTACAGACAAGAAACCGAGTGAATATTGCATTGAGATCCGGTTCTGAACTATTTTTAAAATTTCAAGTCAATAGCTCATCATCAAAATGTAATTTGTATTATTACAAAAAGGTATTATTTAAACAATTTTACAGATGAGAAACCAAGTGAATATTGCAATGTGGTCTATCCCCGACTCACGGTTAAAATTTCTAGACTGTAGTTTACCGGGAAGATGAAAAAAGGTAGTTTTATTCTGGGCGTTGACCCACGTAACGGCCGTTTTCGACGCGAAGTTTAGTGTTTTTCCTAAACCTTTGCACGCTCACTGTGAACGAACGGCTGGTCGCACTGAAATCCAATTGGTCTTAAAAGATTCGTAATTTTTCAGGTCATTCGAAAGTGAACTAAAACTTATACGGTTCAGTCAAATATTTTGAGATATGACATCGTCGAAATTTTAAATTTCGTTTTGAACCCCTTCCCCTTGACCTAGGGTTATGAAAAGTTTCGAGGATCATTGTGGGGCTGGTCCAAACCCAGAAACCACAAAATTTCGTACCGCGTACCCCAGGTTGGGAACCTAGGTATGCTTTATGCCAATAAAATCTTATCAATCAATCAATTAATCAATCAATCAATTCTGGTCTCGAGGTTAAGTACTCGACTCATAATCGAAAGAAACAGGACCGAGTCCAGACACCAACGGGAAAAATTTGTTCCCTTGATTCACCCTTTCCCTCAGATCACGTCAGAACACAAGCGACCGGCGGGCCACTACGTCAGAGCCTATGACGCACGAGCCTATGTCGTCAGACGGCTGGCAGAAGGCCAACTAATACGTCAGAGCCTATGACGCACGAGCCTATGACGTCAGACGGCTGGCAGAAGGCCAACTAATACGTCAGATCCTATGACGCACGAGCCTATGACGTCAGACGGCTGGCAGAAGGCCAACTAGTACGTCAGAGCCTATGACGCACGAGCCTTTGACGTCAGACGGCTGGCAGGAGGCGAACTAGTACGTCAGAGCCTGTGACGCACGAGCCTATGACGTCAGACGGCTAGCAGAAGGCCAACTAGTACGTCTGAGCCTATGACGCACGAGCCTTTGACGTCAGACGGCTGGCAGTAGGCGAACTAGTACGTCAGAGCCTGTGACGCGCGAGCCTATGAGGTCAGACGGCTGGCAGAAGGCCAACTAGTACGTCTGAGCCTATGACGCACGAGCCTTTGACGTCAGACGGCTGGCAGTAGGCGAACTAGTACGTCAGAGCCTATGACGCACGAGCCTATGACGTGAGACGGCTGGCAGGAGGCCAATTAGTACGTCAGAGCCTATGACGCACGAGCCTATGACGTCAGACGGCTGGCAGGAGGCCAACTTGTACGTCAAAGCCTATGACATGTACAGCTTTCGTACAAGTACGCAACCACGAGGGACATTTCATGTCTTTGCGCCCCCTCCCACACCCACATCACGTACTTATTTTTTTTTTTTTTTTTAAATAACAATTATTGTTATATAAATTATTGATAATGATCACCTGTTTGTAAACAATTATTTAAACAATCACGCTCATACCGCAGCTTGTCGGCCACGCACACCGCAGTGGTTAACGTAATATTGTTAGGTAAATCGAGAGCTATCCATCGACTGGTGAACGATTTTCGTACGATGATAACTGGCGAAGTTAAAGTTCCGTAGCAACGAATCGGTTGTACGTGAAAATCATTAGAAAATTTCTGAAAACATTTGATGTTTCATAACACTTTCTTCGTCACACCGTAATGTCACACTTTTTGAGTTATGTGCCATAGTAAAGACATAAAATGTCAAAAGTACGTAATGATGTAGGTGACACGTATCACACAACACAACAATGATCAAGGTATCAAGACTGATCCCATTAATCTTCTGTAACGTAAAAAGCCAGTTGAAGCTCCATGTATTTCAGATTTGAAACAACGGTTCATTATCTTCTTTGTACAGATCACTTTTCTGTCTAGATCACTAGGTCTAAATGTCTAGATCCACATGTTAGATTAATTATTATTATCAATTATCACTAATTATTAACAATTTTATCAAGTACCTACTGAAAATTATTATAATTTATTGTTAGGTATTAATAATTTGTATTTATTATTGATAATAATTATTACCTATTAATTATGATTAATTAATACTATATAATTCTGAGGTTTTTAATACTACATCGGTAATAACTTTTCTATAAAAGAAGTACCTACCAACAAACATTCGAAATTACCTTCATTTCCGTAGCACGAAACGCACCTCAGAACAACAAACTCGACATCACTTAAGCCATATGATGTTCCAAAGAGCTTGTTAGTATGAAAATGGACCTGTATTTCAACAGTTTGATACACGATCGTGTTGTGAGGCACAATCTTTGAGCCGACATTGTGAACGAACGGCTGGTCGTACAAAGCTGCGGATGGTCTTAAAAAATTCTACGGAACAAACTCTATCTAAAAATGAAATAAAAAACATACCGTTCTATATGCATTTTTCGAGATATGAAATTTTCAAAATTTCAAAATTCGTTTTGAACCCCTTCCCCTTGACCTAGGGTTATGAAAAGTTTCGAGGACCATTGTGGGGTTGGTCGAAACCCATAAACAAAATTTCGTAATTTTGACTCAACGCTAACTGGGCAAAGTGGCGCGGACGGCGTACGGCGGACGGCGTACGGCGGACGGACGGATTTTGGTTTATTATCTTCGATAATGAACCATTGGAATCGCCCAAAGAAAAAAAAATTTTTACCCCCCCTCAAAATTTGTTGGTTTACGTTTCAAGATACGTAGATTCAGAAAATCGAATAAAAAAAAATCCGTCCGTCCGCCGTACGCCGTCCGCCGTCCGCCGTCCGCCGTCCGCCGTACGCCGTCCGCCGTCCGCCGTCCGCCGTCCGCGCCACTTTGCCCAGTTAGCGTTGAGTTAAAATTACGAAATTTTTTTTATGGGTTTCGACCAACCCCACAATGGTCCTCGAAACTTTTCATAACCCTAGGTCAAGGGGAAGGGGTTCAAAACGAATTTTGAAATTTTAAAAATTTCATATCTCGAAAAATTCATATAGAACGGTATGTTTTTTATTTCATATTTAGATAGAGTTTGTTCCGTCGAATTTTTTAAGACCATCCGCAGCTTCGTACGACCAGCCGTTCGTTCACAATGAGGGCTCAAAGATTGTGCCTCACAACACGATCGTGTATCAAAATGTTGAAATACAGGTCCATTTTCATACTAACAAGCTCTTTGGAACATCATATGGCTTAAGTGATGTCGAGTTTGTTGTTCTGAGGTGCGTTTCGTGCTACGGAAATGAAGGTAATTTCGAATGTTTGTTGGTAGGTACTTCTTTTATAGAAAAATTATTACCGACGTAGTATTAAAAACCCCAGAATTATATCGTATTAATTAATCATAATTAATAATAATTATTATTATTAATAAATACGAATTATTAATACCTAACAATAAATTATAATAATTTTCAGTAGGTACTTGATAAAATTGTTAATAATTAGTGATAATTGATAATAATAATTAATCTAACATTTAGGATCTAGACATTTAGACCTAGTGATCTAGACAGAAGGGTGATCTGTACAAAGAAGATAATGAACCGTTGTGTCAAGAATTTGCAGAGTTTTTGGTTTATTATCTTCGATAATGAACCATTGGAATCGCCCAAAGAAAAAATTTTTTTAACCCCCCCTCGAAATTTGTTGGTTTACGTTTCAAGATACGTAGATTCAGAAAATCGAATAAAAAAAAATCCGTCCGTCCGCCGTACGCCGTCCGCGCCACTTTGCCCAGTTAGCGTTGAGTTAAAATTACGAAATTTTTTTTTATGAGTTTCGACCAACCCCACAATGGTCCTCGAAACTTTTCATAACCCTAGGTCAAGGGGAAGGGGTACAAAACGAATTTTGAAATTTTGAAAATTTCATATCTCGAAAAATTCATATAGAACGCTATGTTTTTTATTTCATATTTAGATAGAGTTTGTTCCGTAGAATTTTTTAAGACCATCCGCAGCTTTGTGCGACCAGCCGTTCGTTCACAATGACGGCTCAAAGATTGTGCCTCACATCACGATCGTGAATCAAACTGATGAAATACAGGTCCATTTTCATTCTAACAAGCTCTTTGAAACATCATATGGCTTAAGTGATGTCGAGTTTGTTGTTCTGAGGTGCGTTTCGTGCTACGGAAATGAAGGTAATTTCGAATGTTTGTTGGTAGGTACTTCTTTTATAGAAAAATTATTACCGACGTAGTATAAAAAACCCCAGAATTATATCGTATTAATTAATCATAATTAATAATAATTATTATTAATAATAAATACGAATGATTAATACCTAACAATAAATTATAATAATTTTCACTAGGTACTTGATAAAATTGTTAATAATTAGTGATAATTGATAATAATAATTAATCTAACATTTAGGATCTAGACATTTAGACCTAGTGATCTAGACAGAAGGGTGATCTGTACAAAGAAGATAATGAACCGTTGTGTCAAGAATTTGCAGAGTTTTTTTTATTCGATTTTCTGAATCTACGTATCTTGAAACGTAAACCAACAAATTTTGAGGGGGGGTTAAAAAAAATTTTTCTTTGGGCGATTCCAATGGTTCATTATCGAAGATAATAAACCAAAATAGCTACGATATTCCGGAGAAAAATAGAAGTCAATAGACGTTTTTTTAAACCGAATTTTCGAAGAAAAGGAAGCTATTCGTCCAAAATTTTTAAAACTCGAATTTCCGAAAAATTTTCGTACCAAAATCCGTTGCAGATCACCCTGAATTCAGTGCCAAAAGACACAAAAAAGTTGTTTCTTCGAAAATTTGCTCTTATACCCATGCTGCATGATTGTGGATGTTTTTTGGTTTATTATTTTTAGTTATCAACTCGTTCATGTAACAAATATTATACCTATTTTTTCATTTCTTCAAAAAAGTTTCCTTTATTTTTAAACCCCTCCAAGGAGTATGGTTTCGATCCACGGATTTCTAGGTTATGGGCCCAGCATGATTCCACTTGTTTACGGCACAACGCGTAATATTACAGACCATCAATTTCGGCCAATGAGTATTTTTAATGATACTCTTAATTTTACTGTTGACGAATCGCGTAGCGTAGCTGACTGGTCGGTTTTGAAAAGTTGCACGGTGCTTTAGGTTTGAAAAAGTTCCAAAAATGCCTAGTTTTACAGTAACTTGCTCCTGAATCAATCAACGCTGTAGCAGTTACATCATTGACAGTCAGGACAGTTGCGGGTCCATGGGGTCATAACCCCCCGATTGCCAAAAATCGGTAGTATCTATTAGTAGTAGTTATCTGGGCGTAGCTCACCGTTATAGCCCAATGCCCCAAACTTTTCGGTACGATATCTCAATTTTCAAAATAGTGACACTTCCTAAATTCCGAGGGGTCTCTCAATAGGTCCATACTATTGAGGCTGATTTCGAACAACGATCTCATTCGATCCATTCGGGGGAAAAGTGTTTTATAAAAAAAAAACAAAAAAACTGCAAAAGAATAATTCTTTTAGCAATTATTGCTAAAAAAAAAAAAGGAAAGACATTCAGTTATTGTCAGTGATTTTCTAAACGCTTTATATGCAATAGAAAGAATTAACTTTGTCTGTAAAATTCAATTCATCTGTCCATATGAGTTTAGTTATGTTATAACTAAATGAATGCACCTCATGCCCCCCCCCCTCCCAAGATTATTACCCTAGATTCCTGTTATTGAGCGTTTTTGACCACAGACCCCAGTTATTAGTAAGTTTTTTTTTTCCATAGAATTTTATTACATTTTATTCACTGATGTCTTATATCTATAGGTCCAAATTAATCGTCCCCCTCTATGAGCAAGCTCGTGTCGTGGGCTGAGGAGTCCTTCGAGCTCTCCACCACCTTACAAACAAGATAAATTACCCTAAGCAATTCTAAATAATTATTATTACGTAGATGTATAGCCAGAAGCGATCGTTTGCTTAACTGATAATACATAAAGATACGCTTTGCTGTACAAAATGCCAATATAGTATAACTGTAGAAGACACAAGGAAAAACGAGATTATCGCAGGTACCTTATGCTCACGATAGTGTGCGTTTTATTACAAATTTAAGTTAAACATGTTCCTCCAATTCTTCACAAAACTCATCATCTTTCATCATTCGATTAAATCGAAAAAATATTAAATCGATTAAATTACAAATTTTGTAAATCACTGTACCCTTCAGTTTCCCTGTGGTTCAAAGTCAAATTTTCATTTTATTTGTACAGTTTTATTGATAATAATGAATTCAGAACCGGGCAGAGCTCGGAATAATCTGGTCAATTTGAATGAAACGAAGGATGTATATTTGAGTTTCATTGTCATTAGTATTTATATGAAAGAAGAGGGGCTTTAGAGATGTTGTTTAGTAATAGGTTTAAATACACCAATTAGATATGGTATTAATAATATTTTTGTACATTTTAACAATATCGTGGGTGTTTAATTACGGAAATCTTGAGTTCAATTTTGGGTGTTCATCACGAGTGTAGAAGGTAAATTTTGGGTTGTGAATCCTTATCGTGGATTTACTTACGATGAGACACGCCTTTCCGTCCCGAAACGGCTTCTTTTCCGGTACCAACTCCGGTCTCCGAAATGCATTCCGTCGACCCGTCATTTGAAGGTGTGGGTACTTATGATGGCGATAATTCGAAGGGCACGTCCTAAGCCGTATCTTCGCCCTTCCATAACCCTGGTAATTCTCACGGAAGTAATAGCTATGATTCAAGACCTTCCGAGCCCCGTCTGGTCCTGTAGAAACGGTCTTTCGTTCGGGGTCTCACAAGCCCCTTCTTTCACGATTCCCCGCTCCAACTCTCGTAAACTTGGGGTCGGAACCACTCGACTCCTACGCTCCACCTCATCATTAAACGGTTTCGATCGCTTTCTATGTACCTATCTCCCTCTTGTTATTTCATAGCTCCCCGCACTCCAAGCTGTAATTATCGGTCTGTCTACAATCTATATGAGATCATTTTACCGCCAGTTAAACAATACCTGATCCATATTGTCTCCCTTAGGGCCAAATGAAATTCATAATAACACAGTGGAAATTCCTATCCATACGAATTATTAATTTTCGAATGAATATCTGAACAATAAACAACTCGCACAGTTGGACATTCCCTGATCCCCCCGAGAGAGAGAATATTCCAAAATCTGATCTTGGTCTGTGAAGGGAGCAAGAGGAAGCATTGAATACGAGAACATTCGCTCTTGAGTTTCCACAACTTATGTATTTTGAGGGACCCCTGTTGTCCCAGCACCACGATGAATCTCCATCATGAAATACTTAATTTCTCCCTTAGTGCAAAAAACCTCTGATCATGTATGTTACCTTTAAGAACTAAGGAGGCTACACACCAAATTACAGCTTCATAGAGTGAATAGCATAGAAATTAGCTTTAGGAGCTACTCAGCTGATCCGGGGCCTGGGCAGCATCAAGTTAGAATCCTAAGGAGGCTTCATACCAAAAATCCACTGTCATGCAGCATGACTATAAGAGCGAATTTTCGAAGAGATAACTGGCTTAATGTAAAATTTCTCCATTTTTCTGGTTTTATAACACATTTTGTCTCCTTTTTTTGCAGACTATCACCTCAGTTTATAGATTTTTCAACGCGGAACACGATGGTAAAGTCAGAATTGCGATATCTCATTCCGTGATCAGAATAGAGCAGATGAACTGCGAAGAATATCTCAAGTAACAACCACGTTTCTTCATACTCAAAGTAGTCCAGTTTGAGGACGGAATAAAATATCGCAATTCTAACTCCATCGTCGTGCTTAGCATGAAAAAACCTTTAAAATGACGTAGATTGTTTTGAAATATGACATATTTTGTGCAAATTTGAAATTGTTTGAAATATGATATTTTTTGTGCGAATTAAAAATTAAAAATTTTGGACCAAGAACAACAACTTCCTTGTCTTCTAAAATTTGGTAATGACAGCTTCATAGTGAGTAGAATAGAAATGTGAGCAGCATAGAACTCTGACCCCGCCCTATGCTGCTTAAAGTGTAAGTCCTAAGGAGGCTACATGCCAAGGTTGAAGTCTCTACCAGCACGAGAATTGCGCCAAAAAACTTCACTTTTTTTGTATCACGCAAATTTTTTTGTAGGTATGACAAACCCAAAACACGGAGATAATTTAATCAAATAAAAAACTCTATCAGGTCACTCTAAGCACGAGTTATGTACTTACCATAACAGCCAATCTTTTCGTTTATCTATACAATTTTATGTCTAATTGTGGCACTTTTTGACTGTTGACTGTTTTTTAATAATAAACCATGGATATAAACAAATACATGCTAGCTAGCAAGTTAACTTGTATGCATTTAGGTAACACCGAAATTACATATGGGACTGACAAGACTTCCTACGACTTATTTACCAACTCACTCTCCGAGTGCTTTCGGAGGAATCAAAAGCCACCAAGTTTGGCCCTAATACTCGTACTATGATTTAGCATGTTGCGAGAGACAAGACTTGAAAGTCACAGCGAGAACCTGAGCACGTTATTTCAAGTCAGCGTTATTACAAGTGACAGATTCATCGTACTTTCGTAGCCAAGCTGGAAGGAAAACTTCGTTTCTAGCGAAGAGCAACTGCGTTCATCAAACTTAGTTCTAGTCATAACTCACAACGGTAACTCCAGCAAGTTCGATCAGTCTACATTGACAACCTAATTGCTAAAAGGATATTTTTTATATTTTCTAGAATCGACAAATCGTTCGAAAAATAAGTAAACTTCGTGTAAATTTGAGTAGTTTGCTCGGTTAGTGTTGTTCGAGTAGTTTGGTTAGTGTTGTGAGTAGTAATAGCTCAATTTCCGTTAAAAATTCGTAGAATCTCCATCCCATCTTCTTCTGTAAGGATTCTTGTGGGCACAGAAAATACGAGTAAGTTATAGAATTAAACCTTTTACTTGAAAAAAAGTCTAGGTTTACTTAATCAGACAATAATTGGAAACTTGACTAACAACAAAACCTCACTTGTTTGGTTAAAAGTTGCAATTCCGAGTGTTATTTTTGAGAGAATTTCGTCTTTTTCTGACCCACAACGTCATACTTACTCGTACTATATGACGTTGTAGGTCGGAAAAACACGAAATTCTCTCAGAACTAATACCTACTCGGAATTTCAACGCTAACCAATTTTGTTTCGTATTGAAAGTATTTGTTGTTCATCCGACCTACATTCTACGCAAGCAATTAATTGGTTTCTACAAAAAAGATACTTTTCTGGGTAGTGTGGAACCTTTCTCATCTCTAGCTATACACGTTTGCTTGACAACTGAGGGATGGAAATCGGAAAGAAATTCAATAATTTAGTAGAAACAAAGGTATGCGCAGGGCGTCAACATTCATGTCAGTCCACATCGAGTCGATTACAGCGGAGGTTTTGCAGGCACTCACTTTCATCAAGGAAAGAGGATTTGCCGCCTCTTCCAGCGTGGATTCCTCCAGGGTACAAGGCTCCAAGCAGCAGCCACACCAACCTGCAAATAGAATGTATAAGGTTTTCATTATATCACGAATTAATAAACTAAAAAATTGTTCATTGAGAAATCGATACTCAAAAAATATAAGGGACACGTTGAAACATGAAAAACAAATCTTTGGGAAACGTGAAATGAGTGAAAATAGACCCGAAATTGGGTCTCTTACGCACGGTAAAACAGTAAACATACAGTTTAATCGCAGTTTTCACCGAAATGTCAACATTAAAGTATTAGCAAATACTGGGCGATAGTACTGGAGAAGGGGTGATATTAAAATCAATACGCGTAATATGCCCTCACGGATGTGGCCGAGAGTTCCAATCCGAATTTTAAATGTAATTTGTTCTTATCTACATCATCTTGATCTATTTTTCAAGTGTATTTCTATACTAGCTGGATAACCCGTCCACTGCACAGGATGCTATTTGGTATTTGTGGGGTTGATAAAGGGGGGAAAGGTACTCCTCATCACTTGAATTAGGGAGCCAATGTATCCGACATGAGAAGATGAAACCTCATTTTATTACAAACCGTAGATTGGTACCTTCAGAGCAGTTCTGCATGTTCATACGGCTTAATATCACGCCCAATAGCGTTCTCAAGTCCGAGTGCGGTTAGTGCGGTAGTTCGGGGACTTGAGATGCCATCCGTCTTCATCAACTGCTAGTGATTCCATTCGCGGTCTAGACCGAGCTTTATGGGGCAATGCGAGGAGAATACGTACTTTTTCTTGTCTTTAGTGTCTCTGACCTCCCATACATCAACCGTCCATAAAATATATTTTTCGTGTGAAGGAAACGACGCTAGGTGAATCATAATCACTACGTCTCATGAACCTACTATTCGTTCACATACCTCACCCGCTCAGTATAGCTCCCAAGAATCAAGGTATATAATTGGTTTTGTGTCCTTGTTCTGGCCATTGATCTTCACCTGCAATACTGGAATGGTGGTGGGGCTACCGAGGTTACATTCATTCTTGAAACTGTTCAACTGCCTACTTTATTGTGAAACGTGAAGTTCCAGTAGAAATTCTGACATGAATGTGGTGTATTGAATATTTTGAAATTACTTAGTGAGCCAGAATTCAAGGTTTCATCCAGTGCAAATGTCAAATATTGCGGCTGGGCAAATTCAACTTAAATGAACTAATTTCAGCTATAATTGTTCCATTCTATCTTTGGTTGGTCCATATTTCTCAGACAAGTCAGACATATTTCATCGATTTTACACCCAGCCAACGTTGTTTAACGCCAACAAATCCAGCCAAATTCTTGGTTTCGTTCTGGAACTTGTTCAACTCCATTACAAATTATCCTAATTTCAATTACTGAAGCGTGAAAATTTCAATTCCATGGCACTGGCTTAATTTTCGTTGAAAATCGACTAAAAAGATCGTTCATTGTGGGAAGATGCTCTCTTTGTCCGCGGGAAAATAATCCGTGAACAAAAGCCCCCACCGAAGTCCCAGCAGTGTCCTTTATACGAAAACATAACGGGTGATTGCACAAAGGTTTATTACTCGTATTTCAGTTCAGTTTGATGGAGAGTTAATTGGCAGAATTATTTACAGACCCTTTCAAGCCTGAGCCAGGACCCGATGGAGAACTACGGGCGCATTTTTCTGGGTTACGTACGTGTGGATGTTGACTGCAGAGAACTTGGATGAAGGGTATGTAATCAGTGCTATATTGGCAAAATTTGGGTTGTCATGAGGAATCACACACAATTGTACTGAATGATGTGATTTTCATCACTCTTTTACCCACGAACCATTTATATATACCTAGGCCTTATAAGTGTGCTGGCCGTTGCAGTAGAGGCGGCTGCTAATAGGCTCTGCGTACGCGCAGGCGGCTGCTGGTTCGTTTTGTGTAGAGGTGGGAGTGTTTCTTCTGGTAGGAAAGTCGGCATGTTTTGATGTTGTGCTGGAGCAGGTTTCCTATATACGTAGACTTGATTTGCTATTTTCATTGTGGGGTAGTACGTTTTTGTGAAATTACGTTAGGCGTCTTGGGTCAAGGTGGCGTCGATGTGGGGGCAGCGGGTGTGAAAATGTCACCTGGTAGACGTGGAGTTGTTCACATCGTTGAGGAATCAGCAACACCACCAAGCTCGTTTTTCACAACTTTTCAGGAGAGAGAAAAAACCGATTTTTTCGTCCATCAAGGCCTAATTGACTGAAGTTGTTCTCGATATCTATGATGAATAGATATCATTCATAATAGATATCGAGAAAAACTTCAGTCAATTAGGCCTTGATGGACGAAAAAATCGGTTTTTTCTCTCTCCTGAAAAGTTGTGAAAAACGAGCTTGGTGGTGTTGCTGATTCCTCGACGATATAGTCGTTGAGAGGGTGATACTCTTCTGACGATGGCCTGTTGCTTAGTCCTACCTAGCATTATCGTTTTTAAATCGTACGCCTATTTCTTCGAGGATGATGACGTCATTATCGCTTCGTTGAGTGTGCGGTGACCGTTGTGCAGAACCGTTCAGTCATCCATTCCCTTGAGGATGATATGTGTTGGTGTGGATGGCGTGAATACCCATTTTTCGGCAATAATTTTTGAACACTTCTGACATAATTGCGTTCCTTGGTCCGTCGATAAAATTGCTGGTTTAGTGTTTCAATTATTTTGCACTGGTATGTTTCGGATGGGGGTGCATTCGTGCCATCGAGTTGCTCTATCAATCATATAATATATAATATATTTATATAATATTATTTAACTGTAGTTAAACAAAATTTGTAGCCGTAGGAAGTAGTTGACATAGACATCGAATGTCATGTGGAGAAGGTAAAATGAATAATTCTAATTAATAATTCTAATTATTAGTCTTCTCTCCTACGTGTCTCATCTTATATCGATCAGTGGCCATTAGCGAATAGTGGAGAACTCTAGTTAACTCGAGAGTGAGGGGTAGATATTCGTCTGATCTTCAGACGAACCCCAATCAACTGGCAAATACAAGGAGACTCGTATATTTTATAATACGACCCCAAACCGCATTTAAGTCTAAAAATACATCCATGCTGAAAATAGTTGGCACACTATAATCTGCTCAACGTCTGAGTTGCCTGTAATAATAGTAACTTTTATGGCTTCTTAATATTCTGTATTTAACCTTTCGTAGGAGGGATTACGTTTCCAATCTTCCATGCCTTTAGGCCATCAAATATCAATTACTGGATTCTTTTGTTTCTTGTTCATTTCCGACGAGACACGGATTGCATCAGAACTTCCCACAAAATCGAACTACAAAAGACCAATTTAATTCAACTGTAATCAACAGTTAATATTCAAAATAATTATTATTATCAATTTTATTTCTGATACACATAAATGATCTGTTCACTCTGGAATTGAGGTTTTGCCTATTTTGTCCTTGGAAATAATGAAAGTAGAATTATAGACAGGTTTAATTTAGGACAGTGTAGGTAGTTTTTGGGTAACTACGATTACTAGAGTCCTTCAAGGTGGATGTCGTACCTACATTTTTGTTTTTACTGAACACCCAATTAAAATAAGCGTTTCAGGTGCAGTAACTGTTGCTTACTTACTTAATCTACTTACTAAAAGAGGGAAGAGACAAGCCTGGACGAGTCACAGGAGACGAGCCTGTGACTCACAGAACCTTAGGCTCAGAAATCCACCTTAATTTTGGAACTATCATTATGTTTTTTAATAAAAATGATTGATTGATTGATATCAATATTGAAACATCCCACTATAAAACTTCCGAATTTAAAATTGTTTTTGCTGTAATCAAGAGTCAGTTTTTCCCATTTTCCTATGAATGGGGTGTTAGTTTCCGAATTTTCCTATCCAGTTATGAGTATAGCTACACACGGAAGGTGCCATCATTTATTTTCTTCCAACTTCGGATAAGTGTTCAAATTTCGCCTTTTATATTTAAACAATTATGGAAATGTACTCCTACAGTAGGTAGGTAGTAGTAGATTGCTTCTGAAAAACGAAACATTCAATAATTTCTTAGTATTCGGTGCCTACATGTATGGTCTTTCGTAGAAAGGATTATATTTCCCGCCCTCCAGGCTCCTATGCCATTTTTATCCTAAAAACAAAACTGAGCCGAAATTGGCTTGCGTTGGCGGAAACAAATTACATCCAGCTACTCAATTTCGAGAGAGTTCGGAGATGGATTGGGGAAGGGGAGCTTTCCATCCATTAATTGAGGGTAGTACGTTTTCAGACTTTCCCGAAACGAATTTATACAATTGGTTCGAGTGAGGAAAAGACGTTACATTTTATTGAGCACGGCATTATAACTCAATCCACTCACGAATACCGCCTTCGAAAGTGGTTCCCCGTCGGGGTAGCTATATTAATTAGAGTCCCAACAAAGTTGCATTGTTGGACCAAAGCTTCCTCCTCTGATTATGTTGCCGCCGCAGTTTATAATTGGGTGTAGTATAAAGCTGTGATATATGAATTCCGAAGAGGGAACGAATTTGGAGTTTTCGAAGCGATAATAAACCAAAGCGCTGACGTTCATTAGAGGAACCTTCAATGGTTCATTCCTAAGTCGTTTCGCCGAACTAAGCCACGTGTGTACACCCTGTAGAGAGAAGAGAATGAGTTTTCATCGATTTTTCCGTTCGCACGGTTTATCGGGTGATTCAAAAACCGAACAACCACAGCTAATCGCTAGGTTTTAGCCACAGTTCTAGATCAGCGTGGTATTTAGAATAAGTTTTAGAATAAGTTTTGTGCAACATGGAGGTCATACTGCGAGGTTAAGGAATTCAATCAAAATTCAAAGTCTATGGAGGTGGATTCAAAGATTGCTTTTGACTGAGAACCTTTCCTCTCCATCTATATATTTTTGTCTATATATTTTACTTTACATTTCACTTACTACTTCACTAGTAATTAGTAATGATTAGTAATAATCATTATGCGGATGAGAAACCGACAATTCCACTATCGCTATCTTTTCGACAGGTTCATTTCCACAGGTGACGGTTTTTCGTAGTGCGCTTTTGTGACCAGCAGCGGCAGAGGCAGATAAGTTGATCATAGACTACAATTCGTGCTAGATAAAAAGCTACCTCTTTCAATGGCACCAGTGAGCTCAATAGAAACTCTACATTGTTCCAAAAAAACGAAAAAAGAAGTTTTTCCGAAGTATAGAAACACCAACACGGTTTCAGGCTCTAACAAAAGAAACGGCAGCTGGGGAGAGAGAGTGGGGTATTTGAACCTTTTTTGCTCCGTTGGACTTCAAATTGTTGCATTTCACTCGAACCGTTAACGGGTTTGCGTTGAATAAAGTTTGACGTGTTTCGCGGGAGAAAATATCCAAGTACCGGCTTTTAACGGCGGAAATCTACCCTACATGTTCCACGGGTTTCCTGTAAGAGCCACGATTCATTTCAGCTCAAAGCGTGAGAAGAATGAATAAAAGATTTATTCAAAATCAAACTTGAATGTGTCCATTCAAAAAAAGTATCAATGAAATACTGAACCAAAGGACATTTTAGCCGAATACAAATAAAGTCATGGCACCAAAAATTGTATGTACTCGTACTACGTACTTTGGTTTATTGAAAATCTTCGCAAAACCATTCTGTTTTAGGGGTCAAGAAACACTAACGGAAAAATATTTGAACCCCACCAAAAATGGTAGAATCGAGTGTTTGGACTGTCGTAAGATTTGAGGGGCTGCGTTTTTAGCTGAAACATCCAGGGTAAAAAATATTTTTCGGAGTTTCCATAGGTTGAAAACCGGAGAAAGGTCTTGAAAGCACACAATAGTTCATCCATTAAACCACTAATTCAACATATAAATTTACCTCATAATAAATGAAAATTGTATTTAATACCTACTGTGAATTTCAATGCAGTTCTACTGAGGCTATCAATCCCACCAAATCTGGATGATACATCACCAGTTAGTCTAAATACTGTGGGTGAATAATCAATCCGAATAAATTATACCTACCATTCTTTAATAATTCTTAATAACTTATTACTAATATTCGAAATAGTATTTACTATTATAATAAAAATCTAAATTTAGGAGCTGAAGAGGGATTCTGAAATTCGTATATTAGTATTGAATTCCAAGAGGTCACTCTTACGTCCGTGAGATACTCCCAAAATAACGGACGAAGACGTTGAACTCGTGTAACTATACCCGCAATTTTATGAATCCTATGAAACTCAAGGGTTGTACCGAGCTGACGAATGGCAGAGATATAAAGAAAATTGCTCAGTGATGTAGACCACTGAGTATCTCTACAACTCAACCCCCGCTCCGAGGAGCAACCCCTTTACCGTCTTCCAGAGCCCAGACTTTCATAGCCGCGGAGGTTTTGAATTATTCATGAAAATGAAAACATGGTGAGGTGGTCGGCGAATTATGTACGTACGGCGAGCAAGTGTTCAACAAGAAATTCTTTCCTTTTTTTTCGGGAAATAATATGATGGTGCGGGGTTTGGATGAAAAGTCATTTGGAAACCACGTGGCTACTCAAGCTGTCACTTCTGTTGCTTCATCACTTAGCGAAAAAACAAACAAGATGATGTTGATGGAATATTGATCCACTCACTACGAACTGAGTTCGATGTGATTGGGATTTGGGTGGATACAACAGAAGCTCTTTCATTGCTGAGTTTTCGGCAATGAAAGATCTTCTGTTGTTAAATTTTATTAATGCCGTGAAAGGTCCTATAGTGGATGTTATGCCCCAGCAAAACATATTTCATTAATTAATCCATCAAAATATTGAATAAAAAGACAAGACCTAGCACAAGGAGAAAATTCACCCCCCTCGCTCCAGAAGGGAGGGAACCTCGATGCCCTACCCCTCGTTTCACCTTGCCCCTCCCTGCTGACGAGGGCCCCACTCTCCTGACCAACGCTAGCAGGAAAGGGATTCGATAGTATAAAACCACTGAGCATCAGAGCTTAGCTCATATATACATTTTTGCTCTTGAATCAGTAACTTCTCCTCTTAACCCTTGTGCCAGTGTCTAATATTTTTAAAACGAAAAACTATCTTTTTTTACCCTTCAATTTTACCTTGTTAAAGTTCTAGCCAACAACGGAGGTAAGCTGGTTAGTAAACTCTGGAAGTTAGGTTGCCTACTTGGAACAACTCCTTCAGAACCATACGTTAGCGCGCTGTAAAGGTTGCCTTTCGGATATTCTAGCTCTGATTTATGGGGTATATCATAGCGCGTCTGACCAGATGCCTTTGAGACCACTCTGTTCGTCATCTCAGAACTTGGGTACTGAAGTCGGAAAAATTCCAAGTGTGCGCGCTCATAAAAACTTCCCTTAGTAATTTGTCTAACAAACAAATTCCTAAGCGAATTACTAACAGAGCTTACAAAACCATACTAACTCCATTGGGAAGCTTTTAACAAGTATATAAGTAAATTCAAGTAAGGAGTCAGAACAGTGGACTTGATTGAAGTATTTGATTCAAACAAGAGGCCGATCCAAATATCTCAATGTTTCACTACATCAGTGAATATTGTGATTGAATGATTGGAACACGCCCGATTTGAGGAACTTCAATGAAATTCGCCCTGAAATAGATCTTGCTTCCAACTCTACTTCCTTATATTTGCAATGATCTATGTCGACACCGTTTGCTTATTTCACTGCTATATTCTCTTATTAATACGCAATTTACTTTAGATAGTTTCTGTATAATTGTGTCTTCTACAATAGTTGGTCAGTGATATTGGGCTTGCCCTCATATCCAAACAATTATACCACCAGTCCAAAGGCAGTAATTACGCGCATATTCTCCCCGGTTTCAATATTCCAAATATCCAATACTACTCATCAATTCGTAGAATCTCTGCGAACCATTTAAAATAATAATATACGCAGAATGTGTAGGTTTCAAAGGCTTAACAGATTTGAGAGATTCTGCAAGCCTGAATTCACTTTAAAATCCCCAGCAGCGTTGAAACGCATTTCATATCCATTAGAAATACTGGAATATGAACTACCGAAAGCCCATTGGTGGAGAAAAACCCATAGAGAAAGAACAAGTCATTTGGGAGGGCGGAGTTCTCACTTAAAATATCAAATCCATTCCAAAAGTTAGTTTCCAAAGTTTCGTTTCCCTAACATTGAGCTCAGTGGCGTAACTGGTTCTCGTCAAGACTCAAATTTTTCATGTAAACAGTGTTAGGATCGTTAAAAGCGACAGCCTCCTATTTTTGCATAAAATTAGTTAGTCTCACCTAGGTACAACCGGTGGCTCGCATTATGTGCGAAAATCGATTCAGACATTGTACGAAAAATGAGTGAAAATTTGAACAAGTGTAGTGACCTAGATGTGGACGATGGTCTAACTAAAGGTTGAGATTTTAGCGATTCGGGTTGGTAGTAACATACTTTTATGTGGCAACTGATGTTTATTGAGTCGTCTTACTAACAAACTGAAGATTCGGTATCAAACGGGCATGTTTCCTCGAGCCTAAATGTTTATTAGTTTCCTTTTCCCCTGGCCTGTCTCTTTTTTACGCAGATCGGAAATAGATGAACAGACGCGTAAGGAAAAAAAAAGAAGATTTCTCGGGGTCAGTTGATACTGCCGGAGTTTCCGGAGTTCGAAGAGACCCAATTCATTCAGTGAAGTCATCTGTGACTCAGATATCTGTATTTGTTGGATAATCGCAATCCCTAGCCTACGGTGTTTTGCCACGAGTTCAGAGAGAATAGAAATTCGTTTTAGAGTGAATTCAGATCTGAAACCCAATGTCGTTATTCAATTACCTACTATAGCTAACGCCAATGACCTAATGCATCTTAATGCAATGACACCATATCTCCCAAAAGAAATTCATTTCTCAAAATTAATGAACGAAAATTAAAACCTATCTCATATTATTTGAGTCGCTTTTCCAACGCTAAATCAAATCTGGAATTGGCTTCTTCAAGCGTTAAATATTGAACAAATGACGATGAGGGCTAAGTGATTTTTTCTACGGACGGCCGAAATTCCATTTCCTTGGTTATTTTTGTGAGAGGATCCAGCTGACTAATGAGAATGAGGAGCTCGCTGTTTTTAAGCTCTCAAAGGGAACCGCAACAGATTTAAGCTGGAGATGGGAGGTCTTAGCGGTTCAGTCAACTTATGTTTTTCTCAACTTGCTTTGCTTTGAGCCAATGCACCCGAGAAAGCTAATTCAACTATATAAAATAGATGAGTAATTTTTGTAAATATAATTTACCTAGAATGAAACGAATTATTACTCATTCAAAACTCTTTTTGAGTTTGCCATTAAAGAATGCCCTTTTGCTATTCAATTTATTTCAGAAAAATTCGAGTATATGTCAAGAAATATAAATCAATATATTTGTCTATTAGACAACATATTTTGGATTACCTTGACTTAAAATATTCTGTAGTAGAAGATAGCATGAAGGCAACGATTAAAGAATTCCCTATCCGCCTTTTGCGGGTGCTCAGATCCGATTAGGGTCACTTTTTGCTGTTCTCCATCAAAGTGGCTAATCAATCGAAAGGTTTATTTTTCTAAATTTGTTCTATTCCTGCGCCCTTAGTAAAAACCTGAAGCCTTGCTCAATTTGAAGGCCGTCCGAATGGTCGGACCTCAGTCATAATCCACAAAGCCATAACATTGACGACCAAAGTTGTTACCGTGCAACATCGCTCTTTGCAGTTATAAGCGAACCATGAAGGCTTCCACGTTTCTCGGGCAGGATGGTCAAAAGCAAAATGAAAAGCGTGTGAGGAGTACAGAAAATAGGTCTATGTACTTGGATAATAATGACTCCCTCTCGAGCTCTGGAAAATGCTTCACAAAACTGTAATGCTCCTCTGGGGTAATAGCGCTCGGGGCAAAACCTCACCAAGAAGAAGGAACGGTATATCATTTCTCCGCAAGTGGAAGGAGCAGACGCAATGGGGCGGATGGGGGCGGCATCCATCACCTGCAGCCCTCTTCTCATAATGTCTCTCCCACTCTCTTTTCAATGGTCACGGTGCGTTTGTATTGAGATTTCCCCCTGAAGGAATCACCCTTCATTCTTTGAAAAAGAGATTCGATGAATGTATTGGAGGTCCTTGAGGGAATGATGTGAATCGATCGACTCCGCTACCTGTTGAAGTTGGATATAAATATTGAATCACCAACCTACAGATCTCTCAGCATATACATATACGTGTAGAGTGTAAGATATAGTTAGGGTTGCCAACTTTTATTCGGAGAAAAGAAATTAATAGCAACTTTCAGAAAATTAAGGTCGGGGTCGCTAGTTGCTAGGTAGGGAAATTTTGTCTGTTTTGCTTTGCGCTCCGCTGATGTGCCTGCCATTGAAATGTCACGAGTCTGGATGTCATACGAATTCTGCGTGTGCCCTGCTCTATCAAAAGTGAGCTCGATTAGATATTTGGGGGTTGTGCTGGACCAGTCCAGGAGGTGCAAGTCCTACTATACACAAACCACTCATAATTGTCCAAAAATCTTCGATAAAAATTCTTTAAAAAAGTATAAGCGTTTTCCTTCTATGGAGCTTTTTAGGTTGTTTCAAGTCCCGACTGTCGCTACTACAGTCAATACAGTGACATTGATTGAGAGCTATTATGGACCTACATTTATAATAAATGTATCCAGGCAGGATCATATTATCAAATATGTAGGTCAACCACTCGGGGTTCCGGAAGTATTAAGATCCCCTTCCACCTGACTACGGCGGGCCAGCGATCCTGTCTATACCGTGGTCCAAACACTATAATGATTTGCCAGTGAACATTAGGGATTCTCCGTCTTTAGACTTTTTAAAAATTCCAGTGGAAACAATGTTTGCCATCAAAGTATCGGAATCATAAGCTATTTCGAAAAGAAAAATGATTATGTATTAGCTATACTAATAAGTACCCGTGTTATCTAGTATTTTCAATATTGAACCCATACAGTGAATGTGTGACTCCTCCCCAAGCACGAGGTTTTCCTCAGATGGGGGAGTAACATTCATGAGTTAGTTGCATTGTTGGTTATTTTCAAGAGTAGTAAAATGTTTTATTTTTAAATATTTTTTATCAACTCTTTGTAGATGTTCTTGTGTAACTTTATTGACTTGTACCGCAATGCTCTTTACTTTGTATTTTTGTTCTTTTCAATAAACGAAGGAGAAAACAATAATTCATTTTTAAGACGATAAATGAGCTCGATGATGAAAAAAAGTATTATAGCGTACTTTTTTTATCTTCAGAAAGTACAAAGTACAAATCATCAAAAAGAAGTACAATACTTCTTTAAAAAAAGTACGGTTGGCCACCCTAGATATATTTGATACCTACCAGCATCAAATAGCATAAATTTTTAATAAATCGTAATACAGTCAAGAATTATGAAATTTCATTTTGGTTTATTGATTTCAGTAATGAAACATTTGAAGCATCCACGGAACAACAATTTTCTACCATATCCGGTACTTAACGCAGTAAATTATTTTTTGTATAGAACAAGATTTCATTAGGTCGTGAAGATTTACCCGATGGGTCCACAACTTCTCTTGCAACACGAACAGCCGAAGAATAGTGCGACCAACCACACAATATTGATTTAATAATTAAATTTAATAATTAACTGAATAATCCCTAACACAAGCAGCAAAGTAAAATTAATGAGCTTATCAGTGGCTATTTATACAATGTGGTTTCTTCGAATACGTAAATTCTTACTAAGTCGGACTAGAGTATATTTCTCGGTGTTTTGTTTTATTTACGGTCTTATTAGACGTACCTAACGAATAGCGGAAATTAAAGAGGGAAACGGTGGACAATTAAGGCTTAAAAGGGCTAGAGTGACCCCAAACCAAACTGCCCCCGTAGCAAGAAAAACAAAACCCAAGAGGGCAATCGGGATGCATGAATTCCGATTTTAATAGCAAACAAGAGGCACCTCTATCGTTCACCGAAGGTTTTCGCTGGCCTTGTGTGAGTGAGATTACTCTCGAGGAGGGCCAACTTTGGTTCACTCTTTCGTTGGTTTGGTGCGTGTATATATATACCTATATATCTCTTCCTACTTCCTCCTCCTCCTTCGATGTTTGTACATAATATCCCGACCGTCCCTCGGAGCCGGTGAGTTCCCATTGTTCCAATATTGTGCCAAAGGATCAACCCCAGCGGCTCCCTCCGCTGTATCGTCCTCGATCCTCGGGTTTCCGGGCTGAATGTTTGTCTAAGCAGTGAAGCAGGTGCGCACTTGAAATAACACTCGAATGCTTTATGGAGTAGAAAAACTTGTTGCCGAAAGCCTAAGCACGCACTTTCCCCTGGGCCAAACTCGAGAGAGGGGAGAACACAGAAAATCTGTTACCGAGGTACACTTGGAAATACTACAATGAATGCGATCTACACTCCAAAATACTAGCATGGAATTTGAAACAAGATCCCTGTGAATGTTTTCTAGTCTGTTTACTGTATGATGTGATCGTTTATTATCGAGATATGGTATAAGCGGACCTTGATTTCAGTATATCTAGGGTTTTTTGTTGCTGATTTTTCATTTTCTTCAATGGGTGGATCAACTCAGTTTGCCAATACAATTTTTCAATATAAAGTTCATACATATCATTTAAGTTGAACAAAAATATTTAACTTGTTTTGTATGGTCATATTGTGTAATATCCAGTCACTTTTCTGAGCCCCTCATATCTCAATCATGATCACTTTTCAGGATCATCCGTTAAGTGTCACTCTTCGGATTTTTCAGAAGTTCTGGGGTCAGTGTCACCATTCGTCGTAGTGGGAATTTTCGGCTGAACTCCGGGAATACACAAAGAGTACCTATGACATCAAATTGTAAATCGTGGTCATTTAGAAAGTAGTGTGGTTATAGAGGCTAGTGTGGTTATAGGCGGGGATCGTTGTTCTCATAAGTTTGTTAACGGGTTTTCGCTATTGATTTTAGCAACAACCCTGATTTTAATAACAGTCAATTATTGATAACAGTAAATTCTTTGATCGCTGTGAGCGCAATTTAATATTTAATATTTGAATATATAGTCCTTAAAATACTCCTTACTAGGTACGGCATCTAGTCTTAGTCTTAGTCTCCATCTAAACGGATAGGTCTACAACTAACCCCACGGAAGGCTGAGGAGTTTACAGGGAGCGCTTTACCTTCCGTCTAATTGTTATGCGGAATAGATTTCAATACACTAAGTTGGCGGAGACAAACATCCGGCATTACGGTTTTGTCACTCAAGGAAAGAGCCGTTAGAAACCCTTCAGAGAAATATCTCCTAATTTGACTAGAAATCCTTAACTTAATAAATTAATAAGAAGGTCTTTACTTGCGATCAACGTGAGAAGCGCTGATCATAAGCAGATGGTTCTCTCCGCTAATAGGTTAAAACTTCAAACGAGGCAGAGATGAAGTGCTTCGTTTTTTTTCGTGTCACCACATGGGTTTCAAGAGCTCATGGTCGTTCATCATCGAGTATGCAGTCGCCCGGAATAAATGCAGCAACAGGCTGTATCATGTTACCCCGTATCGTGTTGGGTTTTATTGGGGAGCCAGATGGAATTCACCACAGACGTAAATATAGTAGATATTCATTTTATTGACGAAGACTGGGTATATAAACACGTTTCGGAATACACCGTGTTTTTCGCCTATTGATTTAAAGCTGGACTCTGCTTACTAGATGAAGTTGGAGTTCACAACGAAGCATGCACGCACCAAGTTAGCCCGAATTAGATATGTCCTTCTTTCTAGAAATAGTTCTGTGAATCGAGTATGTTTTTGCAGCAAATAACTAGCTGAGCTACGATCGTTCCAACTTTCCTTATACAATACAACTTCGTTCTTACTCATTATTTTTCTACCCCCACAAATAGCCACAAGAAAGGGTTCGTGTTACATACTAACACTGGAATGGAAACCTACAGCTTAGCTTCATTTAGTTCATTTAGTTTAAAGAACATGGGAAGCAAAAACGGGGTGATAGAGGGTGAAAAGTGTTTAAAAATTGGCACTGACGGAATTGGAGCATTATTCACTGTGAATTAGGTTCCGGAGTTCACTATGATATTAACGCTTAACGGTAATGGATGGGTGAAATGATGTCAAGTTCAGGATTAACAAAAGAGGAGAAAAAGTCAACAAGTTTGCTTGAAATCTGTTTAACGTGGGGCTATGTGACTTTAGTTAAGAAGAATGGGGTAGAGAACTACGGAAGAATTTCTTCATTTAAATTGGTGTGAACTTTGAAATTAACTTTCCCTTAACGGCTTCCCAAACCCCTTTTTGAAAGATTGGGAAAGGAGACAAGAGGTTCCCCTATGTATGGGTTGTTGGGGTAGGGTAATGGAGAGAGGTGTTTTCATCTTCCGGGAGCTCTTCTTATCCCAACTTGAGGTAATAAGTCCTGAGCACCCTCGACATGAAAACTGAATGGTCCCGTGTTATTCCCCTTGAGAAATTTTCGGGTCGTTAAATGACCCTCGAGCGGGTCATTTCTAAGCGCTTTCAGCACCTATAACATCAAGACAACGTCTGCCGACCGAGTTTGAATTCCTCTTCAGGCTCATTTTGGTTTATCTAGTCGTTCTCTTTTCACTGCCTCTCACGGTTGAATGTTACCGCGTCCTGAATGGAACGATACTAGCTCAGGTAGTTGTGCTTCGGACGAGCTGATGGCAGCAGCGAAGCTCCACGTAAGACGGGAGGAGTTTGTCATTGAAATCGGGTCACTTGTTCGGAATTCCCATTATGACGATCCCATTCAGGATGTGCTCCATAAAAATACCAGTGGATCATCATCCGCAGCTCCCACTGCTGACGTACGCCAGTTGATCGCTTTGCCAAAAATTCAGGCTTGACTTTACTCGGGAGGCCTGCTCAATTTGGTTTATCTGAGTAAAATATCCATTGTAACCATAGGAACCAAGTAAGACAGTTCTTTGAAATAAGTAGGTATCGACATCCACCGAGCGTGATCCAGAACTTTTTCATGCAGCCGGTGAGACATGAGCTGTGCTTTATCGAATACTGAACAACCGTGACAAGGAGCCGGATAAAATTGCCATTAAGCCTGTCGGGCTGTCTTCAATCCTGGATCAGACATTCGGGGAAGGCAGTATCACTGATCAGCCCCACGTTTCTATCTGATTCGATACAAATTCACGGAACTCTAAAGAACTAAATAGAGATGAGTGTTGTCTTGATCTTACAAAAATGGATTTTAGGGGGATAAGGTGGAAAGCAAGACACTGTTACCATTAGAGAAACACGCGGAGGAGAGAGGGTACATGTAGAGAAGGGTTGATTTTAAAATTTCACAAATGTAAATATGTTTGCATTACTGAATTACAATAATACATCGAACATAGCAGTCCCACCTCCTCTTCGAAAGGTTACAATTGTTGTCTGAATCATTCAAGTTACTCTTCATACAGCAACGAATAACACCCAATACATCCATGTCCAGAAAACTTCGTTCAAGCCCTGATATCTATTAAACCATTGTCACGAACGGGATTGCAAAAAACCGCAGTTATCCATCTAAACAGCGAATCCCTGGCCCGGTTCGATTCCCTCCTCATATGAATAATGAAAGGCCTCTCTGACGAATACAGATGAGTACTGGTGATGAAACCTTTCTCGTGAATCGATCATTGAAGAAACGAGTTCATAATTTGTCAGTGTTCACAGTCATATAAGGGAAGTATCGATCATGAGAAGATGGGTTGAGGTAAATTTACAATATCATAATATGTAGTGTTAGTCTATAGATAAATACGATGTACCTGTAATGATCATTAACACTCTCCGAGTTATTAGTCGGTCTCTACGGTTCATGGGTGAACGGGTATTTATTATTAGTGCGATAATTATCATCCTCTCTACATGATACGATGCAGATGTGGGCGAAACACTACCACGTTCAGGGACATAATATGTAGAATTCCTACATTTTACTCAGCTAAATAACGACTGTTCCTATGGGAGAGCTCAGATGCTATAAATTTACGTTATTGCCGTTGCAACAAGTGCAGCTAACATTAAATTTTATAATGCTCATCCTATACTAAGGTTCCACATAGGAATTTCATATCTCGTGGAATAAGGGCGACAGACACACTCAAGTAGCTTATTACAATCAAGTATTTCCGAAGTTTTTTATTTAATTGAGATTTGAGACCTAGTGACAAGCTTGAGGCCCTCAGGCGGCATGTCCTTTATCTGAACTCCGTATGTGTCTGCCGGTATGAGTTTGATTATACTGAATAGCGATTGTTCATAAAAAAAATGATTATGTCGCGTCATAGTGAACCTCATTTCGATTGTATGCGAACGACACTGTTCCGTTTGTATCGGATCCAACAGGTGCCCGTCTTATTGTCTCAAGAATGAAAGATGCTTGAGATCATTTCCTAATCCTTTCACTGCGTGAACACGGTTCTCATCTAGTTTTGTAACAAGCGACAACCGAATCTCTACCATTGAACCATTGTAAAAAACTGCGGGACTGATCATCATCATCACAACCAGTAGAATCTATACCACTGAGCCTACCTCGAAAATTATTTCGATTAATATTTGGATATTTGGATTAATATAGAAATTTGGTACACTCAAAATATACCACAGTATATATATATATATATATGGTATGTAATTAGTGACTGTCCCAGCTGATGATATTCAAGTATTTATGCTCTCCGTAATAATTTAAATTTGTTGAATTCACGGCTTAACTCCCTGGGCCATGACAATATTATTAATCGAACTGTGTAACTTTTGTACAACAAAATTCCACGAACAGCCATATTTTTCATCTCGTTTTTTTCCCCTATAATCCCCTCCCTTCAAACCTCCCACCAAACACATTATATGCGAAAGGTGTAAATCAAATATCACGAGGCGGAACGTAAATTATTGTAATCCGGGGACTATAAAGCAGGTTTCGTATTTCAAGTTGACGCGTCGTCACCTAGGGTACGCTCGTATATCAAGATGGCAGTCTATCACCGTCAAAGTGAAAACAAAAGCTGACAGGGAAAACAGGGTTCTTCGGGTCGAAACGGATGTTGTAGATTGGAGTGTGCGCCTACCTTGTTGAAATGGCAACTCGAGTTTTGCCTTCTTACGTATGCTAATATCATAGTATAATATACAAAATATTCACCTTAATAATATATATACATACTATAGTATAATATACACACTTGCATATCAGATATGATGACAGATTCTGTCAGAAAAAAAAATTTCATTATTGTAGAAAGAATTAAAGAAATTAAGAGAAAATTAAAAGAGAAATAAAGAAATTTTCTTCATTTTAGCGAATTTTCGAAGAAAATTGAGCTACTGTTCTTGGTCTATATATTCCTGTATTAACATATGTATCATTCTTCATTTTCTAGAATAGCTGATTGGTTGGCTTTCGCAGGCCTTGTACAGACATATTTCCCAAACTTATCAATAGATTTATAAACAAAGATCAACATTCTATATACATAATATACATAATACATATTATGTATTCCTAGCTGTCATTACATCAAGACTATCGTGTAGACATGGTACACAGCTTCATGAAACCACAGGTACTAATTGGCATGATGTAAAATCCGATACAGCTGAATCGTCTCCTGTTCACCCTAGGGCGCTGAAATTCGATATACAGCCTATTGAGACCACGGGGGAGTGTTTGGGATGTAGTCGCATCAGCTGAGAGAGCGATAATGAATGTGGACCCGTGCAACGCACGGGTATCGGCCACTATAATATAAACAGAACGAGTCGTTGTTCTGTCAATGTCGGAGTGGAACAAGGGCGATATGAAAAGCAAACGTTACGTGGGACTCCGAATCAGTGTGTACCGCTTCCAGTTTTATCGTCCGCCGCTCACAACTCATCGATCACTTCCATTGAGAAAACAGTACTTGGGAACTAAATATGGTTAATTATTTTCAAAAGTCGAATGAACACCAAAAAATTAAATCAACCACTCAAAACTAGTGGATCAGTTCTAGCTGGGTCCATAACCTCTTGCATATGAAGGGAAGAAATACGAATTGGGAAGAATAGCAGATTAAAAAGATCAACATTATACTATACTGACTTAATCAAGAACATAAAATTTACAATTTGAATCAATTAACTTGTCAATGACACAAAAACAGATGATCACACGAAACCTATTACACATGTGACCATGAGTAGTAGGTACTCAACAATGAGTGTTTAGTGAATGAAAAAATAAACCAAAAAACGCTGCAAATTGGTCCAAAACGTCACTATCTCCTCCATACTACTCGTTCTGCATATCACCCTTCTAGATACAATACCTACCCTTGTGATAATTGGAGTAGTGGGTTGTTATATTGGTAGAATAGTTGATCAGGTGACCACATGATGATTAGGGAGGGGGAGGGGGTAACTAGCTTAGTGATGGTCTATGAATTGTTTATAAAAATTATAAATGAATCATTTTTATTAATTATAAACTATCTAAAATTAATTTATCCTAATACAATTCTGAGATTTTTACTTGTAACTTCATCAGCAATAAATTATAATTTGATTTCAAGTGTGACTAGAAATTTTAATGATTTTAAAATATCCCGGAATTGTATAAGTATGACCGGGTGCCTTGGGATTCCGTCCCAGGAGCAGGTAAAACCCACGCAAGGTTAATCCCTCGGCTCGGGCGAACCTTGGATTTCCGTCCCGCCCTCTCTCAGCGTTGATTAGAAGTCTTTGTGAACAGCCAACATAAACACGTTACATACTTAAAAAAACGTTTCACGGTTTTAAGTGAAGATCAGGAATGGCTAGTGGTTCCTCTGATAAACCTCCCCCAATCAACTGATTAATACGAGTACCATATAGATTAGTTGGACATATAGATCAAGTGGACGGGGTTGCGGAATAAAAACATCCCCTAATCAACTGATTAGTACCATATAGGTAGGGTAGTGTCACAACTGGCCTTGCGTGTATATTATATTATTAGTGTATATTATACGATGATATGTTTCACAATGTCTGTAGTTTTTTTTTACTTTCCTCAGAACGGAGTTCCAAGGTTTCAGTAGGCTGGGTCCAAGTTGTTGGGACGGAATCCCAAGGTTTTTTAAGTCGGCTTAATATTTTAATGAGGTTCCGGGACGGAATTCGTAGCCGCCCGTATGACCATGCAAGTAGAGATATTGTACCGTAATTATGTCGTTTTCCCCTTACCTGTCGGATTCTCAAAGTAAGCTCATTCGTGCACGAAACATACGTTTTTCGAGTAGCTACAGTTACGTGGTCTTGATTACAGTACTGACGAATGGAGTTACGATCCGCTAGATAGCTTTGTGGGTCGATAGTTTGAAATAACCCTGGTGATATGACTGTACTCCCGTAACTAATGATGTTTCTAATTGCGTTGCTGACATGACGACATTCACTCTCGCTTGATTCAATTTACCAATTTCAGGATTGCGAGGCAATCACCATAATATGGTGCACTTTTTCTCACTAATTATTGCATTAAAAAATTATATTCCAAACATTCGTGAATTCCTTTCTAAGGACTTATATCATGATGGTATTATTATTTTATTATAGAAATCATTCTAATCTCTAACGTAAAATAATTCTACTACGCGTAGGAATTCAGATGAAGACCGCCATCCTAATACGATAACGGGTTTTGGTTTTATCCGATAAAAGTAATACTCTGAAAACTTGACTTAACCGACAAAGATTTTTAAAAATCTTCCATGAAGTGTAGGGAAACCCGTGGTAATGCGATTAGCGAATTTCTATTCAATCAACTAAAACATTCTATCTTCAGTACGTAGAGAACGTCGAGTGTACAAGGAAAAATGAGGGCGATAGGGAGAAAAAAAATTGGCCTTCTCCAGAATTACAGGGGAAAAGATAAATCCGATTACTCGATAAAGCCGAGATTGGATTTATTGATTGAAGGGTGTAGGAATGAAGAGGAGGGCTGCCTAAACGGTGAAGAAGAGAAAAGGTTGCACCTTGGAGAGTATCGTCATCGTATCAGAACTCATTTTTGCTAGAGAAAAAAGAAAATATCAAGATAAATTGGGAGTACGGCGGTAGAGATCTTCAATCATTGGGTAGGTTTGCTCGGATAACGCGGAATTGGAGGGCAAAAGGAAGAATCCATTAATATTTTCCTCATCTTACCTCTTCTGTCCCGATTGCAACCGGAGTAAGAAAATCGGGTGAAAGGAAAAGGAAATGACGGGGAGGAAACTAATTTGTTTTTTCTCTTCCTTTTTCGACAGGTGATCTTTTAAGCATGAAATATCCAAATTCATTTTGTACTGCTAAATTATTAAGAGAGAAACAGAATATGGGGAGTTGAAATCGACGGTATTTTTTATGGTGGCGACAAAAATATCTTCGTTGTCGTTTATAATTGGGTCTCTTCTTACACAGTCGGCGTGATAACTGAAACCTCCCTTTTGTATGGAAGAAAATAGCCGGATCCACTGACTCGACTTATTTATGACAAAACATAATTTATTGATGTCGCCTGTTTATGTTTTTTTCTTGGAAATGTTTTTGCAAATTTAAACTTGCAAAAACATATGGATTACTTCAATGTCCAGAAATATGTTTGCTTAAAGAGTGAGTAAAGGTTTGCTGTTAGTTAATTGAAAATTGCCTCCTGAACCACAGATCCCTTCACCTCTCTCATACAAATGCCAGATTTACCTAACGCTCATTCGGCTAATAAGGGCCACATACTACACACGTCAATATGTTACAAGTTAGAATAGAGAGCGTCGGTAGATCACTATGGTATGTGCGAGGCGAATACTGACCAAAACATTCCCTATGTGGGCGAAGTCATCCAACACAATTATAATTGGCGTATCACACAAATCAGCTAATAACCCGCCTAGTCAACAATCCACCGGAATCAAGCCACAGAATACGACTAAAGACCGCGTAGCACAGCAAACACTTCTTTTGATTTGACACCGACGCAACCAACGCCCTACTGAGAGGCCAGTTGATGTACAGCTCGCCACGGAGCCTTCTTCTTTCGCATGGATAAGCATGGACATGTTTTAACCACATTTAGCATTGAAATTAGCTGTAGGAGCCACTCAGCTGATCTGCCGCCTGGGCAGCGTCAAGTTAAAATCTTGCGGTGGTTACATACTAAATTACAGCCTCATAGTGAGAATAGCAAAGAAATTAGCTTTAGGAACCACTCCCGCTTAAAATTTAAAGTCTCGGCGTCGGTTAAGAGGTTAGCGTAACGGACGGACGGACGGTCGCTCGGTTTCAGATAGTTATGTGAAGGATTGGATGATTGGCAGATTTGTTTTCTTTACTCTCCCGACAGGTGCCCGTCCATCGAGAGCTTAACTATTAGCCTGGTCAGTTATAACGTTGAAACCCAGTTCAAGGTACTGAGAAATCAATCATTTGAATTTTACTGGTAAAAAAAATCGAGAAATCCCGTGGATTACAATGCTATGAATAGAACTGAATTGTGATAACTAGCTGTTGGCCTGAGCTCTTGAACATTCCTTCGACCAAACTCAGACTTCGAGTTGCATCAGATCGCTCTTAACTAAGATCCCCTTATTAGGGATAGTGACGTCGTTTCCATAGACTCATGACCCAGACGATAAACTAAAAGGAATTTCACGGACCCGAAGATCGACCCTGACGAAAATATGCAGGGTTCCTCCAAGTTTTTAGACGCTCCTTCTCAAATTGACATCCTCCGAAGGCATAAGCGACCGAACCGTAGCGTTCCCTCATGGTGTGACCTCGACTCCAAAGACCGACATTTTACGATCCTCTGGGAACTGCGCAATCCTAAGGCGGCCCACGTCCTCTGTTCATAAGCCGGCTCCTTCTCTGTTCATAAGGTGGGTTTTGTACGGAGAGACGCACGGTATGCTAAATACAGTGCGTACAAATTGCATGATGGATTGATTTTTGCGTTGTAAGTAGATTTTATCAGTACGAGTCACTTTTGGTATTTATGCGCCATTTACCTAATTGAAGAATTTTATAATTTTATAAATAGAAACTGAAATTTCTGTTATGTAGTAGAAGAGCCTTTTTAGGTCGATTCTGTAAAATATCCGAACAATGAACTCCGTAAGATCTACCGATACGACACCTCTCATTCAGATAAACCCCCTACTCCTACAAGTTGGTATCTCACGAATCCTACGCTAAACATTCAAACAGGGCAAGTGTCCAGGTAGAGAGACGACATCTTCCGTCGAAAGCCGAAGCAAACAAGATAAGAAGAGGTCCTGATAACTCCTGAGAGGAAACGACGACCACGGACGACGTGGACATGACACTTTGAAGGTTTCCTTTGGTTCTGTAGGGCCTTTGGAATCTCTGTAACGTAGATAAAGTAAATCTTGGAGGGAAACCGTGCGCAACAAGTCAGGAAATTGATTGGCTTCAGTCGACTTTACGTGTCAACAGAGACATCACCTACACAACACCCTGCTTGAAGGCAGGTGTAGTTGAAATCCTAAAATGACAACCAACATTATGCACAATCTGTAGAAATATTCAGACTTGGTTTACGCCAAGTTTACACAGTGTTCATTTCTTTTGGTAGGGCAGTCCTTTATCTTGTCCTTTGTCTTCTTAGAACGGTAAATGATCTTCCTTAAAAGCGCCTACCTACAAAGGACATGTCGAGTAAACTTGAAAGTGATAATACTCCACCGGAGCCTTTGAAGCTTCATCAGTACATACTTTGTAGGAAAAAACCTGGTGACCTTCAATTCATTAAAACAGGAGTAACCCTGAGTGAAACATAGAAGTCAGTGTTACATTCTGTTAAGATTTAAATTTTTTTTTCTTTTTTAGTTTGATTATTATTGATTTAGCCAACTGATTTATTTCAACTTTAAATGATGATTAGACAGACATGTTAAATTTCCTGAATTGATTTTTCAACGGTAAATGTGTGATAAATCTACTAGATATGTGAAGATATACAATTCGCCAAATTTCAGGAACTGTATGGGTGGAACTAATTTTTCTTGTGCCCGACATTCACACAATTCCTACCGTTAAAATGAAGAGCGTCATTTTGAGGTGAACAAAAGTGGTTAGACATAATGTCGACTATGTCTGTGTGCTCATACTTGTATTTGAAAAAGATAAATGGTATTTCCGGAGAGTAATACATTCACAAAAAATTCATATATTATATCGCTTTATATCTTACTCTGGCAAGTTGCCAATCGATACAATGTAGTAAGAGCGAGGGGGTTCGAGATGAGTTCAGCTGCGGCACATTAAATCACATCAAGTGCACTTGGTCCATGCCAAATCTCATTCTTCCCATTCCACCTAACAGCTTATTAGTAGCCTTTCGATAAATTATCAAATCTAGAGTATTATCAAGTTACTGTTTTAGATTTTGTGTAATTATCCATACAAAATATAGGTCAGATTTAGTAATCAACTTTTGTATACCTTTGATTATTTTGCTTAACTTCTTGCGTGCATACAAAGCTGCCCTACGTATTGCAGTGAAGACTAAAAAAATTTGCCATTATCGATTGGAGTTCGATCGCCCTACATTTTAAATGACCTCAGTGACAGATCGACAATGTCACTGTCAATTGTATCTAGACAGTCGACACCACATATTGACTCTTTATATGAAAATATATGCAATCACACACCGCAGTACTATGTGACCTTTTTTGAAAGATTGACGGATTGAAGGTAGACGCACATTTCAAAACCACCGTTGCGTCACTCTGTCAATGGAAGTACAGCCTCGGGGAAGCATCTCATGCAAATCGGTGCACATTACTGGCTCACTTCCCAATTAGAAAGCCGAACGGGCATCAGTTGCATTGGACGGTTTCAATTTCGTTCAACGACGTCGCCGTATATTATGCTGGTTCCCCGCTACACCGTTATGCTTAGCAAAATCGTCATTTAAACGCACCGCGGTCACATTTGGTGGAGGATAAATCAACCAGTAATTTTCACAACGGAAACAGTGGACTAGTGTTTGGAGACAAGTTCCTCCAAGATATTCTACACACTTTGATATACTCGAATTTTAGGACGGATGAAAGAAATGGTAAAATTACCACGCCCAAAAGCGCCAATCTGCTTTTAGCGAATTCTCGACGAAAAGGTAGCTATTGTTCTCGGTTCTAAATTTGTGAAACTCGTATTTCCGAAAACTTTTATACTTACCAAAATCCGTTCCAGACCATCCTGAATTCACTGCCAAAAGACACCAAAAGTCATATGTATACAGGGTGTTCGCCACTTGACGTAAACGAAAATAATAGGTAAAACTTGACTGAAAATGGAGTAGAACGCCGCACCCGGTACCTTTCCATCTCAATGCGTTCCCAAGATAGGTATGATTTCAAAAAAATTTTTTTTTTTTTTCAGAAAACCACGTTTCTGCCATAAAAACCCACGTTTCTTTACTTTGAAACGATTTTTTTCTACTTTTGACAACAATTTTGGATTCAGCGTTATTTCTTATATACGCCTAATGCACATTCGTAATCAAAAACGAACTCTTAAGGACCGCAATTGCAGTTCAAGCATTGATAATTTAAAAAAAAAAAAAGGTTTTTTGAAAATACTTGTACGTTAACTGCATTTCTAAGAAACGTGCTAGAGGCTGTCAAATCTCAGGAAAGCTTGCAAATTTAATCAGCTTTCTAATGGTATGGTCAACTTTGCGATTCCTTACCGATTTCATGGAGAAATTCAAGTTTGAATGCGGAAAAACAGTAGGCACCCACAAAAATAGGAGTACTTGCCAGAAAATTAACAAACGGATTCTCAATTGGTTTGTGTTTGCCGTTGTAGTGATATGATTGAGATTGATAATATCAAGGATATCAGGGCAAAATGAAATCCTCGTTAAGGGCCCTTAAAGCTAAGAGACATATCCATGATCAGAGGTTTTTCCGAGTAAGGGAGAAATTTTCACTGAAACCTTTGTAGTGTAGCGGTTGCTTCCAAGATTCTTCCCCTAAGAGAAATTTCATGAGAAAAAGTGGATAGGGATATGTCCTAATAAGCAAATGTTCATAAGAACTGTTTCCTATCTCCTAAAATTCTATAATATAATATTATGGATCCCCTTTCCTCACGACTCAAATTGGGTTAGTACTGAAATTGATGAAATCTTAAAGTAAGGGTTGAATGATGAATTTGTCAGAACTAGGCCATCCTGCGGCCACAATGTATAATAAACCACGTACCCCCACAAAGCAATTCAAGAGAACATTCCAAGGTGGTGTTGGAAAATAACGTTTTCCACGGAGAACTATCGGGGTTGGGTGCCTACTGTTTTTCCGCATTTGGGTTATATAACCGCCTACCATGTACTTGATATGTTTATGCAATGCACGCCGGGAATGTAACTAAGGATCAAGGCTAATTTGCAAGGGAGAAAATGTTTTCTGGTCTCTCTCTCGCATAGCAATAAAAACCTTGTGGCAAATAGAAACGCGTAACTTTAGGTTTTCCTCGGGTCAAACCAGAAGCTACAAGCAACCGTGCTGTGCTGGTTACAGAGGAAAGAGGGGTGAATTGTAATATGAAATCAACGAGGGGTTCGCCGCCGAATTCCCTATAGCCGTTCGTTTGCATCTAGTTACAGTGGAGTTTACTGTTGTCTGTGTTTTGTCGAGCCAAACAGAATCACTTGTAAGTAGCGTTGTTCGCCCGTTACTTGAATATATCAAATGTCAAAACCCTTGGTCTTGAAACTGCAGGTCTTGTAACTATAGGCAGCAGCAGGAAGAGACGAGATTGCCTACAAATTCTGCAAACCGTTTACATCTACCAACAACAAAGCTTTCCCTACTGAGTGAAAGCCACCGTATGGTCTCCCCTTCTACGCACGAGCAACCATCGTACGCCGACTTGCTCAAAACAGTATAAATTGCTCCCGGTGAGCAATATGGTCAAATCATACGATAAGCAACATGACTCCTTAATTCTATAAAATCCACAAGAGAAGTCTCTCCCAGGAAGTGAAGATGTGTATTTTCGTATGGAAAAGACTTAGTCATGTAATGAGTCACATTTAACTCGAAGAACGTGCCCTGGAACGTTGTGGAGCGTTTGGCTGTGCAGAAGCTCTTAAAGCTTTTATCATTGACACAGCGGCTTTTCCCCTGCATTTCCTCACAATGATACGGCAGGCAGTGTCAGCGTTCGGATTTATACCTACATTCCCAAAATTTTTAAACTCGAATTTTCGAAAAATTTGAATACCAAAATCCGTTTCAGACCATCCTGAATCCACTGCCAAAAGACACCAAAAATTATATATATATTTATGTGGCATTCCAGACGATAACTCTCGATAGGATTGAGATAAAAAGTTCAAATTTGCACAAAAAATCTGTCTTGGCAATCGACAGGTTTGTAGATGGGCAGAATCGGACCACTCTAAGGGGGGGGGGGGGTTGGAGAGTTTAAGGGGGAAGAAATTCCTCATAAATTCTCAAAATGGAACGTTTTGACAAGTGACACCTCATTTTAAAGGGTTTTTTTTAATGCTGAATACGATGCTGACATCATAATTGCGATATCTCATTCCGTTCTCAAGCTGGAGCACTTTGAAGATGAAGAAACGTGGTTGTGACTAGATATGTTCTTCATGGTTATTCTGCTCTAATCTGATGACGGAATGCGATATCACAATTCTGACTTCACCGTCGTGTTTACAGTACAAATATCGAAAATCTGAGGGGGGTTTGGGGTGTGGGGGGGGGGGTTCACTCAAAAAATGAAAGTCTGACAAGTGACACCTCATTTTAAAGGTTTTTACACGCTGAATACGATCGTGAAGTCGGAATAATTCCAATTATTGCGATATCTCATTTCGTTCTCAAACTTTAGTACCTACTTTGAAGATGAAGAAACGTGGTTGAACCATGATGTATTCTTCATGGTTAGTCTGCTCTATTCTGATGACGGATTGCGATAAGGCAATTCTGACTTCACCATCGTGTTCAGCGTTGAAATGTCCAAACGCTTTGGGGGGGAGGGGGGGGGTCACTCCAAAAATTAAAGTCTGACAAGTGACACCTCATTTTAAAGGTTTTTACACGCTGAATACGATCGTGAAGTCGGAATAATTCCAAATATTGCGATATCATATTTCGTTCTCAAACTTTAGTACTTTGAAGATGAAGAAACGTGGTTGATACTCGAGACGTTCTTCATGGACATGTTCTTCAATGGAGACATTTTACATAAACCCAATTATTTATTCGTAAATTCGCTCTTATAGCCATGCTGCATGTTTAGTTATGCTGGTACCTTCTAATCTAAGGTAATTGAACTGTTATGTACATAATGATACGATAAAGAGAGGTCAATCCGTATATCAATATTGACTCACATGGCGATCCGGCCCTTGGACTCCTTCCGATTCGGTGTAAACGAGCCGGCAAAAACACCGCGAAGAAACCTGTAAAAAACGACAACGGGCCCTCGAGATCGTTTCCACCCGCCGAGAACTTCGCGTGAAGGGGCGCGCGGGTAACTGAATCAAACCCGCTAACCGGTAGAACAGAACGGCGATATGCCGGGACTCCCGTCGGTGGGGGTGACGGAACCGACCCTTTACGAAGATGTCCGATCTCACAGGCTCTATTTTTCCTGTATCTTTCATCCTGACGTGAATAAATAATTTGATGGATTTCGGGATCCAACCAGCGGTGCCCGACATTTCTTTCTCCGCCTCAACAAATAGGAAAATTTCCCTAGAAATCCCAAATAATTTTCAGATCATCTATGAAAGGAATTTCTTCAGAAATGTATGTAAACCGTACTTATCCTTAAGTAATCCTAGAGTACTGAAGGTCGGAAATATTTCCTATTTCGGAAGCCTAATATTGGAAATATTGGAAAGATTGCTTTAAACGCTCCAGAAGAAGAAGAAGAAAAGCATGTTTATTTTTACAAGATTGTACAATTAAATTGTTACGTAACTGATTTTTATTTAAATACAAAACATGATTGGCAATGGGTGTGAAACCCGTCTGCCGGGTTGCCTGAAGTCGCCGATTTGTCCCTGAAATTGTTGTAACTACTTACCTATATTAAACATTGCATATATTATTTATTTATTTGTATCTTTATTCACCTTTATATTATACATTATTTATTTTTCTGCTAAACCTGGGGAGGCCTTATCACCAATTAAGCCACAAGCATCGCCCGATACCTCCAAGATTGCTGCGCGAACTTAGCTATGTCCAGCCAACTGTCCCTGGCATCCAACAGGCAAACGCTCTAACTTGGCTCGCTGCGAAGTTCGGGGGCCATACGCTGTCTTCTCTTGCCCTCTGGCGGCGCACAATGGTCGGAAAACCGATTTTACGGGAGCGAAATTTTCTGAATACGGATTCTTTTAGGAACTTTTATGCTGAACAAAAAAGTTCTATAAACACGGAGTCTAAAATCGACCCCATAATATTCATCCATAATGTATCAATCAGAATTTCATTAAAAGGTGCTCCTTGTTGGCAATGCAAGAGGTAGATGCTAGGGGTGTTAGATAGTTAGATAGTACTATCGATTGATCGATAGTAACCTCCTATCGATAGCCCTATCGATAGTTTTTTTCTATCGATAGTTTTGTTCGATAGTTTTTGAAATTTCAACTTTGAAATTTCTCGAAACGGAAAGGGAACAGGTATTACCTACTACCACTACCTAGAACACCCCTCATTCTAAGAAGAGGTTTGTAAGAAGTTCTTGTTCTTAATAAGGGCTAGAAAAAGATAACCTGAAGGCTCTTCATGTGATTGAATTTCGTTGAATTGGGGTTTTTCCTTTTATTGTTCTATTTTCAATATTTGTCAAATTGAGTCAGGTGGTTCATAATACCCTGATCTGCTCTTTTGTTTCTCCTTCTCGAAGCTGTTTGCTCAACACACACACATGACTTCTATCCCCCTCTATATTCAAAAACTTAGAAGAAATAGCTGCTGGGATTTTGTAATTCCTGGGATTGAATTTCGTTGAATTCAGCTCCCCACTCACTAGCAACAACGCCTATTCCTTTCTCCTTTTTTTTTCAATATTAGTCAGTTGACATTCAGTGCGTTCTATAATTTGGGCTCTTTCAAGAGACGAATTTTCGTTTTATTATGCCTCCCAAGTTTGATGTATGGGATTATTTTGATAAAGATGTGCGTGAGGGGAAATTAAATAGTCAATTTTACCATGTTTGCCCACAGCAAGGCTTGCTGAGTAAGCCCTAAAACATACTAGGTAGGTGGATAATACGTAATTATATGCCGAGCAAAGGTAATCTCAAAAACGACGTCGATAGACTATCGATACTATCGATAGTTGGTGTTCGATAGTATCGAGACTATCGATAGTCTCAACTATCGACTATCTAACACCCCTAGTAGATGCTATATAATGATAAGAGATAGATGCAATTGCTGTTGCAAATAATGTAATATACTTGGTAATGCGACATTAAATATACCTATAGTTCAGCAGTGTAATTGCGCAATAGGTGAATCACCGTTTTGCAGCATTGAAGCAATTAAAAAACAAAAAGTTGCAAAACGCGAAACCATTTCGTGTCTAAATACCATATTTCGCGTTTGTGGGATTTTTTTGGTGTGGAAAGGGATTCTTCAACCCTGACTGTGGGAAAAGGAGAGAGGGCCATCTTGCAACACTACTCCCCTCCTACGGTTCCTGCTACCACCGCGCACGACGCTCGGTCTGACGAATTTGAATTAAATTAATAAATTATTAAATTTTAATAAATTTGCAATGCTTTTTGCTCTAAAATGATATTTTATCTACTTTATTATCCTACGTCCTCAAAATATCTCTCCAAGACCAGTTCATATGATCATAACAGTCCGTCATATGATCATATTTTCAATTTCCGGCAATCTTTCCAATTTTTCCAATCTTTCGGAAATATTTTGGATATATTTCACGAAATATTTCCACGATTTTATCTTTCCGGAAAAATAAGTACTCTAGGTACCTAATCCTGATATCACTAAGCAGTTGATATTTACAAAGTTTAGCATCGCAAAGTTTAACACGGAGAGCCTCATCATTCTCCCATCGTGCGAAAATTACCTCTTGGAGGGAAAAACGGGAAAACTATTTTAAAAGGAAACTAAGCCCTTTTTTCAGGAGCGTAGCGTGGCTCTGAACTTGGGGGTACCGCACCCAATTCACCCCCCCCCCCCCCCCCAATTAGGGAGTTTAAGAAGGGAGCTAGTTCGGAAAGATGAAAAGTCGGTGTAGGTACATTAGGCTCTTTCAAAAACATTTAAGATGCATTTTGGGTATGGGAGGTAGTAGCATGGGAAGTAGCATTTTGGGCATGGGAGGCAGTATGGTGACATAAGCGGATTCCTAGATATTCTACATGATTGGGTAAGTTCGCTATTACCAGTTAGTTACCCAGGTATAAACCTTCACATTTTATAAACCTCCACATATTATAATTTACGAGGCGGCCTTTTACAGGAATGAAATTTCCTTGGAAGTACCATACTTCCATTTTTTAGCTAGGCTATTTTAAGAGTTACAATCGTTACACATCGTTACCATCACGCCGAAAGCTCCGTTCTGCTTTTTTGGTCATTTTCGTTTTAGTGCACTAAAAATAAGAATTTCGTTTCGCGGATCTGTAGATGCACTAAAACGAAAATGATCGAAAGAAGCAGATAGGAGCTTTTCGTGTGGTGGTAACGACATAATGTAATTGTCACCTCAAGGTACTAAAATCCTTAGTAGTTCGACGTTACGAGCCCTTCATTGCCGCTTGTACATCAAATCATCATGTAGTAGCGATAAAAAGCAGTATTTTAAAGTGTAATTTTGTACTTTGAACAAAATGATGGGCAATATTTTCTGTTAGCTGCTAGCCTAACAGCAGCCTTCAGCTGCAGATGAAGTAAGTGGAATTACATCCCTCAAGGTGCTGTCCGAAAGAAGGACGTTGGATATGATGCCCCAATTGACTCAGGAAATTCAAGCTACATGGTCACAGAATTAGAAAGAATCGTTAAAGCTTATGAATTTTTTCACTCAAATTACAATTACCTATCAATTTGACCAAACGACAATCACCAAAAAAAGCAGATTGCAGCGCTTGGCGTAGAGGTAACGACACAACGTACTTAGCTTATTTTTATCCAAAGTAAACCTTGAGATACTAAAATCACTGGCTACCGGGGGGGGGGGGGGGGAGCGTCCGGACCCTCCTGCAGTATTAAGACATTAAAAAATAAATTAAGCATGGAGCAGGGGAAAGAAAGGAGTGATTTTTCTTTGTAGGTACAATGAAGTGTTTTCGATTATGAAAAGTGTTCAAATTAGTTAAAATCCCTCTTTTTAATATCCTGTTTTTCAAATATTTTCCCGGGGAGGTACCCCCGACCACTCACTGGTTTTGGACACCTCCCCCCCCCCCCCCTCGAACAAAATGCCTGGTTACTGGCGTACACTAAATCTTTTGGTGTTAAATTTTACGAACCCTTCATTGCCCCATAAAAATCAGATTCAGTGGTCACAGTTAGAATTAGGAAGAATTGTTAAAACTTGAAGAAATGTCTTCACTCATATGACAATTGTGTATCTGATTAAAAATCGTCAACTAAGATCCCACATGGGCTAACTCACTTTTCCCTACTTTACAGGAGAGACAAAAAACATGTGCCCAGCCTTGCAACAGTTCATCTCATTACACACTCGTATGGAGACCCAAGAATAGTAGAACGAAATTGCAGAAAAGTCTACAGCAAGACTGGGCATACGTTTTTTGTCTCTCCTGTAAAGTTGGGAAAAGTGAGTTCCCATGTGGGATCTTAAGTGACGAAATGCTCATTATTCACCCTTATTACATTATAATATTATAATAATATTAAGACCAATTTCAAGGCAAACAAGGGCGCATCACAAGACCAGTGCAACTAGTGACTATTATCCCTGATTTTGTTTCCCCACTGAGTTTAATTTTTATGAATTTGCAATTCAGTGATCGGGTGATCTTCGTGAACTCACGCAATGACCTGGTACGCTTGTGTAGGTTGTTGGTTGAGCGTGGGTGACTCGCTGAGACCTCCAAAAGGATGTCGCAACCTCTCTTTTCTTTGTCAACAAAATTATTATGCGTCCGTTCGAAAATTAAGGACGTTGGAATTGTGTATTTTTCGCTCGAACGATGTAATAAATCCATCATACCGTTACCAACACGTGTCAATCTGCTTTGTAGGTCATTCTCGTTTCAATGCACCTACAGACATCCACTGGGAATTATTCATGTCGGCTCTGGCGTGGTGCACCCAACTCAGGGTACCTACCCTATTGGTAAAAAACAGCTTTGCGCTCTTGGAGTGCTGGTAACGATATGGCAGTACTGGATTCAACGGAACACGAAACAGAATCCAGGAAAACTCGTTGGCAGTCCTGACAAAGGAGGAGGCGCGGGAGGATTCCATCATCTCCCGCAGTCAAAACATCCGGTCAAAGGCGATGCGTCGGTCTGGCTCGAGTCAAACGAAAACTCATGATTGATAGGCAAGCTCTGGGTAGCGTCACGGCCGGAGCGGGTCGACTTGTGAAGGCGAAAAAATATTGGCACCATTCCTACTGAACAATGAGTCACGATGCAACGACCCGGCGGATCTCGTTACTCACTTTGCAACTCGCACATCGACGAGTTCATATCGTGTTGAACTAACTTATATTTGCTTCGGAGGATCGCTCATGAAGAACGACGCTCGAGACGGCTGTAAATAAAAATATTGTCCCAGTGGAAAATACCATTGCACATCTCTAACTTATCCACGGCTTCACCTGGGGTTATCGTCACACGATCGAATTTACTCGTAACTCCACGAGAGTTTCGGCCTGTTAAACTAGCACCGTTCTTGATGTTCACCTGGATGCCACTTGACTAAAATCGGTGAAGAATTCGAGAAAATCTGTATTTCAACAAAATTTGTTGAAATATGTATTTAATACATTTTGGTGAATACATTTTAGTGAAATGTATTCAATACATTTTGGTTCTCCTTGAATAATTTGATTGAAAACAGAATATTCTATAAAACGTGAGAAATAGTCCTGAAAAAAAAAAGTCTAATCATGCAGCATCATTGTAAGAGCGAATTTTCAAAGCAGTAGATATTCGTACGAATAAGAAAAACAGAAGAGTTAATAAGTAAAATTTGGTGTGGAAGGGGGGGGGGGATCAACAATGTTTTGAACACCAGAAGAGTTTACGATACGTGTCAAATTTTGTCTCTTTCTGTTTGCCGAGTAACACCTCAATTTATAGATTTGTCAAAGCTGAACACGAAGGGGAAGTCAGAATTGCGATATCTCATTCTGTTATTAGTGCAGATGAACAGTGAAGAACGTCTCAAGTAACAACCACGTTTCTTCATCTTCAGTTCGAGTACCTACGTTCAGTATAAGGTCGATATCTTCTCTGTGACGCGAATAACTACGATTTGAGCATAATATATTATAATGAATTCTTCTCCCCGGTAATCTGCAAAATTTACTTATTACACTAAATTAATCGATTTCGTGAAACATTTTGACAGATTTCACCTCCTTGGATGTTATTCCTTGTCTGATTTAGTTTGTTAATATCAATTATTACTCACATAAGCTCTCATATTTTGGTTCATTACCTACCTACTTAGGTACATATTTTTTTAACGTTGCCAAAGTTGAGTTAATTTTCCATACAACTAGCAAGTATTATGTAGGTACCTTTTTGAAGAGAATGTGAAAAACTCTGCAAATTCTTGACACAACGGTTCATTATCTTCTTTGTACAGATCACCCTTCTGTCTATACCAGACTGTGTTGCAAATCGGTACCATACCATATTCTCACCGTACTCATACCATACCATACGAATTTCTTTCCTATCATACCATACTGTATTATACCAAATCATACATACAATAATAAACCGAGTGAATAATGAAATGTCATCCATTTCAGACCTATATTTAAAATTTCAAGTACCTATCTAGCTCATCATCAACATTTAATTTGGTTAAACAAATAGGTATTATTTAAACAATTTTACAGACAAGAAACCGAGTGAATATTGCATTGTGATCCAGTTCTGACCTACATTTAAAATTTCAAGTCAATAGCTCATCATCAAAATTTAATTTGTATTATTACAAAAAGGTATTATTTAAACAATTAATTTTACAGATGAGAAACCGAGTAAATATTGCAATGTGGTCTATCCCCGACTCACGGTTAAAATTTCTAGACTGTAGTTTACCGGGAAGATGTAAAAAGGTAGTTTTATTCTGGGCGTTGACCCACGTAACGGCCGTTTTCGACGCGAAGTTTAGTGTTTTTCCTAAACCTTTGCACGCTCACTGTGAACGAACGGCTGGTCGCACTAAAATCCAATTGGTCTTAAAAGATTCGTAATTTTTCAGGTCATTCAAAAGTGGACTAAAATTTACACGGTTCAGTTAAATATTTGGAGATAAGACATCGTCGAAATTTTAAATTTCGTTTTGAACCCCTTCCCCTTGACCTAGGGTTATGAAACGTTTCGAGGATCATTGTGGGGCTGATCCAAACCCAGAAACCAAATTTCGTAATTTTAGCTCAACGCTAACTGGGCAAAGTGGCACGGACGGCGGACGGCGTACGGTGGACGGCGTACGGGTGACGGACGGATTTTTTTTTATTCGATTTTCTGAATCTACGTATCTTGAAACGTAAACCAACAAATTTTGAGGGGGGGTTAAAAAAAAATTTTTTCTTTGGGCGATTCCAATGGTTCATTATCGAAGATAATAAACCAAAACAGCCGTATTACGTCATACGCTCGTGCGTCATAGGCTCTGACGTACTTGTTGGCCTCCTGCCAGCCGTCTGGCGTCATACGCTCGTGCGTCATAGGCTCTGACGTACTAGTTGGCAACCTGCCAGCCGTCTGACGTCATACGCTCGTGCGTCATAGGCTCTGACGTACTAGTTGGCATCCTGCCAGCCGTCTGACGTCATAGGCTCTTACGGCATACGCTTTGACGTACTAGTTCGCCTCCTGCCAGCCGTCTGACGTATTACGCTCGTGCGTCATAGGCTCTGACGTAGTGGCCCGCCGGTCGCTTGTGTTCTGACGTGATCTAAAGGAAAGGGTGAATCAAGGGACAATAATTTATATTGTCAACACGAATGCAAGCTTCATATAAGTTTCTGATGGGAGGGGGCGCAAAGACATAAAATGTCCCTCGTGGTTGCGTACTTGTACGAAAGCTGTACCCACCGTTTGTGTTTTATGCTTATCAGTAGAGCAGCTCCATGTAAAACATGTATAACTTCCAAAACATGTGTAACAACAGACATGAAATTTCTTCTTTTTTTTTGATAATTCTCCATTTCCTTTTCCTCCTCCTTTCTCAACCGGACTGGGAACCGGCTATGGTGGAGTTAAAAAGAAATAAAAACGAACACTTCCTTAAAAAAATTAACAATTCTACCCCCTGGTTGGGGGGAAAGAAAATGAAAAAGCCATATGATAAAATTGACCAATGAGTTAACTGGATTGTAGCGTACTGTGAATCACATTTCTTGAACCAAAGTCTTCCTGCTGTTCATCCTTCGGGATTACTTCTTTTGTGAATTTTTGAGTGAAGAGTTCACATATAGATAATGCTTATCAGCTCAGCTTGCGAAATTTCCCATCTGTCACTTTTCGGTATCAGCAAAATAACCATAAATCTTAACCTAAACGTTGCAAGGTTTCAATAGACGTGGTGGTGTTACTGGTTTCATTCCTACTATCTTATCTCGAGTCAACCATGACTGAACATGAAAAATGTGCAACATAAACATTTAAACTGGTAGAGCAAGGACCACGTAAAATAAGAAATATTGTAGTAGGTAAGTAAAGTTCCTAATAAGGCACAGAATTAATGCAATTGCTTATTGAAAAGTAAAGTAAGTTTGTAAATATAGGTATTTTGGGATAAAGGAAAAAACGTCGATGTCTGGAAAGAATCATTGGAAGAAAAACCTCGATGTTTAAAGAAAAACATCGAGTAGGTATTCGATACCACCCCTAGTACCCACGCATTACTGAACGGGTGAGGATGCATCAAGGATGCCACTTTACCAGTACTTCCCTCGCGCTTTGCCTCTTGGTAAACACATTCGTTTGAAATCCTGAGCGCTATTGAGTTAAGAGGGTGAACCGCAGCCGATTAGGGGTAGGTTTTCCCCATTAGTTACCTACCGTCGGAATATTTTGTGTCTACAGTACATGACTGTTGGTTCGAAACTAATTTGGGTGAGGTGAAATGCTGGTTTACCAAAAAACCTTGTGAGCACTTGAGTTAGTTGTACAATTCGTCAGCTCAAAAAAATGCAATAATACAATTATGAAGGACCACTGGATGACGGTCAAGACGAAAACAAGTGAGTTACTTTACCTCGATTTTAAAGGTGTCTTGTGAAATTTAGTACCCACTTGTTTTGGCTAGGATATTTTCCATTTGTCGGAAATTGTCAACTAAAACACCTCAGTAGCACAGTTTCAGTAACTCATTCAAGTTACCAAAATTGAATCGAATAAATAGAAGAATGAAACAAAAAAGATTAAGTATTCCAAATACATAAGTATTCCTCGAGAGGAAGGCGATAAATGCTCAACGTAGTTTTTAAGTTCAACTCCATTCTATTCATTCGCACTAACAGCAATTCGCCCTGTCAGAAAAACCGTTCGCTTGGGTTGATTCAACTTATTCACTAGCAAACAACTAGGTGGAATGAATGGGTAATGAAGTACTTATAATTCCTCTCCTACGGGTAACTTGAGATTTGTAAAGCACGAGTTGGTATTTACCAGAGCGAATATTTTGTGTTCCCACGTCTTCTAACAGCTATTTTCACCTCCACAAAGTTTCTTCGTCTTAAAATCAAATAGCAACTGTGATATCTCCGTTACCTCTCTGGTGGTAAAAATAAGGAAAATCAGAACTTACAACATGAAGTAATTTATTAGACCAATTCATGATTAATGATTTTTTCTTTTTTTTTTTTTTAGAAAAATCAAACCAAAATAACATCGAAGGTGCGTACGAGTAAGAGTACATATACTGTTAACCGGTAAGCAGAAGTAGCATACAACAGTAAGTATATCACGTAGCAATATGTGCTGTTCAATTTATGCAACTTTCAAAAGTGATCTGATTGAATTACCGGTCACTACTACACTGTGTGACGCGTGTGGAAGCTATGACGTGTCAATCAAAGTAGTGATGATTTCTTGTTGATGGTTAAAGCTGGAGCAGACGCACAATTTTAGAAATCGGCGTGGAAGGGCCAGTACTTGTGTTTCTTGGCGCTGAAACAAGAGGAAAAATTATGAGAATAAGTAAAATGTGATTAGATACGGAGCTTGAAAGTGTGAGTAATTATATTGGGTTCATTGATATTGGAGAAGCTATAACGCACCTAATTAATACAGAGGAGCAACTCAGATAAAATCGTGGAGAAACCGGCTAAATCCAAAATTTGTTGTTTTCACTTTTTTTTTTACACAGTTTCAAAGATCAAGTTACCGTTAACGCTCCCAGAGTGTATAACATAACATGTTTCGGTTCTAACGTCAACTTTCTGAAGCTAAATTTCATCTATTGGCATACGGTTTGGGCTCAAAACCCGCTTCAGAAAGTTGACGTTAGAATCAAAACATGCTATGTCTATGATACCCCCTGGGAGCTGACTTCCACTTAGTTGAATTTTCTAAGCTTGACAACTCCAGCGCTCTACTTGTCAGCTTGTCTCAACTAAGCGACAGTAAATACCCTGTAGTTATGGTATGTGTTGCGTGTGTGTGTGTGTGGTGGCTAACTACAAATGATGAATTGAATGAATCTGACTCCAAAAGATTTATTGTTAAATGAATTCACGAATTGGAAAACGGTTTTTTGAAACGAACTATCGGAAGAACACTTGTGTGAAAATTTTGTTGCGACTCTCTGAATTTTTGAAATTGAACTCTGAACATATTTTTGGTAACGTATGATCGAAATAGAAATTTTGTCACCAAAAATAAACTGTAGTGTCGCTACAACCCATATCAACGAACTGGCTTATTAAAAACGTGACATAATATTATTGTTTATTAATACTTTATAACACATTGGTCATAATATTATAACGATCAATCATCAGAGTTGCCAAGGATTGTGGAAATAAACATCCCCCAAACCACAGATGACATGAATATAGATTACTTGGGCAGAGAGAACTGCTACGGTGATTATAGCCCTTGTCGGGGTGGAACGCTACCGCCTTCCAAGGTCCTTTCAGTGAAATGAACAATCTTTACCCTAATGAAGCAGTTGAAAATGAGAAACTTGGACAATATCATGTACCTACGTAGGCTTAGAATCAAAATCTGCTAAATCCGAACCTAAAGTCCACATTTCTGAAGGGGTAAGGGACATACAGAAGTGCAGTCTATACCAAATCATTTCATGACATTTATTTATGCCACCTTGATTGAGTGGTTCTAACGGGATCACTTCACTTAGAAGTCATCAAAATTTGTAGACAGTTGAGGGTAGTTTCAAGAATGTCACTTCAAAAATTCGGTCATAGTGCAAAAGTGACATATTTTTGTTTTTCCCTAGGAAATATATTTAGAGTGGACCTAGATATCTACCGCTGCATTCTGTGACTATGGGCAGTATGATAACCATGTGATCTTCATGTCGAGTGTATCAAGTATCAATGTTGGACCAGTGCTGCTACCACTAGCTGTGATTATTAGTTCCACGGTATCTCTTCTACCTATTAGTCAGACTGTTTGTGGGGTTTGGATAGCCCCTGTTCATTGTCACTGGGGTTGTACCAAAACTGGAAATCCTAGTCGAACACTAACTCCTCCGGAATGCGACGAAATGATTATAATCCATTGTACATACTCGTCGTATGGAACGCAACGTCCGGCGACATTTCCTTTCTCGAGGCTCTGGATGGCAGCGATGTCTTCTGCGGTCAACTCAAAGTCGAATACGTTGAAGTTGCTCTGGATCCTCTTTTGATTCACAGATTTCGGGATGACTGGAAGCCCTCTTTGGATCTGAAACGAAGAAGGAAATGTGTTATACTCAATTGTGAAACTGGCATTACGACGCTGCTCCAACAACCATGTGTAGATGAAGTATTCTCATGTATAACCCAAAGTATGCCCTTAACCTAACATCGAGTTTGCTGCAACTGTTGTGAATTCCGATAGTCTGTACGCGATACTTGAAAAGCCCACAACTGCCCATGAGAAAGGATCGTCGTATTGAGCTGAAATGCGTGGGTGGATAAGTTCATTTCATCAGTTTCCTACTGGTTTTGACGTCTCTACTGTGTAAACTCACTGAAAATACCAACGTTTTGAACAGGTGAGTTTGGAATGGGGCCACATGTATAGTTAGGTGGGTTCAGGCTCAAAGATGGACTCGCTCGACTAAAAATCGAGGCGAGCGAAGTAACCAGTAGAACAAACTTACCTCACATTTTAACAATTAGGTACACTTAATTATCTGCAGAAATATAGAAAACAACGTTAATTGTATGATTTCAGTATTGTGTCTATGGGAACCGGATATCAAAAAGAACCCCCCGAGAACCAAAAATCGGCAATAGAAGAGCAGTTGCTTAGGCCAAGCGTAGCCTTATTGCCTAATGGCAACTAACATTCCGGCAGGATAAGTCGGTTTTCAAGAGAGTGACACTTCCAAAATTTCGAGGAGTTACGCAATAGCTCCATACCTACTAAGGGTCCAGACCCCCCGAAATATTGAAACATTAAAAAATCTTGAAAAATCGTGAATTTAACAAAGATTTGTTTGCACTGTCCATTTCAACTAGAGATGAGAAATGTAAGAGGAAGAGATGTAATTGCAGCTAATGACTACCAACCTACAATATATACAGTAGGAGACTGGTTTTTTTCTGAGTATCGTGATCAGGGGTATTGTGGACCAACGAATCCTCTCTTTTCATAATTAATTAAACTGGGTTTGGTTGCAAGTGAAGGAGGACGGAACTACAAACTTGAGTTTTATTAGGGCTTTTGAAATTAAGCCAACTCCAATTTTGGTTTATTATCTTTGCCCTGTTAGCATTGTGCTAAAATTTCGAAATTTGGTATCTCAGTAGGGAAAGAAAATGTTTCCTTATACATTGGTAATTTTTACCTGCTCATAAGGGCTCTTCTGCAATCAAACGAAATGAGTTAGTGACAGTAAGGAAATAATTTTGAAAAGCGATTCAACATGTTCAAGTGATTATCTACAGCGGAATACCGACGTGTTTTATCAGAGGAAAGTCAAACAGTGGCAACCGTCAACTTGAAGCTTATCAACATAGATTGCTTTCGGGTGATTGTAGCGGATGAAAACACACACTTCAAAAGGATTAATAAACGAACGGCTCAAAGCCCTTGAATGACGCAGAGCTAAACTGCCGAGAAAAACGCTGCTAATTTTCCGTTATTTAATATTTAATATTGAAATTTTCAACTGAAAGATCGTATTATCATTATTTAAGATGGTCTTTCCAATGTGACGTCACAACCCTGAGGGACTCACTTTGGTCCTTTTCCGCCAACTCGGACTTGTCTAGTTTCCACGATATCAAAAATGTTATATCAAACCTGGTATCTGATTAGGACGTGTCCCGGGCCCTTTCCGTACTTGTCGGCGATCTTCTTGATAACGGGGTCATCAAGGAGGACGGGGTCGTCAGGCTTGGCGAAAGGCCTGTCAGGAGAACCCAGGGGGCTGTAGGCAGTCAGAACGATGCCATTGGACTCGCTGTACTCCTTCAGGGCGTTCTGGTTCAGCCATGGGTGGCACTCAACCTGCAAACCAATAATAATGTTAATTATTAACATGAAAACCTTAATATGTACCACAGGTGTTGGAAGTAGGAGTGGGTAGAAACCCGCACAAACGTTACAAATTATGCCTTCACCACCGTGTTCAGCGTTGAAAAATCTATAAACTAAGGTGTTACTCGGCAAAAATTGGAGACAAAATTTGTTATAAAACCAGTGAAATGGAGATATTTTACATAAAACCAGTTATTAATTCGAAAATTCGCTCAGTTACATGACTGTGTGTTTTCTTTTTTTTCAATCATTAAAGGACATTTTATTTAATGTTATTTACACACTGTAGCCGCACTTTGCCGACCTCTGGATTAATCTAACCAAATTCGCATCTGTGGTCCTCCATACTAATTGACCTTTCGTAGTCGATATTATCAAGAGATTTGCTAGTCTAATACTTCAATTAGTCCATTTCATTATTTTCTAATTCTTTCGTAATCTACCTTGTTTAACAGTAATGTTGGGAATTTTCAATGATGTTTATACAAGTGTAATTGGGCTTGCCCGTAAATAAATAAATAAATACTTGCATAATTTGTAAGAAAAATATCATTGGACTGTTGAGAGTTTGGCAGGAAGAAATAGAGAAAAACAGTTACCTAATACGTTTTGTGTTTCTAAGCAATATATCGCTCGTTGGCCTGCAATAGTGTCATATCTCCACATTTGATGCTTTGAAGAAGCGAGTTTCCAAAGCTCCAACTTCTGAGCTTTAAAAACTGGCTTCGTGAAATTCGTAGCGGAATATGGTTAAATGGTTTTTTTTTTCGATTACCCCGAACCATCGATATTGGAGATATGACAGTATTGCACTATTTTTTAATTAACAGTATTAGGCTGCTTTCATACTAGAGGCATGCAGCGGACACCGGAGTTCTATATCAATTGCATTTACTTATAATATTAGCAGATCTTCTTGGATTTTATACAAGTTTAGAGGTCCTGGCGCCAAGTATAGTTCACCCACATCTTAAAACATACGATTAGAAGTTCAAATAATCAGGCAACATGGTGCGAACATGATCCATACTGTAACAATCATTACAAATATATTCACCTGGTTGATGACGGGTTTAATGGTGCAGTTGTCCAACAACCTCTGAGTTTGCTCTTTGTTGAAGTTGGAGATACCGATGGAGCGGACTTTTCCGCTTTGGACGGCCTTCTCCATTTCTTTCCAGGTTGCGAGGTAATCAACGTCAGAGAACGCTACGCTGCCGTCGTCTTCCACAGGGAAGTTCTCGCCGTCTTCCTGGAGCGAGAAGAAGTTGGTAAAAATTCGCCTCAAGCATTTAGGCGTTGTAAGATAAGCTCAAATGTTATGTTACATGTCGAGTAGCTGCTAGGAGCAGTGATTTTGGGCACATTCTCTTACTCAATCAACAGAGTAGCGAGTATGCACACAGGCACCTAAAATAATCAGTCTGTATACACAGGTGTGTTACACCTACAGTAGGTATCATAAACCCAGGGCAGTGGGAGTTTCCAAGCAGGTAATACCAATATTTCATCCAATATATTCACAAATGAATAAATTACCATATTAAATTTGGATGCTGTATTGTCACCCAAGGCTCAACCCCGTAAGGACTATTTTGCCCAAAACTCATGTCAAACGTAAGAGATGTTCTCCTAAGAGTAGAACTCACCTATATTCATGGTGAATAATATGTAGTAGATTTTGATGAGAAATAAATAGTAAACGTAGCCTACCTGAGGCCCATTGATATACAAGGTGTACATCAACTTAATTTCGAAGGACTTCAGGGATCAATTCTACAACGAATTTGCAACAAAAAGCCTCTCGTAGACTTTTTTTAAATCCACTCCCAATGCCACTTTTTCCACTTTCAAGATTTTTTTCGTGGTTTCGATCTAAAGTCTAAAATGGCCATTCTTACCTAAAATGGCCATTCTTACCTTCCGTCGAATAGATTTAAATGTAATTCATGCTTTTGACGAAGACTTGTCTGCAGTTTTTAACATATTTGAGCTTACGATTTTTCGATTGGTTATGTGCAGTTTCTTCGAAGAACCTCCCATGCTGTTTTCATGGGGGTAGCACAAATCACAACGATTTTATTTATTTATTTATTTATTTTCATTTGTGCAGAGCCACATTTCGCACTTTCCTGGCACTGTCATGGAAGCTATCATAAAGCAATTCAGTGCGAATCGACCAGAAAGACTCGAATGGCCACATGGAACAAAACCTTAAAGTTGAATTGGAAATACGACCTTTTGTAATTAATTATTAATCAAGAGTTTTCAGTTCAGGGAAAAAAGACGATTCGAATGTGGGATGTCTGACTTTCAAGTCCCAAATTTTCGAGGATTTGCTACCTACAAACATCAAGTAATTTAGTCAACCTCCTCGCCACCTGCCTTACAATCCACGATGACGCGTTCAACTGAATTATGAAACAGATCAGGCGGTTTCATTCATTTTATTGCGTAACTGAGAAAGGCGGTAACTACTGTTTGAATAATCTTCGCTGGAATAAGTATAAAGAAAAATTCAGATAAACGATGAAATTGTTATCATGGCAATATCTTATATTGACGACATTAAACGTTTTTATGCACGTTGTTATCATCCAGTCAATAACCGCTGTAATAAAAAGATTACCAAAACGTGTGTAACGATCGTTGAGATAAGGAAGTTATGACACCCTTATCGAAATTGTATAACTTGAATTGTTGAAGAAGTATCTGTGAGCCATTAGAAATATACAAATCAATGTATAAGGTCGGCAGACAGGTAAAAGGAAGAAAACCGTGGGAAACAATGAATGACGCTCAGTATTGATTATTAGGTGAATTTTTACCTTGAAAGCGAAGGGCCAGTGAACAAGGTACAAGTCGAGGTAGTCGAGACGAAGATCCTTCAAGGTCTGGGACAACCCTTTCGACACAAGGTCGGGACGGTGGTAAGTGTTCCACAACTGCAAAATATGAGAAATTTGAATTCGGCGCGTATGAAAAATCAGTAAACATCATGAACATTAGGCATGCAAGCTGCTTGAGTTGACTATCGAGTGATCAGTAAACGAGAGATTCCCGAGGAAAAGTATATATTTCCTCTGAGCTATTTCACAGTCTCCTCGAAGGTTTGGGCTTCCGTGGGCCAAATGGTGATGGTACTGAATTTTTGGCCCAGTTCACTGAATTTATTAACAATGTTTAAGAGGTGCCACGATCTTGTGACATCAAAAATCGACTACTGCAGTAGCAAAGGTTCTGACCTATTCCATTGATCTAAAAACGTTGAATGACCAGCAATTTATGATGACTTGTCGCCAGAATACTTAAAAGCTGAGTACTTTCGATTTTCAATTTATTTTTTCACAACATTAATTTTTGTTGGATTTGTTTCAATGCGCGTGGGATGGTGGGGGTCTGTCAGGTAGAATTTGGACGTCGACGAAATTGTCGTCTTTCTCGACGATCTGAGCCGTGAAAAAGAGATAGGCGTTAGGGATGACCTCTTCTCGGAAGTACAGACCGATTTCGTAGTCTTTGGTGATGGAAGCGACGTACTCCGGCTTCATGTCCACCCTGGAATCCTCGGGGAGGGTCGGAGGTGAGAAGAAGTTGAAAAACGTTTTCATTCTGACGGGTTTGGCGATCACTCGATTGAGCTTGGTGGTTTCGTTCGTTTGCTGCATGTTCACCATGCGGTAGGAAGGGTCCATACCGGGGAACCAATTTATAACGCAGCCTTGACTGTGGTTGATGACGGGGAAGTCGAAACTGGGAGGCGACGTCCCCACTTTGTTCACAGACCCTGAATACTCTTTAGTAAGAACATCGTTGCTGAAATATTGATTCGGGGCGAACCGAAACTCCAAAATGAAACCCATAGGGTCGTCTTTGTACACCAACTTGATGTCTCTCAGAGCAGTCAAAATGGGAACATCGGACCGCTGCACCAGCTCGTACAGCTTGGCGGAGTTTTTGAACACCCAAAACCAAAAATTTGGTACCCCCGCAGTTTTTGGGTTTTTCGACATCATGTGCCCCAAACGCGCTGTAACTATGTCCGGTTCTGCACATTCCTCTTTCTCGGGTTCTCTGCTCCCCGAAGTGATTTCTTCTCTTCGTGAAAACAATTCGTCGAACAGCTGATTGAATTTTTTCTCGAGCTCGTGCACTTCTTTGTAGAATTTCACTTCCAGGTCAGTCGTCTGCTGGTCGTAATGTTTGAGCGCTCTCAAACATTTGTACAGTTTTTGGTCCAAAATGGGCTCAGCGTTACCACCATTTGCCTCAACTGTGGCCATATCTAATCCCCAATAGTACTAAATGTGCATTCAGAAATGCATAAAACTACAATGCAAATTTAAATTTTCTGGAAAATTTTAACGGAAGATTGGTATTAATTTTGCCTACCATGTGGGTTTGCAAAGGCACAAGATATAACGTTCAACCAGAGTGGATAAATGATTACGATTTCGAAGCAAATAATCAATATTGATGAATGGGTATTGGGTGCCGTTTAATTAAGTATGAACCCATTCCTCTTTAATTTTACTAGTACTTCCAAAAAAGTGGAAATTTAGCGCGCTAATGAGCATCAAATTCGTCAAATAGGGTAATTCGTATTACACAGTAGGCCGTTTTGAAAATCAATGAGTCACTAAATAGTACATACCCTTATGTGGTATGACCAACTAATCTATATGGTACTAATCAGAGACGCGATTTGTTATAAATGAAATAAACCAAATAGGCATTATTTCCACTGAGAAATAACTATAACTGTTCTCAGACGTTTCAGAATCACTAATCAAACTTACGAAAAGGTCAAAGTATCAAGGAGAAATCCCGTTTTGAAAGTGGAGGGCACAACTAAAGTACACCTGACATCTCAAGCTGCTACACCAAATAGGGAAATTACATGAAATGCAGAATGAAGGAAAATGAAATGAACCTTGGAGGTGACGAAGAGGTCCTCTCTCTTGACAACTCCTTCGGCGATTTTGGTGGAGATGGCTTCACCGACTTCTGGCTCGTTTCCGTAGACGAGAGCGCAGTCGATGTGCCTGTAACCAGCGTCGATTGCCCATTTCACGGCGTCGCACACCTCACCAGGCTTGGACTAAGGAAACAATCGTAAAGTTTCATAATCGTAAAATTTAATAAAGCAGCTACAATACTAAAAGTGGGTTATCAGTACAAGACAAATACAGTAGATATTGCGTGTTGCACACAGAAGGAATACAAAGTAGACGAAAATCAAAGTGAATAACAGGAATATGTTACTAGCAAATAAGAAAAATTCTAGGTATTGAAAGAAATATTAGATACTCCAATCATATCAATCAGTAATGGATACCCTTGTCAAAGGCCGACGATTAATAACTTCTTGATGTTAGTGGAATTTACAGACGGTTGCTACTTGATGCACCGTTATCATTGTAATCAGACTGTTACGTGTGAATAACGTAGGTAAGCAATGTATTTCGTCGGGATTTGCGCGGAATGGGCGTTGTCGGAATTTGAATTGTGAGAAGTGTCGGTGACGCGAACAGCCTCATACGGTTATCTGGTTATCAATGCCACGTCCATTTGGGCCACGGCATTGAAATAAGACAAGCGTGTAAAATTTACGTAACGCTAACGAACCGTTAGGGATTCAAACCACGCAAACTCAATACTGATCGGAATATAGTCAATACCACTAGCAGATCTAGTTGGTTGAGGTAATTCTACCTACTAACGTACCAGAAAAATGTTGGTTTTATGAATAAAAAGTGCCGTCCTATAGTAAATTAGCCCATGTTTCATATCCGTGTTGCCTAAATCGTAAAGTTCTTATCATTTCTTCCTTTTTTCATAATCATATTTCAGTTTTGTAACGATTATAATCTGTCTGTACCACTGACCATTAATGTAATTGGGCTTGCGCGTAATAAAGAAATAAATAAATGTGGAAACACTTGAACAGTAGCCGATAAATTATCGAGTGTAAGTATGTAAAAATAGGGAATTCCTGGATATTGGATAGGATGAGGCAACATTTGTTTGCATAGGAATACACCTCATCACCGTATTGTTACCTAACAACACAATAAAGAAGGTCACGAACGATAAATCGATTACCTACTAAGCACCCCTGATATTTCTGTGAAGTTATATGAATAACACTCGTGTATATATCGTGTACGGGGTGGTTGTTAACGATGGGTGGTTAGTTTTAACGATCTACTTGAACTGCCAAACGCTACTTTTCATTAAAAAAAGACGCTCATTCATCCGTTTGTTTCGAGTGGATTTGATCCAAAGCTTTTAGAATTCCGGTTCGTGACAGCATTTCGAACTCAACAACGTCAAGGACGTAAACCTCAATCGTCCCTTGAAGTAGATCAACCGTCACAAAAGAAGATTGATACCGGGCACTTCAAACATTCTGAAGCAAAGGGCCCATCGATGAAAAACATTCATCACGATTTCAAAGGATCTAGGACAGTAACGGAAGAGCTCTGTGTATTGAATCGATTAATTCTTGGTACAATTTATTTTCCGATCGCTCTCTACCGTTCGATGCGATATTTTTTTCATTCCTTATGAAATTGCGGCCTCGTGCCAGTTAACAAGCTATAACACCACGACATACTTATACATGCTGAGCCAACATAGGGACCTAATGGCCTACTGGAATTCAACTCCCGATCAATAAGGGCAATGAAAGGTGGTTCTACGAATTCTCACTAATGATAAAAAGAATGGTCAGCGCATTGATATCAGTTTCGAGAATGATAATTATTAATTTTGCTTACCCAGAGCGTATTGTAGATTATCTGGTTTATTCATTCTACAATACTGACAGATTTGGCAGTGATCCTTATCATGTTTTTTTTTCTCTTTTTCGAGCTTTAGATTGAAAAGGTTACGTTCTCCGGGTCCTGCTATAATTCGAATTGAGATCTATAATTCTTGATGGGTTTACATCAAGACCTCCCATGTTATTATCAGGTACACGAACGTATCGTACATTTATAAAACGACTATAAGTACCTAATCCATCGTCATTGGTATAATTTATCATGCATAACAGTCTTGAACAACATAACGGTTTGTAATACAGATACCTACCTAGTCCTAACTCATACCTACATCTGAAAATTGGTTGGAGAATGTTACACGATTATAAATACAGTTTTGTATAACGGCTGAGTTCACGATTCTGGTTATGAATCTAACATACTCTTAGAAAACTATTTGAAGTAAATTTGAGCAAATTTCTTGTCAACATTCCATTCTTCGTTGGTTCTGATAGAGAGTAGGTTTTAATTATTGCATTATACTCCTACGAAACCAGGACCTCAAGAACTAACCAGGCCTTTATAGTTATTATCATTCAGTTAATGATTATTTGATTGATGCAGACGTTGAGTGCAATGTCTCGCCCATGGTAGAGGCTACCACAAAGTGTTCCTTTACTTATCCCAGGTGAAAGCGACCAGAAATAAGATGACATTTTGATCTGACTCAAGTTGTACGTGAAATTTTCAGGTGAGGGAATCGCGAAACCAAGTTCCCGAGTCCAACAACCCAGTCCACTTCATGACTCATCCTCCAGTTCCCAGGGTCAGAGCCAGCAGGGGCCTTCTTTGTCCTTGAGGTGAATCACGACCAATTCAAAGACGACATGAATGGAGACACGGCTGCCACCAAGAAAGAGGCATTCAGCGTCAAATGTGGTGGAATAGGCAAATATTTTTTAAAACCCAGCAATTTTGAGGGGGGGGGGGGGTAGTTTTGTATAAATACTACCCTAATTACGGACTCCGTGGTAGAAGTCAGTTGTAAGTATGTAATGGTCCTAAATTCGGGACTTCGTGGTAGGTTATATCGTTGTATCGCCCAAATATTGGCCTATACAACAACTCGTATTCACATAGAATTCAACGTTTTCTACTCGTAACAATATTGAATATTTTTCCAAAACGTTTATGTAGCTGACGGTTAGTTATTTATTTCTCAATAAACGGAGAGTGCCTTCAAAGGTAGGTAAGTACTGGGAACTCCAAAAGCACAAGATGTTCATGACTGGAGCAGCGTTTCCCGTGCTATAGACTACTATTTGAATATTTTGGCTAAAGGTTGTGAGTGTATTTCTTAGGATGTGAGTGTATTAATTTATTTATATGCATTCAGCAATTATTTATTTATCTGTTATTAAATGTTTGCAAATTGTAGGTATACACGCTTCCATGATTTTTCATTCTTTCTAGAAAAAAAAGGTTTCGCCCCCCAAATCGTCGTTGTAGGAGCAACATGGCGTAACTCAATTTTTCCCCGTTATGAGGTGTTGAGCCTTCTACATTCAAATTTTCGCGCTGGAATGATAACATCAGTTTTAATATTACTCCAACAGAAAGCGGTCAAAGCTTCAAATTGAAGCCTTCAATGAAGTATCCTGGCGTATCTAAAACTGGTTGATAAAATGGCGTATGTACCATCTCTTTATTTTGTCTCACCTGTGAAATTGGAAATTTTGAGATACGCCACGTTTTTATATAGTACATTTGTTTCAATATGTAGTACTTGTAATACTATAATATAATACTATGTATTATATTATAGTACTATATAGTACTATGTACATATTATGTACAGTAGGTATGTCTGGCAATCCTAGCACCTAGTGATCCTCAATGAGCAAACACAAGGTCTTTGGTTTTTTCACGAGGTATCTCAGCTATGCTGACGATATTCACACAAAAAACCATCATGTTTGAGGACATTGAAGAAACACGATCAGAGTTCTGAGTTGGTGGTGAAGGTACATTCAAATGCTATGATAACAGTAACTGATAACGGCAACTTACTTTCCAGGTTCCGAGTCCCAAAATAGGAATCTCTTTTCCATTGTTGAGTTTCACGTTGGGTACAGCCATCGTAGTTGAGGTGAGCAGACGTGGGTCGACCGAGTCTAGAAACTATACTGAAAAACCAACCACGTGCCGGCCGGTTTTATTCAGCGTTTATTCGTCGAAGGTCGATCGGATAAATGGTGCGATTGTGATAAGGCGTTGTGGGGGGATCCCTTGATGCGCGCGCAGGTTTCAAGGCCTCCTGTTCCCGCCACACTTCTTGACAACTTGACTTGATAAACTAGAAATACCCAACATCAAGAAGATATTGTACTAATGAGGGGAGCGTTAAACGCTACAATATTAAATATTGTATGAAATTTTCATAACGGTTCATTATTTTCCAAGTATCGTGAATTCAACGCCCACACGAAATGATTGTGTCCGTTCGAGTGGATCCTCTCTGATTCGGGGTCAATGGGCACATCAATATTCCAACTAAATCCCTGTCCTTGCTGTTACATTGCGATACAGCCCAAGTATCGATACTCGGTATCGATATATTATCGGAAGAAAAGTATCGATATTTCGATACTATCGGAATTAAATTTGGATGATGAGCTAGAGTCTTGAAATTTTAAACATGTGTCGAGGATGGATGACAATGTAATATTCACTCGGGTTCCTTGTATGTAAAATTGTTTAAACAATACCTAGGTACTTCTTTAAACAAATTAAATTTGGATGATGAGCTAGTTCTATCATTTCGTGAATTAGACAGAAGGAGGATCTGAACAAAGTAGATAATAAACCGTTGTGTGAAGACTTAGCAGAGTTGTTTAATTCGCCACGTCCCTACTTGCTGTACAATGCAAGGGTTATTACTTGTACCTACGTCGCCCAGTAGGTTTAATTGATAAAATGTACAAAACATGTTGATAAATGAGGAAAACGGGGGATTTTTTTTAGACAATATTCAAAGAAAAGGAAGCTATTGTTCGCGGTCCAAAATTTTTAAAACTTGAATTTTCAACAACATCTTAAACCAAAATCCGTTCCAGACCATCCTGAATTGTACATTTATTTATCGTGGGGTGATTTGTAAAAGTGATCAAGTGACATTTTGTGAGAAAATGATGTTTTGAGTGCATATGGTGCAGATTTTGTTGATTTATAATTATATTTTACTTCAATTTGGAGAAAAAAGGCAAAATCATTTTTTCCAGCCCGATATTGTGACCTACGACCATCTGGCACGTGATCACATTAACCGATTTAATTTCGTGGTTTCGACCACAAGTCATTAAAATGGCCATAACTTTCAAATGTAATCGCACTGTTGGAAATTTCCCACCTCCCTAATGCACAATCAACATTAAGGACCATTGAACAAAAGGAGCCCAAAGTGCAAATTTTGAGATTTTCTGAAACTTTGACGTTTTATGGTTTCAATCGGTTGTCTATATTTTAGTAATTTTTCCTTCGCTGGGTTGTCTATGGGAACTTGCTTCGAAACCCACCTTTCCAACGGTGTACTGAAAAAAAAAATTTGCGACGGAGTTTAAAGGAGAAAAGGGCGTTTTAATGCAAAAACTAACCTGATGTTCAGTATCTACACTACAGGCCGATAAATCGGTACGTGGATATGTCTCATGTTCTCCCTGTAAAATATGTGTTTTGTGTCTCAAGTTGAACAAAATATCGATAAAAATTAACTAACTTCCATGAGTCGATTAAGTAGGTACGTTTCTAATTGCTTAGCCTTGTGTAAGAGAAATGGGGCCACTATAATGCAACCGACAAGTGCTGATAATAATTGCCCGTTGCTGTAGATTGGTGTGGAATTGTTTTTCCGTGTGAGAAAATGTTTATAAATTAGGTGTAGGAGCTACTCAGCTGATGCGGGGCCAGGGCAGCGTCAAGTTAAAGTACTACGGAGGCTACATATCAAATTACAGCTTCATAGAGTGAATAGCATCGAAAACTAATCCTGGGCTTATTCTATAAGTCCTACAGAGCCTACATACCAAATGCAGCTTCATAGAGTGAATAGGACAGATATTAGCTGTAGGCGGCACGTAGCTGATCCAGGGTCGGGCAGCGTCAAGTTACAGTCCTAAGGATGCTACATATCAAATGACAGATTCATATAGTGAATAGGATAGAAATTATGGGTCTCCCCGACCAATATGGGTCTCTGGCATATAGGAAATAACGTAATTTATATTATATCATTTGGAAAAATTTATTAATCTATGTGGTAATAATCAGTTGAAAGGGGGAGGTTTTTATTCCTCAACCCACTTGATCGATATGTCCAACTTGCCTTGACGGAGACGATTTATAAGCACGCAGTCACTTTTACGAGGCCCATTAAATAACAATGATAGAATAACAATCATTAAAATAACAATGATAGAACAACTATCATTAAAATAACAATGATAGAACAAAAATCATTAAATAACAATGATACAATAACAATCATTAAATGAATCATGTTTGGCCATCAGTGAACAATCATCAGTTAATCATGTTTGGTCAGGTTATTATCATTGCCCAGGTGGCGGTTCACAAACAATGAGCGTGACCCTGGAGAATCTGGGGTGGCAGTTTACGCTCTTGGTTGGGGAGGCAGTTGACAACGTTGTCAACTTTTCAGAGCGGTCGCAGTTGTCAACTTTTCAGAGCGGTGGCAGTTGTCAACTTTTCAGCGCGGTCGCAGTTGTCAACTTTTCAGAGCGGTGGCAGTCGTCAACTTTTCAGAGCGGTGGCAGTTGTCAACTTTTCAGAGCGGTGGCAGTTGTCAACTTTTGAGAGCGGTGGCAGTTGTCAACTTTTTAGAGCGATGGAATATCAGTTACCAGTAGCAGGCGGGGGCCGCACTACCTCCTCCCACCACCACCCACCTCATCCCACCGCCCTCCACCCACCTCCCGCTAACACAGACAACCCCCCGCCCCCTTCCCACCAATCGCCACATACTGCCCCCCCCCCCCCATCAATCACCGCTCTCCTCTTTCTCCTTCACGAATGACTGACATCGATAGGAAAATCTGTTATTAAATAACAGATTTTCCTATCGATGTCAGTACTTTTTTCTAAGTAAAATTTTGATGAATCCTTCACACCCATCGATCTAATTGAACATCAATCGATGCCCTACCAAAAAAACTCTGCAAATTCTTAACACAACGGTTTATTATCTTCTTTGAGCAGATCACCCTAATCTTATTCACGAAATGATAGATGAAACTCCAACTCACCATCCAAATGTAATCATACATATAGCTATTGTTTAAACAATATTACAGACAAGAAATGTTTTAAATTTTAAAACAATCAAGTCTCTCAAGTCTCATCGGGAAGTTGAAAAAAAATTGGTTCAAACTTGAACTAAAAGTTCAAAATTCGTTTTGGACCCCTTCCCTTCCCATTGACCTAGGGTTATGAAAATTTTCAAGGAACATCGTGGGTGTTGTCCGAACTTTTAAACCCAATTTCCTAATTTTAGCACAACGCTAACTTTAAAATTTCAAAATCCATTTTGAACCCCTTTCCATTGACCTGTGGTTTTTAAAAGTTTCAAGGATCAAGTGCCCCCGACGGAGTAGGTACTTTTTTATTCGATTTTTGGAATCTATGTATCTTGAAACGTAAACCCTCAAATTTTGAGGGGGGTGATTTATTTTTTCTTGGGCGAAGATAATAAACCAAAATGGGGTCGTGAACAAAAGTGGAGTTTTCACTGGTGAACTTTGAAAAATCAATTATTTAGAGTGTAGACCATAGCGATACGTTTTCAATTCATGCTAAATTATAAGAAGCTTTGCAAACAAAACAGATATTTTTCTTGATGTTTAAACCACCGTGTTTTTCGTTGCTTGTGTTTTAAACATTGCCAACCCTGATACAAATCGAAATCGTAGGTGAAAAATCGACCGATTAATTGGTGAAATCGATTCTAATTAACACGATTCTTAAATCGATGTCAAAGTGTTTCATCAAAATTTGTACTTTTCTTCAAAATGTGTACCTTTTCTTATGTACAGTAGGACCAACAGTGAACATTGTAACTCTCGAGTAACGGCCAGTTTGGATTGGGGTGTAACCAAATTTGTTAATATTTAATATTCGCATACAAATTTAGACCCACAGAAAGGTACGGGTGCAGGTAATTTCCGATCCATAATGGTCTAATTATGCAACGATACAGGACCACGTGACCGCACTTCTGCGAATGAGTATAATATACTCATGATACTATCAGAGTGTCTCAAATCGTACAGTGGCGTGATATGAAAAAACTGGAGATGAGCGGTTTGGAGAGATTGCGTTCGAGTACCTCTAGAGTTCATAGCACGGTTATCACTGTACTAACACAGGTCGTTATCTTATCACGAAGGCACTTGATCTTATTCAATGCTTTACGATGACACTTAGTGAGGTACTACTAGGTCAGTAGTGAACGAGTAAAAAGTTCCAGTAGCATGACCTAATGAGAGCATTTTCTAACTAGAGGGCCGAATGTTGTAACTCCATGTTCACCACCCACCTGTTGCTCACTTCTATACATGTATACTACGCCCTATGAAGTTAGATATTGATAGGTACAATAGGTACTGGTTGACATGGAAGTATTTTTGCGTCCTGAATCCGATTCCGAGGTCATCTGAGCCCCATGACGTCAGAAAAAACGAGATTTCAAGGTGATTCGAGGGCTGATCAAAAAGTAAGAATACAAAACATTTTGCGCAGCAGGACAATTTTTGTTTTCACATGTGGAATCCCCTGCGTTATGGGCGGGATCATTCTGAACAAAACGAGAGGTCCGGCGTTTAAATGCGACCGTTAGTTTGCTTTTGAGAGCTTTTTGAAATGTGCGCTTCCATGAACGCTCCCGCCACCTCCGACCAGAGCCAGTATACTCACCTCCCCTATTTTCAACCCAGTATCATTGGTTTCTTTAACATGTTATGCTTTATTGTTATTGTTATTATTAGTTTTCAAAATTTTCACCTTTAGTTAAATTTGAATTATAAATAATGGTGAATCCTCCGGCAGACGGGCATGGCCCATTACCATACCGTGTATGTAAATACGAGTATTATAACATTGTTTCTATTTATTTAATTAAAATATGTATACACGTTTTCTATCCTTCATGACAACGCTAAACCTCAACCGCCCGTCTCACTAAGGGCCTGCTTGTGGCTAGTCTTGAAAATGTATTGACCTTTTAGGTACTCAATGGCGATTATGTAGAGAAATAATGACATGTTTTGACACTTATTTTGTAAATTTCTTTTAAATATATTCATTTTTCAATTTTTAACACCCGTTGTAACCTTACTTCCTGGATGTCCCTTGTACAACGTAAAAAATGGAGAATTGAACTTCACAATAACATCTTCCAAGGGATAATAGAGACAATCATTTATTTCGGTTACTCCACTTGATTCAAGCAACCATTGTATCAATAATCAATTATTGTATTACCTGCTCCCTGGAGGAAAGGGTAAATATACCGACAGAAACACAAAACAATTAGTAATAAGAAATGTATTGCTTGATATTTATAGGTTGGTTTTTGGAACTTTACAATTAAATTCAATTATTTTGATTTATTACTAAGGCTGTCGAAATTCCTATTAATTTGCAATACGATACACCTAAAAACCCAGTAATTGTGCCTCACAAAAATCAAAGGCGACTTACAAGTGCATACAAAATGGCAAATGGGGCTGAAAGTCCAAACAAGTCAGTTAGAAAACATTAGAACCTGCAATACCCTGAATTGAACTCCCATTACCATGTATTGAACTGAGTTCAAAAAAGACAACATAAAGCTATGTTTCACTATTAATATTAATCATGTAAAGCTCATGTGATGCATACTACCAGACGTTGCGATATAAATGTACCCGTGCACTTGAAGAACAAACAAAACACAGCACAGTAACAAACCAAGATAAACAAAGGTTCTTTTGAGATCAATAATGAGGAACAACGTATACAAAACCCTAAGTTACTGCTTTTTCTTCTTGGGCTTTAGAGCGGGATCGGCGATGGCGAATTTTCTCTCGCAAGTGAATGAAACCGTGATGGCGTAACGAGTTCCTTGTTCGACCTTCTCGACTCTATGTAAATTCTCTTTGCCTGACGTGAATGCGGATACTCTCCCTGGAAGGATGTCGAGTGACGATTAGAACGAGGTTTTCATGAGACGCTAAGTTCGGATGATAAATTCGCCCCAATAACTTATAAATTTGGGTTAGCTGGAGATCCGTTAGATTAACTCGTCTCTTAAAGTAAGACCAATGAACAGCTGATCGGATTTCCAGTTTTCCGTCGACCTATCTATTTTTTTTTTCGGTTCATCGATCAGTTTGAAACAATGATTGGTAATTGCCTTCTAATGATGCACTTTTTTTTAAACTAGATATTCAAACCCACACCACAGCTATGACCAAAAATGGAAGCATGGATGATTCTCTCATGTTGCCGCCACAGGCTTTGGTACAGGGTGCGACAGAGCCGATTGACGAGTTGCCATTGCTATGGCTGTGGTGAGGGCAGGTAGATGCGGAACGGCTCTTTGTATTCCTTAGGATCTGATTACAGTCCGATTTTGATTAAAATCGTAATATAGGCCCATATTATGGGCCTATCTACTCTTCAATCCTCACCTACTCTCCAGATTTCAATTATGCTTGAGCTGAATTCAACTAGTTGGTTGAATTATGTTAACCAATATTCTTAGAAGGCGTACATATTCGTACTAAGACAAACGGGCACGGATTTTCTCTGCAGAGAAAGGTCCTCCTATTTCCAATTTTTGGTCATAAACTCGATCGAATGAACATAACTGTACATTTACCTTTCTTGGGCTCCACAATAGTAGAAACATTGCCAGGGTCGTCAAAAATGAACCGTCCACCCTTGAAGTCCGTACCGTAATCCGTCAAGTAAACCAAAGACGTGTAATGAAAAGATTTGTAAGTGTCCTGAAAACAAAATTGCATAAGAAAATGTCAGATACATTTTAGAGTAACTTCGAACTGTGAAATATGAAACAAAGATTGAACATCCTACATAGCTGGTCGAAATTTAATATCGTGTACCAGGTGGAACTTTATGCGATGGGAGAACGTGAGGAGGAGATATAGAGGAAGGAAGGTTATCATATTCTCGGACTGCCAGGCAGCCCTAAGGGCCTTTACCGGTAAAGGAGAGCTGGGAGGCGCTGAACTGCCTGAGGGTAGAGAATAAAGTCACCCTAATGTGGTTACCGGGACACACTAGGGTGGAAGGTGATGAGCGAGCAGATGACCTGGCAAGAAAAGGAGCCTCCACAGCTTTTTCGGGGCTGGAACAATTCTTGGGTGTTGCTAAATGCTCGGTAGGTTCCTCCTTGGGAGAATGGACGAGAAAGGGCTTAGGAGGCACTGGGAAGACATCCCAGCACAAAGGTTAGGGAAGTTGACCATGGCCGCACCCTGTAGGAGAAGGACCTCAGAAGCACTGGAGCTGCCAAGGAGGAATATGAGGTGGAGAATGCTGACGGGGCACAGGTGGTTTTGGGAACATCTGCACAGAATTGGAGTATACGCGGGAGATCCACAGTGCAGACTTTACGGAGAGGAGGGCGTAACTGAGCCGCATCTCCTCTTTGAGTGTCCAGCACTTGAAGCTCGACAGTAGAGAATCTGCAGATCTCTAGTACCAGAAGAGATTGTATCATCAGTCTGGTGGAGGGAGTGGACTGAACCCAGAGCCTAAAGGTTAGTCTACAGGGCAACGCTCTCCACAACAAGCCTAGGTTTCAGTGCGGTTGGTGGGGATAGGACCCACCCCTGAGACCCAGATATAATCTATATATTTTATATAATTCTATCGTGATGACATAATACATATTAGAAATCCGTACCTTGTCAACATGTGGGTGCCAGTACTCATCATGAGGGGTAACTGGCTTAGCTGCCGTTAGGCGAGAGAAAAACGTTGGTTTAGTCAGGTACAGTTTATCCGACTGTAGTTTGAAATTCATAGCCACAGCCTCCTGGATCTTTTTCCTCACTCTTCTAGAAATTCAAGAAATTCCGACATTCAGAATTAGTTAAGTACTCCCATTAACAACCAGTCTGTATACACATGATTTGCAGGAGGGAAAAATCGAGTTTCTCACATATACACGGAGAAATCTTCCAGAGTGAAAAGTTCTGAAACGTTGAAAGATGAGTATAAGTCGATGAAAACATCTCCTTTGGATAGAGCGCCACTGTGGAGATCTAGAATGGAAGCTCCTCCAGATCCTCCGCCCATGCTGAGCCCTCTCTTTGCCAAGTCTAAGAGGAGATCGGCTTCTTTAGAAGTCACCACGTGGTCCATCACAACACGGCCGCAGCTGCTTGGAATACAACCTGACAACAAAAGACAGATTATCAGTCACCAACTTTCGACAGTGTTAAGGTTGAGCTTAATTAAAAATCTTATAATTTGATGTTTTTCGTATTCCCTGAAGGGGGAAGGGGGGAGTACTTTCTCATGAGGAAAACCGCTACACAGGAGCAAGTACTTGTCTGAAGGAGAAAACAGCTACAATGTGTATGGTGAAGGAGTGAGTACTTCCTCAAAAGGAAAACCGCTTCACTACGCAAAAACAGGAGCGATTACTTCCTTAAGAGGAAAACCGCTACACTTCTACACAGGAGCAAGTACTTCTCTGAAGGAGAAAACAGCTACACTGTGTATGGTGAAGGAGTGAGTACTTTCTCAAGAGGAAAACCGCTTCACTACGGAAAAACAGAAGCGAGTACTCCTCATGAGAGGAAACCGCTACACTGATATATAAAATAAAAAATAGAGCGCGCCCAAGCCAGCTACACACCTTAGGGTTGTGACAAAATTGAGAAGGGTAGGTTCCGGGCGAGAGGTCCGGGAAGGAATGAATATCCCCCTTGAAAGGGTTGGAGCTTATATCGGCTCTTTGGTGTAACCCTTCCAAGGAGTCTGGGAAAACCCAGATCATTTCCCTTCGGTCCCTTTTCCCTGTTATTTATTCTCCCAAGAACAAGACAAGTAAGTTTACTAACAAACAGGTTTCAAATAACTTGGGTAGACCAAAGCTGCATTATTCTTAGACGATGGATAGCTCCAGTAATTGTCACTACGCAGTAGACTGACCTAAAAAAATCAAAATTCCTGAGTTTTCAGCGGCACTATGCGATTTCTGTTCCATGTTGTCTGGAGATCACTCCCTCGTGTTCAGCTTGAAGGCATCTTCCCAAAAGAACTCCAATGTCCCGGGCAAGAGAGAATCGACATTAACTGGGTAGTCGTGAAGAACAGGTAAGTGGAGGAGAGATCCAGAGACCGCACCATGATTAAGGGGAAAAAGCAGGATTTCTTAGATGCCTTTCTCAATAAACTACACCAGGCTGATTTGGAGAGGTCGTCTTCGTCTTCCTTCAGTTACTGCCCACGAAATTCTCCTTTTAACCCACGGCAGAGTGCATTGTACCTCGAGAATGACTACTCGTTATTTACAAAGAGACTTCTGTGCCAAATAAGGTGTGCGAACCCCTCTTTTTGCCGAGTCATCCTTCATGGAATAGTCAACCGTTTTGACAGTTCCACAAGTTGCTCGATATGCAATGCAGACAGCCCTGATACACTGTACCACCTCATCTCTTCCTGCAAAGTCTATACCTTCGAACGCTTTAAATACTTTGAGGCCCCTTTTTTAAATGAATCTGTTTTCCGCTCAGTTCTGCTATGTAACGATAGGAAAGAGGTAGGGAAATTAGTGGGATTTCTGCAGACTGTTTTACGACAGCGGGCATTTACTGTAAACGAAGGTTTTCTCGTCTAGACTGATTTTGATGTCATGTGCCTCATCTAGTCATCTTTAATTTCTCTCTTTGTGCCTTACACTATTGGCTGTTGAGCTAAATTTTCAAATCAGAATTTATTTTTTTCTTTCTACTATGTACCTAAGTACTTTATCTGAATTTAAAGAAATTTGTATTTCATTTATTAGTATTAGTAGTTTATTTCCATATATGTGAACTCTTGTGAAAAACTTGTTTTTTAACACAATAAAACATCTATCTATCTATCTATCAGGTAAGTGGAGGAGCGGTGGTTAGTTGCCACTGTGTACTTAGGGTTAAGGACAAGGCCACGAGTAGAGCGCCAGCATGCGTAGAAAGTTTATCGAAGTGTCTGGATGACATACAGATCATAGTCTGACATGTACGGCGGATAAAACGTATAGCAGTGTATCTACCGACAAGGAATCCCAACACATTAAATGTACAAATTTCGTATGGAGAAACTATTAAACGTTAACCAGTACCTTTGAATTCAGACACTTCGTCCAAGTAATCTTGAGAACACTTGACATCCTGCTTGCGATTATTCACCGAATCTTTCACTCTGGCCAAATTGACGATTTTATCCTGGTTTGAAGTGAAATAGACGACAATGAGGGTGCCGAGAACAATCACGATCCTCGTCCATACCCTCTGTTTAGGAAAAGTCGGCAAAGGCTCCGAAAACCTCGACCTAGAATCAATGAGAGAATAATGAATAAATATCCAGAACACCAAATTCGGTTCCAATGAAAGGTTCTGCGATGGTAGAGATGAAGAAATACTAACTCCCGGATTTGGTCTTCATGCGCGTCAACTTGGGGTTCAGGTTTTTTGATTTTGGACTGATCCTTCGTCTGTCCTTTTCTTCGTTTTAGGGATGTACTGCTGTTAGTCATTGTACCTGGAAACGTTAAATAGTCGTCACTGAACGAATTGATAGATTTTGGTAAAATTTATTTTAATACTCATTAGCGATATCTGATTTCATTCAGTCGATATGTACCCTGATATTATCATATAATATTATTATGCTCGAATTCCTTGATTCTAACCGCCAAGTTCACCTCACGGAAAGTGAAAGCAAGAAACGCATCTCGTATATTTTATCTTCAATTAGCTGAAGTAGGAAATCATTCATACAAATTTCCATTTCTACATTGCAATACAAGTAAGTACAGATAGAAAATCTTACCTGATGATTCAGAAGCTCCAGTTGGTAAAATCCGTTCCCGAGTTCAACACCAGAAACCTACATGGCTTTCAAGCTATCCGAAGATTATGGCACTAGATTGAAATTCATTCAAACTACACCGATAGCACATGAGAACAGCAAATACGTCTCGGCTGAGTGGGTTGAGGGAAATCCCGTAAACTTTACGGCATAAAGTCAGCGAATTCTGATAAAAGTAATAAACCAAGGAAATTTGTTTAGGTTCAAGATGGATGCTATACTAGGATGGATAGTTGATGGGTACTAGGATGGATGCTGTAGTCGGATGGATGCGAGATGGATGCTATCGTTTGGTTTGAACAAGCGACGTGATGCGCTGTGACGAATCCATTTGTGAATTCCTCGAGGATGATGATCTTGGATGCGTTCAAGGGCAACACTGTCAGGCAGCTGATTTCGTGATATCAATATCAATAGTCTACGTTTGATTCGTTTTCAGTTTGACACCCAAATAATTCTTTTTTTGTTTAAAGATTATTGCACCTACTCCCTATTTAATTTATCATTAATTTTATTTTCCGCGTGTTACATAGGGTCTCCGGTTGGCGTAGGGGTCGTAAAACGGGCGAGATTGGCTAGCGTTTGCCGGTTCCGTGGAAAATGGGGCTGATAAAGGATTTGGGCGATTTTTGGATATGAGTTGGTTTGACACCGCCGGGTTCGCCACACTGGCGAAATCCGCTCTGAAAGAGGCCCAGAAAACTATCGATAAAGCGCTGGATATTCAGGAAGAAGAAGCTGCCAAGAATAAACAAAGTTCAGGTGAGAATAACCATTGAAAAAACTAGGTTAATACACTAGTTGGCCTGTGGTGTGTGCCAAGATTTCTCACAAATAGTGTTCGTTTCTTTAGTGAGTTCCCAAACAATGTCCTGAGTGTATGTTATTCCAGTCTGGTTACCAGTCGTATCAATTTAAAGTGTCTTCTATAAAATTTATACTCAAACCAAAGGTAGTCGAAAAGTGACAATCAAGATGTTTCATTGATCGTCATGACGTTTCTTTGTTACCCAAGAATCGCCTTGTTTGTTGTCATTCGGCTGTCATCAATTTGTTTGTCACAGATACTATGTACCTACAACGTTAGTAGCTGAATAGAACTGCAAGCTGAGTAAAAATTTGTTCTAATTACATTAGTAGATAACATAAGAAATTAAGGTGACATCATGATGACATAAGACACTATGTTATGGGCATATCATACTTGTCACTCGAAATCTTGTGTTCGTACTTATTATAACGATTTAGTCGTGTGTAGGTCAAGATGGGTACCTAGAACCAAATCGTCGGTCCCACTGCAACAGTGGCTTCACCAATTTTTCAAGAGGAGCAAAAAACTGGGTTTCAATGGTTCATTTGTTTGATTAAATTTGGATGATCAGAGGATCATCCAGGATTGTTTGGATGTTGCAGTGGGACCCACGAAATTCTACTTTTTTTTGACATGTATTCATTTAAGGTTTCCCAGGAGTTAGGTATCTAGATTGGTAAATAAACCCCAATTTTCGAGGCTAGGTACAAAATGAACTTCTTGTTGTGTTATTTTTCAGTCACATCCCCGTCAAACAGCTCTGATGTGAGTTTCTTCTCCACTTGGGGGGTTGAGGGTACGAGTACCAGCTCCCAGAGCTCTCCTGGTACCCTACCCAAGGAGCCAACCCCCAAAATGACCAACAGCGCTTCCTTGTGGGGCTCTTTCACAGGCTCCTTCTTCGAGAACCAACAGGGAAAACCGTCGTCTGATCTTAAAAGTGAGAGCAGTATAAGGATTTTTCATTGAAAACGTTAAACACATGATGTTTTATAACTCTCTTGTTGATTAACTTGACTGAAGTTGAATGACCACCTGCCTACGTCACAAATAGGGTTTTTGTTTGGGCGTTTGTTTTCTTTCATAGTGTGAATTACAATGTTCTAGGCCCCGAATCTCAATCCAAACAACTTGGAGAATCCGTCGCTGTTCAACCCAAGAAAACCAACCCGCCACGTAGTCTCTCTTTGGATTTGAACGCGACCCCTCGCCAATCAAAACCGCCAGCTGTCGCTGCAGCAGGTGATTCACAACCTGCGGAGTCGCCTTTGAGAACTTCCGATGATCCGGACGGGGAGCAGATCCGCGAGGAAATAAAAAATTTCCCCCAGTATGAAGTCGTTATGAGGAGGAAAGAACCCAAAATTGTTACTAATAGGTACGCAACGATAAGTATTTTAATATCAATCAGGGGCACTGGTGTGACGTCACATTCGACCTGTTAAGGATGTTTTATCTCAACAGAAGAAGTTGAAGTTGCTTTCATTAAATGTCACCAAGATGTTGGGAAATAATGTAATAATAGGTCCGTTCGTGGTGGCTTTTTCTGATGGTTTGCTCAACACTAAGAAATCAATCGTGATTGAGTTTGACTGATATGACTATTTGCAAGCCTGAGATTTGAAAGGAACTAGTTCCACGTTTACTAGTGTACATATTCGTTTTGCAATTAGTATTTCCGTACATGTTCGTTTTGCAGATTATCAGTTATTTCGTCTGAGAGTGACCGCCGTTCAACTGATAGCTGTGAGGTTCTGGGATCGACGTCAACCCCCGACTCCGACCCCATTTCCATGTCCAATTCATCGTCGGTTGCCAAACTGAGACAAAGCGGTTCATTCGAGTCTGTGGAAGTTCTAACGTCCCCGAGCTCTGTTGATGTTTTAGGTTCGAATTCCACACCCACGTCGCCAAGCGACCCAAAGTGAGTTTCTGCTTGTCACTGGTTTACATAACATAATAATTATCTCAGTTTCAAGTGACATTAAGAAATAAGAAGGAACTGTGAACGTTGTATCCCTTATATCAGACCCTCAATTTCCCACCTACTGCTCCACTGCAGGGCCATCCGTAACTGCCAACAGTATTGGATCTGTATTTTCAGATTGGATCAAACCTTTAGGTTCGTGTACATCTTTGTCACTTTACTGTGCTTCTTCTGTTATTCAAAACTCAGGCGTTCCAGCGAATCAGTATCGCCGATTGCAGAGAGCGATGGAATAGAGGCTCTAAAGGAGGACGACGATGAAGTCTCAGTCGAGGACAGCTACACCTCTGCATCTGAAACTACACTCACTATGACAGTTCTGGAGCATTCGAACATCATGCTCAAGTCCACATCATCACTCGATACGTCTTTCAGTGAAGCCATGTCGCCTCGTGAAGTAAGTCCACAAGTAAGAGTAAACTCGCCCTTGTAATAAGTAGGATTTTAAACATTATTACTTGTGTTGCAGAGCCGACAACAGTTGGGTGTCATTCTCACTCACGCGCCTCAAGTTTCTGAACCTTCTGTCTGCCCTCTGTCTCTGTCTGCAACTAGTTCCAGTCTTTCGTCTTCATCATCAACGTTGGCTGCTACTTCCACGTCCACTGCTCTTGCACCTCCCGATTCACTCGACAAAACCTCTGGGCAAAATTCTAGCAGAAAAGAAAAACCTCTTGGAATCCATATTGTACCTGGAGGACCACAACCCCACGATGTATGTCACTGATTATTTTTGCTCGAATCCTCCATAGAACGTTCGAATTATAAATATTTAAATATGATGAAATTAATAGGTTTCACCAATCTCTGGGTCACCCTGATAAATTTTTCAATTTTATTGATATATTTTATCAATAAACTTACATCAAATTGCATTCATCAGGTCGTGGTTACCGAAGCTCCCAGATTGAGTGTACCAAGTCCTCGTGTATCAGAGAGTTTATCCGACCAGGAAGCGACTCAAACTGAAACGAGTAGCTGTGATGAAGGTAGAAAATCTAATTCTTGCAAAGTTTTGAACCAGTTTTTAGCCCCGTTTTCTCAATCAGGTGGCAAATACTATATTTTTCTGATTCAAATCATTTTTTTATCTTTCAGGAACTATCATGGGGAGTAGCGACGAAGGCATAAATATCAACGTCACCACCTCGCAAGTCAGCAATATGATTGCTGATGCCATGACAGAACCTCCAAATGTCATCCGGGATCAGTCTCCAATCAGTTCCGAAAGGTAAGTTGATATTAAATATTTTTAGAATGATGGATTGACTAGATAATACTGGTGTCTTGCGACAAAATCTCACTCTAGATCCATCCACGTATGAATCAGAAATAATTCACTATGTCTATTTGAAAATCTCAAAACAGGTCTGACTTGGTGAAGATTGGCTCCAGCGAACACACATCAGGAGATGAACTCGAGACAGCTACGTCATCCGATATTGAAATAATTTCTAGGTACCTAATCAATCGTTGCTTCTTTAGCCACATAGTATCCAATAAGACCCGCATGTAGTATACACGGATATCACTTACAATCACGTCGTTTAAGGTGTGTATTGTTCCTATTTTTCCTATGATATCTTACGTCATTCTACTATGCAGTCCTACGCCAAATGGAAGCAGCACAGCTTCCCGCCAAAGTCCCACTAAATCAACATCTGCCAGAGGATCCAATTTGTGCAAAGCTCTGTCAGTGTCAGGAAAAATCAAAGGGCACAAACGTGAACCATCTGAAACTTCGAGTGGTGGCTCGGATGAGTGTCATGAAGTTGACAAACTTCTAAAGGTAACTGATTTGTACTGATCTACTTATCATGACAATATTTTACGTTTGTACAAACAAATAATTACGTCCACCTTTTATTTAAGAAAATATCCGATATGACTGAAGTACTGGAAGCAAGGGAATCCAAGCTGATCGATCTGAGCAGGATCAACGCAGATCTTAACGATTCGATAGCAACTTTGAAACAGTGAGTCTATATTGTATTTCGCTTGCTCTTGGATGTTATTGTATTCATGTTATTTTGATGATTCATCGTCAGCTGCTTGACCATCAAGATTTGCTATGTTTTAGCCAAATCGAGCAGCAGAACGAAGCTCAGGAAATGAAAAATATGAGTGATGAGTTTACTCAGCGTTTAGCTGCGCTGGAGAAAAAATTCCAGCAAGCTATCAGAGAAAAAGATCAATTGAGCAAGCAGCTCGATGTAAGTTATAATGTGAAATTCGAATAAACCCCTTGTGGAAGTTAAGGCTAAGTCATTGATAAGCCGTCATCTACTTGTACATTAGCAGTAATCCACTGAGTACGACGCCAGATATTGCATGTTGCTATTGTGTTTTAGCAAGCGAAGTCCCTTGCTGCTGAAAGAGAACACGACGTGGACAAAGATCAGCTCATCATCGAATTGCGGAGCGAAGGGGAGAAACTGAGTAAACAGCAACTCGTACTGAACAATACCATAAAGAAATTGCGTACTACAGAAAAGGAAAACAACAAGGCCATCACGTCACTCAAGTAAGAAACTCATTAGGCATTGGATATCCATCAATTATTTGTTGCGATTGTGGTGTTTCTGTAGGCATTCGTTTCTGCAGGGATCAGTTAGCTAATACCAATCAAGAGTTAGAGAGAAGCAAAAAAGCCATGTCTGCCAAAGAGGAGATGGAAAGGTCCCACATCGAAGCTGTGCATAACTTGACTAAACAGGTTGCAAGTTTGGAAAAAGAGTTGGCTCAATCTAAAACCAATGTGTCCAACTTGACATCGTCTATTGTTTCAGTTCAAAGGTAAGATCAATTTGATGATTACAATCCATTTAACCCCGGGATTCGTTTGAAAATAAGAGGAGAATATAAATTTTCACATCAATATTTCAGAGAAATGCAAGAGAAAGAAGAATCTTACAAGAAAACAGAAGAGAAAATCAGGGCTGAACGTAATGACTTGGAGGTAAAAGTCAGAGCAGATTTTTCGAACGAGCTAGAAGCTACACAGCAGCAAGCCCTATCATTCCAAGTGGCTTTAGAGGACTTGAGTAGGCAGTTGGTCACTGCTCAGAAACAATCTTCCAAGTACGTGTTGTATCAATGAGTTGCATATTATAGTGTAAATTAATCAGTTTATTCAGTTGAATGTTCGTTTGTGATTTACAGAGCAGAAATGAGCTTGAGAAGAGAGGTGTCGGATATGAGAGCGAGAGCAGAAAGCGCAGAAAGAAAATTAGATGAAGCTTTGGAGAGCGCCCGATTGGCTTCACTGCCCCTCACAACGCAACTGCAGGCTCAGAATGTGGCCCATGAACAAGCTCAGTCTCAATGGGAAAGGCAGGAAGCGCTTCTAAACTCAACCATAGGTAATAATAATTATAACTATTGTGGTCGTTCATAGATGGCATAGTCACTTTGAGTGGTGTCAAAATTGATGATGAATTTGTCATTCAATGAAGCTGAATAATGGAGTATCGAGAGTTTTTCCCTCTGGTTCAGTTTGAACTGAAGAACAAATGCTTTGGAAACCTAGTTTCACCAACATATTTCTTCTATTAAGCAGTAACTTATTGAGACTCCATGAACCTATGAGTGGTTCCTGCCAGTCCTTCAGTAGCTGTCAACAAATCACCTTATTAATGGCTTCTATAATTCAAAATTTCAGCCCAGTTGGAATCCCGGAATGAGTCGCTCATGTCCAGCGAGCGCAGTGTGAGGGAGCAGCATGAAGCCAGCAGCTCCAGGATTTCATCTCTCACGGACAAAGTTTCTGGTTTGATGCAACAAAACGAAAGCCTTTTAGAAGAACTCAATTCCAACAGGGATAGCCTCGAAAAGCTAAAGGTTCTAAAGAACAGGTAGGTAGATCATCTCAAAGAACCTCAAGTGAGTAGCTAATTCGTTGTATTATTTGTACACTTCATTATAACGGTAGGTTTGGTCAACTGGTGAAATCTTGGTGCTAAAAACAATCTTGGTGTGTTTCAGCGAGCTGAAGAAATACCAATCTGAAAAAGACCGACTGGTGGCAGAATTGGATGTTAAGAAAAGAGATTTGACATCGTTAAAGGAGGTCCTCACAATAGAAAGAGCTGCTTTAGAGGCTGAGAAGCGCAAAACACTAGCTCTTCAGGTAAGTGTATAATAAGTATCTACCAAATTGATTAGATATTTCTATAAATTAGTGCTAAATAGTGTTGTGGAGGTTCGAATATCCAGAGGTTGGTATTAAGAGAATGTGAGCAACAACAGTGGTCATCGTAATTCTATTTCTCTTGAGCTGTGAGTTTGCAGTTGCTCAAATTTCCCTCTACATCCAACGATCACAAATAATTGAAATCTACATGAGAAAAAGGGACCAAAACATTACACATAAATGAAGAAGAAGAAGAAAGGAGAAAAGGTTTATTTGAAACAAAATACAGTACAAAGTTCGAGGAAAATAAATAAATCAACTATACGGCATTGGGAATCCGTTTGTCGGAAGAAGGGGCCATTCAATTACATACAATGACATACATACAATGGTATGTTTGATTGTGGAGTTGAAAAAAAAGTCTTCTGCAGAAGTCTTCCAACCTCTTCCAGTCAGGGCCCTTCAGGATCTGGGCTGCCTCATGACGGGACAAAGTGCTTCTTGACAACGCGCAACGCCGAAACCAAGCAAGAACAGGGCATCGGCAGAGGAAATGGAAAACGTCCTCCTACTTGTGCAGACTACAGAGTGCGGATTCCTCAGACCTTTCAGATTGGTACGGTCTCGTGTTCAGATTGAAGGCCTCTATGGGGATCCTGAAAGCCCAACGGGCCACTCGTAATGGAATGCCGGCATCACTCACCAAACTGGAGCACTTTACAGCTGGGTTAAGCTCCTGATAAAGTCTGAACGAGTGCAAATCCTCGACCGACGCCAGGTATAGTCTGTTTCAAACTGCTATAGTATTGAGGGGCGAGTACTGGAAAAGGGGCTTGGCCGTTGACACATCTTGCTTTGGTAGCATACCTACTGAAGGTTCCACCCCTGGCAACAAAGTCCGTCCCACCACCCCTACATCTTGCTCGCAATTTGAAACAGACTATAGTTAGAGTGCTTCTGTGCCCTCACTGCAAATTTGAGCTGCTCCATGTCCGAGTTGAGCACCTGCGCCTCAAAAACGAACAGATTGTCGGGAATGCCATGTTATGTGCAAACTCATTGCAGCTCCTTATCATCTCAATGCCGACGAGTCTGCGCAGGCGGGAGTCCTTAATTCTTATAACCCTCCAGAGGTAGCCGTAATGCAGTCTCAATGTGAACACCGACAAGGCGTCCAATCCCGTTTCCAGGAGTGCTATATAACTCGGCGTATATTGGGGGAGATGAAACAGCTTCTTAATGAAGAGCTACTGAACCAAACTCCAAGCCTCCCCTAACCTGCATAGCACAAAATGGCCCTCACTATCGCATTAAAGATCCCCAACTTTGCCAACAGAGGGATATCCGGATTCGAGAAAGCCCTTCCCAAGATGCTGTTCATTTCCGCCTTAGCTGGCCTGGCCTGGCCTTGCCTTAGCTGCCCTGGCCTTGCGTGATAAATGGTTGGAAAAATACTTCTTGGTGTGAGAAACAGCGCAACCCATAAATGTTTAATTTGTGGTTTTTGAATTTTACATTTTGTTTAATTAAGCCAACGTTCCAGGAGCAGCTTCGGGTTTCTCGTAGTCAGGACGGCAGCTCCCCTGTGCCGCAGCAGCCCGTGAGCCCTCCGCCATCGCCCACCCTCAGTTTCGGGGGTGCCTCCTTCAGTGAGTCTCTGTCGAGCCAAATATGGCCAAATGTGAGTGCGACTGTATAATTTTAGAGTGAATAATAATAACCCATTTGTGAGGAGTCACAAAAGTAATCGTTTCGCTGGCCAAATTTCTTAATATCCAATTTTTTTTAAATATTTTGATGTGGATCGATATCAGAGTTGATCATTACAAATCTCTCGTTTATATTTAGATAAATTTGTAAATGATCAGAGTTTACATTACAAAGAACGCCCCATGTGGTGTAGTTGAGAGAATAGATTGGCGGTACAACGCCTTAATTGGCCTCGCACTTTTCTTCGTTCTAATGACGATAATATAATTTTCCTTTCAGTTCAGCGACGATCCAGAAACCAATTCAAACTCTGGAAGGTTCTACGATGGGCTGAGGATCGGGAACAATTCTTCGTTCATCGAAACTCTTCAATCTCAATTGAAATTGCGGGAAGGTTAGTTTATTTGTTAATATTCTTTCATTAAATCCTTATTGAAGTAATCAATTTAATGTAATTTCATTTCTACGGTTTCAGGTGAAGTGCAGAGGTTGCAATGGGAGGTCGCAAGGTTGGAATCGGAACGAAACGCTCTACGCGATGAGGTGACCACTTTGTCCTCTCGCCTCGAGTTGCAAAACGAAGATGTCAAATCCCTCGGGTTACTCAAGACCCAGTACGACGCTCTGCTCCAAATGTACGGCGAGAAACTGGAAGAATCGCAGGAGCTAAGGATGGACCTTCAAGATATGAAAGATATGTACAAAGCACAGGTGAGTTCGAGAGTCCCAAAGAGTCGCGTTTGTGGTTGGTTTATCTTCCTTACTGCATGTACCCCATGGAAGGTTTTTTTAATTCATGCGAGAAGCTAGATAACGTGTATAATAAAGATCGATATGCAGGGTGAGCCAAAACAATCAGTAGAAGTTTCAAAAGGGGTTTTAAAAAAAACTTACAACTTAGAAGAATGCGGTTTGTTTTATAAAATTCTATAATAACCTCATTTTGATTACTTAGGACAAATTATGTCAGGAAGGTGGCCGCCCTCAGCCGACTTCTGAAGCCTTGAGCTCTTCCAGAGTGTGAAAACACAGGAAAAATTCGCGCACACTCAAATCCTGCGATTTCAGCTAACTCAGGATTGCCAGCAAAGGCTGTTTGGAAAATTCTCGCACTTTAGGAACTATTTAATATATTAAAAACAAGTTTAAATAAGAGAAAATGTGAAATTCTTGTGTAAGGACGCCTCCAACCAGGCGGTGTTTGCCTACCATTTTTCTGCGTCCTTAATTGGCACACCCTGAAAGCTCATAACGTCTTCACCGTATACTCTTTTGACGTGGATATCGAGGGTGAAGTGGCATCAAGGCCAACCTCAAATGGTGCTGAACAACACGGCCTACCTGAGATAGGGCTGATCAACATGGCCTAACTGACATTTTTGGGCATATTGACTTTTTTATTCAGCAGGATTTAAATTAGAATCTATTAAAATTATTCACCCCGTGAGTTGTCTGTATAGTATATTGGCTCTCAGAAGTGTCTATAGTTGCAAACATTCGCATAATAATATATTATAATACATAATATGTACATTATAATACATACATATTATAATACATACATATTATAATACATAATATTATTATGTTCCGAAATTTTAGAAATGAACAGTTTTTTGTGTCTCCTGTAAATTTTTAAGAAAATACTTAGGCCATGTTGTTCAGCCCCACTTGAGGTAAGCCTTGTTGCCACTTCACCATCGATATGTCATTTGACTGGGAGGAATCCAAAACTTGGATACGAAAAAGTGACGTTTTTAGCGCCTTTCCCGTGGTGGCAGACTTGATTTTTGGCATGTAGCCTCCTTAGGACCAACACAGCTATTCACACTATGAAGCTGTTGTTTGGTATGTAGCGTTCTAGAACAAGAAGCTGCCCAGGCCCCGGATCAGTTGAGTGGCTCCTAAAGCCTTGAAAAACAGATATATCCATGATCAGATGTTTTTCCAGGTGAGGGAGAAATTAAGCAATTTGCACACACTGATAGATGACTGAAGTCGAGAAATTTGAAATCCACCCTCAAACTCCTTGTGGGTCAGAAACATCTGAGTAGATAATAATATAATATATTGATGTAAATATAGGTGAAATATTGATTGGACGGTACACCTCGTATGTACTACGGCCGTCACGTTCAAGAAATACTGGTCGGATACAGTCGGCCAAGAAGCTGTATATCCGATCCGTCTGTCGAATTTAATTTGTGAAGAATTTGAACACTTGATAATATTATCCTTTCTGCTGTTATAAACCGGATCACACCACGAATTTCCAGGTGGACACGCTATTAAGGGGAACCTTCATATCTACAGGACTACTACAAACGTGCAGATTATCGTATCGCTTTGAAACTTTCACAGTGTCGCCACGACACCCAAACGAAATTTCTCTACAAGTTTAATTTTGAACGTACATTATGCGATAGGGAAACTTGATTTTGGCTAGCCCCAACTAATAACAATGATAATAGCAAACAAAATGTGGGCAAAAAATGGAGGAATTCAATTATTCAAATAGCGCAAGAACTGCACTGTGAACAAAGCTGCATTTGAGCTGTATTGGATATTGACGGTTGCCCTCACTAATTTATGCTCAAGTTGAATGTCTCCGTGTGAATATTCGACCCATACCAATCATTCATTTCGTTTCAGATCGAAGAGTTACTGAAGAAAAATGCGTCCGGCTCCTCCCAACCGACATGATGTGCGCTAATTTAAAACGCGAGCTGTGATAAAATTTCGACTGTCCTTGATGTTGTATTGTTTCTTCATTCCGTTGATAATACATTAGAATTAGTAGGGTGCTCAAGATTCCTAACGGCAATTCAGTCGATTGCGGTATTACAACTTTACCAACATTTTTATCTTATTCAATTATTTCAAAGCTTTATATTACACAGAGACTTCTCCACTTGGAATATTTCTATTTATCTACCAACGGTATATTTGAAACGCAGGTTTCGTTGGGTTTGTAAATACGCATTTTATTTATAACCATATTGCACTGTATAAATTTATAAATTGTTGATTGTATCTATTTGTAAAATAAATAATTTCATCGTCATGATTACATCTTATTAAAATCTACCTACCAAGACATACCATATCGTCCCCTCTCTGACTGAGCGTAACTTTTTTTCCTCCCACAAACTCGCAAAACTGCAAAATCAGCGAAAATCGACTTAAACCTTCAAAAAGTTTAGGTATAGTTGATCTCTACACTATTTGAAAGTTTCATGGCAGTAGTTCCTTTAGGTTTCTTCCTGCAGCTGTTTTTAACTCACCTATCTGCATTTAGCGTAATTCCCACTTTGGTAAACTAGCGTATCTGCACTTTCGTTCCTTGCCTTACCAACTCGTACATTGTTCAATCTAACGAATCAGCCGATACGTTCATTCCGCTTATTAATAAAACTGTTGTTTCTACAGATAGAATTACGAAACTGTGTAAATGCCAGTCGAAGAGAAACTGTGTGCCAGTCGTAGAGCAGGGGTAGGCAACCCCGCAGGTATCTGAATTTTGAAAAAAATATAAAATTCTAAACACATGAAAAAGTGAATAGAAATCTCAAACTAAAACATTGATTTTGGATTGCATTAAATAAAATCTATACGTTATTTATCATTTTAAAATACTACCAACGTAGCATCACCATCGTAAAAATGTACATAGCCCTCTTGCTGGACAGCAACCTTAGCGACTGTTTGCGAGCTTCAGTCACAAACTATGAATCCGAAGCATATAGTAACCAGCGAAATCCAGTGCCAGGTGTCACACTGTCTCACCATAATTTTTTACCGAATTGGTATTCAATTTTAGTGTCAAATGAGGTCTTCAAAATAATTTTTGTTTTTTAAGAACAGACTGAATTTATTATATTACCTTCGAAGCCATTATCTCTATTATTTTGGTATTCAATATTTATTTTATGAACCCAAAAATGTACCAATTTTTTGAATGGAGGGTTCGACTTGATCATAACTGCCTTCAGAGCTCCTATCGAGTTCAAGGTCGTCGGCCACTGTCCAAAATGTTGTATCCTGCTTTTTTCGCTCCAACCATCTGAAGCAATTCTTCAAAATCGGTAAACGTCCGCCGTGTTCACACGAAATTAATGTATTAAAGTATAAATAAATTAATGTATTTAATTAATGAAATTAATGTATTCAATTGCAGTACCGAACTTAATTTTAACCTATTTTATGAGAATGAATACCTGTTTTAGTTTCTGTGATTTTGGATTGCAATTTTAAAAAACTGCTGTTGGCAAGATAAATACATCATTATTTTTCTATTGTTTCATCCATCGTTATTTCTGATTCGTTATTTTATTACGCTAAAAAAATGGTTGGTGTGAAATAGCAATCTGACAAAATTCCGAAACTGTCCCTTATGGTCTAATTTTGGTCTTTATTCGTCGTAATTTGAAACATTTCCCGCAAAATCCTTGATCATCGCAAACGAGATAAAATTTGTGGCTCATTAAAAAACAAATGCAGCATGAAAAGTTGCGTTTTTGCAGTTACGCGAGTTTTTGGGAGGAAAAAAGTTTGTCAGAGAGGGAACGATATGTAGCTGAAACGTCGAATTAGTGAAAGAGGAGGGAATCAAATAAGTAAGGCTTCAATAAACAGGCGATCTACATAATATATTTCATGAATTCATGAAACGTCAATATAACAAGAATTGTAAGTGCTCAGAAGATTCCTCTAAAGTATTTCCAATTAGGTAGACTTAGAGCAATAATATTGCTTAAGAAATATTATTTGTTAGCAAGTTTTGAAATAGTGAGAACAACCTCTCGAACGAGCCATACAGTTTATTCCGAATCACCAAATTTACTCAACTCATTTTGACTCTTACTATTAGTAACACAAGCAATGAACATCGTGGACAAGTCTAATATGAATGGATTTTCACATCCTACAAAAACACTTTGCTGATATTGAGTGGCTGTCGTGGAAAGTTCAAATTTCCACATTTTGACAAAGCTCAGCAGTTAGCAAGTAGTTATAAACATTGAGCTGAACGTTGTAATCAAGATACATAAGGCATTTATTGGAAGCCGATCTACATTTATGAGAAAATATCTGAAGACACCACGGCCACTTTACAAGAGACCAGTTAATTGAATACAAATATTTTTGGGCTTTTAAATCGGGCATACAAAGAAAGGGTTAACATCAATAATATTGGAATGTTGCTCTGTATTCCATCAAATGAGTGATTTGAGAAACTTGGGATCTAAGTTTAAGAATCTACACATGTATGGGAGGTGTAAATCCGGGTTCAAGAGTGCACGTGTAAATGCACTTCAAATGAGTGCAAATTTGAAGTCCTTTAATCTTTTATAAATAATACAGGGTGTCCCATCTAAACGGGCCCATCGGGAAATTACATCCTTGCGGTGCGAGCTATCGAAAAATTGAACTGGACCTTTTTCATAGTATTTTAACTCAGCTTCACGATGCCGAAGTCCGATTTTTATTTTTCCATGTTTTAGGGTCTCAAATCATTGATTGAAACTTACGGTTTCCTCTTGACCCCCCTTTTTTATTGTTTTTTTCGATTCTAGGTTGAATTTGGAACAGAAAATGCCTCATTGAAATTTTTGTTTTTGGGGCTTCGTTTCTGAGTTATTTCACTTTTTGCGAAATACAGAAAATCGCCGATTCCTTTTAGACGTTACCAACACTTTCTTACTATTTTTATCTTCGATTTTTTTCACCACACTTTTGAAATCAGCATTAAACTACCTGTCATTCAGTGTGGTGAACATCTCAAAAATTGAATAAAAAATAGTAAGAAAGTGTTGGTAACGTCTAAAAGGAACGGCGATTTTCTGTATTTCGCAAAAAGTGAAATAACTCAGAAACGAAGCCCCAAAAACAAAAATTTCAATGAGGCATTTTCTGTTCCAAATTCAACCTAGAATCGAAAAAAGCAATAAAAAAGGGGGGTCAAGAGGAACCCGTAAGTTTCAATCAATGATTTGAGACCCTAAAACATGGAAAAATAAAAATCGGACTTCGGCATCGTGAAGCTGAGTTAAAATACTATGAAAAAGGTCCAGTTCAATTTTTCGATAGCTCGCACCGCAAGGCTGTAATTTCCCGATGGGCCCGTTTAGATGGGACACCCTGTATAATAAACCGGAACAAAAAATATAAAATAACCGAATAATAAATGAAATAAACACTTGACGCAATCCTTAAGAATTCATTGGTCACCCGCGAAAATCTGGGCGGCCCTCTTAGATGATTCGCCTGCTTCAGAGGCTGGTGCCTGATCTCATAAAAATTCCATTTCCCGTTCGATCCCGACAAACTTGAGCTGCTCCGTGGGCCCATATCTGGAAATCGAAAGTCGGTATAAGAATGACGTCTTAACAATCAAAATTAGATACAAATAATCATGATGAGGTATTGCAGAAAAAAATCGAAACTATATGAAGTCAAAAGAGGGCGTGTAATGAAGCTCAACCGGTGAAGGGTTGAGAAGGTTCCAACAGAATCACTAGAACCACCACAATATGATGATAGCTTCTATTGATAATGGCTTCTTAGGGATCTTGCAGGAAGTAGGAAAGTTCCACATTTATGGAAAAACAAAATAAAAGTAAGGGTATCTTGTTATTTCTGTTACTCCGTTTGAGCCCCTCGTACTCCGTCGAGTAATGAATGCGTACATGAATTCTGTTCATTTTGATTTTCCATGCATCACCACCCCCAGGGCCCCCAAATTCAATTTGCAACATTTTAGATCAATAACTCAATTTTTCACTCTAATTCGCTGATGACGTGGCCATAATAGTGAAAGAAAAGACGTGGCAGTAAGCTTATTCAAGTGCTGAATTAATTATGAACAAAGTAACAAAATGGTTTGCCATGAACAGTTTAACATCTCGAAAACAAAATTTAATCATTTTCGAACAATTTAGTTGGACAACCAGTAGATTCAAAAATGAAAATACAACAGGAAAATTGCGGCTCTGAACACAGTACTTATCAAAGACTGGAAAAAGTGAACTCCATCAGATATTTAGGGCTGTTGCTTGTTGGTTTATGGAAGGAACACATACAAAGTCTAGTAGCAATGATTAGGAAAACACTCCACCTCTTCGTCTTACTTTGATTTCAACACCTAATGAATCATCCTTAAATTTAAATTTTGAAATAAATGTCTTCCCTTATCTGCCCTAAAATTCGTGTACCTACTCTATTCTGAGCTACTTTTAGATCATTTGAGGTGACAATAAAGTCAGTATGCGACTTATATTTAGATCTCGAATAATTATACTTCAAGTATCCAATACTTTTCTTTATGTACTATGCGTATTATGTTAATAAATGGCTTTATTGACTTGAAAAAATGTGAAGATCTGAAAACGTATGTGACCAAGGCCTATTGGGAACCCAGTAACTCACAGTAAACGTCCCACAACATGGATAACCTACAACTGGTCACATTTTCATACACAACGAGTGAGTTTCTAACCGAAATCGGTAGCGATGCAATGTTTCTGTAACCAAACTCGTTACCTATAATCGAAGAACAGTTCCTCTCCAGGTTGTATAGCTCGTTTCGCGAAAATCCCAATCCTATGATCGCCATTGACGGTCATAACTTTGGCGTAGCAGTTGGGGTTGATCGAATGATTGGCGAATCGGATCTTGTTGCCTTTGCGTGTTGCATCAACGACATATTCTGAAATAACAACGGAATACTAGTAACCAAATCGTAACAATCAAGTTTAAAAGTGAATAACAAAACGACATATTCCCTTACCGTTATTCAAATTGAACAAAAAGCTGCACATGTATTTATCGTAGACTTTTCCTCGCCTGTCTGCTTCGTCTTGGGAAATGATTTCACCGCAATACTCAGATATAAATTCGTTCTTTTGGGCCGACTCCTTCAGGAATATACCCCATCCAGCTACGTCAGACGGTGCCATCAAAAGGTGCTTATCTGAAATGACATTTTTGTTAATATGTAATATGAAAATTATTGTATGGATCCACAAAAGTACCTACTCCATTATGTCAGACATTAGAAGTCGATTATAGTTGTCACTGGACAACATTCGGAGACAAACAATAGAACAAACGAAACTGAAGAGTAACTTAAATACAGGAGGGGATTCGATCATAATGTTATCGAATTCACGGATACAAACTCACGTAAGGCTCTTTGGACGCTGACGTTTTTACATGTGATTTTCTGGCGGTCAAACTGATCTGCACCACAGGTCTGGCAAAGATCGGGATCACATTCACGAACGGCCAAATAGCATGGGCACTGCTTAGTATTGCATTGGGCCTTACACCTGCAACCTGGGAACCTGTACTGGCCTGTAATATGAAAAATGGGGGTTGAAAATTTAGCGTTAGAGAAGTTACAAGTTGTTTGAATTGACAGCAGTGGGGTAAGGAGAATGATACGACTAGTTATTTGTACTAGCATATGTCTCTACTTACAGTCATCACTGCAGTTGCAGTATTTTTCACAGTAGTTCTGACTCGAGCCCAAAGTGCACGGGCATTGATTGTCACAAGGACGACCAGGGTGATCACAGGGCGTGTAGTGGTGCAACTGGTTGCTTCCCGAGTCTTTTTTCTGTGCGTTTTTTCGGCAGTGCACTGACCAGAGACGGTGATGCTGCTTCTTCTTCTTTTTACGCGGAGGAGTATTGTCCCTCACTTCGGTGTCGAGGGCCGAAGTAGTTGGATCATTTTGCGCGAACAGGTACACCTAAAATACACACCAAGATTCCATGCAGAAGAATACAGGTTAAGATTAACAACAATACAGTGAATGATATGACTAGTATAATACTTCAATATAGGACTGCACACCTGTTGACAACTTTTGGTCAGCATTGTTTGAGAGATGGCACAGTAATTCCGAAGAAAAACTTTGTACATGACACGGAATAACGACTGGTCAGATCCTGTCCATTCCTTGGAATCTGAAGGATTGGACCCGCGGAGGGAAAATTGGGAACAAGTAGGTTCGTCTTCTTCGACATCAGGTTTACCTTCTAAAATCAGAAAATGTCGATTTACAGTAATTTTGAGTAATGAGGCTCCAATATGTGACGAACAACGAAAAATAAATACATGGCAGCCTTGTACCTTTACTATCATTGCTGTCTTCGGAGCTCGCCTCGTTTCCTGAGTCGACACTTGTCTGCTTTCTGACTTTACGAGGACTCTTCTCATCAACTACTTTGCTGACTTCTACATCTTTAGAGCTGCTTGGGCCCATAAGACGTATCGCCTCGTCCTCCTCTTTTTTGACTCTTTCTGCTTCGGCTTTGGAAGCTGCGGCTGCTTCTTCCAGCTGTTCCTTAACCCCTTCCTAAATAGGTATCAATGAAAACTATCAACTACGAACAAACATGACAACGTGTTTCAGGTGTTGACGAAGAAAAAGACATTTACCAAATGCATGTAGCAATGAACCCCACATGGTTCTGACATAAGTTTCAACTCCGGAGCCTTTCTTTTCTTCAAAATTGGCGCTTTATTAGCATGGGCTGAAACAAATGAGCAGTCAATACAAATTGAATGTGGGTGGCCGGAACAACGTTGTATATCCTAAATGTGAAGAATATGATATATCATAATATGATTCTAAGATACAACCATCTACCACCAAAAACTCAATTCTTCACATTTAGGATATACAACGTTGTTCCGGCCACCCACATTCAATATTATTCATATTATGATACACTTGGAATTTGAGAGGTAAGTAGATTGTACTGCAAGTTTAATGCTAAGTAACTAGAAAAACATAAGAAACCAAAATTGACAAATTAAAATTGAAAACTTGACATAACAGAGACATAATAATAAATTATTTATTGCATGCTGAAAAGTTAGTTTTTTTTTTTTTGGATATACACCGGTATTGGAAAATCGTATTCATTCAAAACCATGAGTAAAGTTGATTTAATTGAAGAAATAAAACGAAAATAAGCTAAAATCAAACTAAAACTCACGATGAAGGAAACAATCATATTTGAAACATCGTCGACAGAATAATGAGTGAAAGGAATGTAGAGCTTCATCCCTGGCGACAGATTGAGCCCTGTAGCCATCAATGTTTGGGGTGCAAACGGTCGGTAAAGGATTTTCTTTAGCAGTCAATTCAGCATACCTGAAAACCGTTTATGAGCTCAAAATTCGTTGATAGGTGGATTACAAGAATCTTATAAAATAAATTTACTAAATCAGTGAAACGCACAAAGTAAACTTTCAATTCGAAAAAAAAAACTTAATCCAAAATGAACATTTGAATGTTCTGAAAGTTCGAATGAACTTTCAATTCGAAATGAAAACATTCATTGTAAATGTACGAGAACGTACGTTCTCCACCATGTTCGTTGAACCATATAGAAATCAGCCTAAGTTATTATTGTAGCTTTTTTGATGGAAGATCCTTCGTCGTTGACGTTAGAAAAATACAATGTATTTCATGTCATGAAATACAATGTATTTCATGTCATGCTTCGGTCACACAAGGAATTGTCCTGGGTCCTTATCTCTACATCTTATTCTGCCACGACCTACCAATACCAGCTCATACAGATTTCTCGGGGCTCATTGCCCATGACCTCGTATAACATATTATGCCGTCAGTCGACCAGACGCAGGTGAGGCTGCTGATGTCTTACAAACGCACACAAACTTGGACAATAGTGCACAAAATGGAGATTAAAAATGAATTTATCAAGTCAGTTGCAGCGACATTCTCCTACCGACGGAGAATTCGAGATGTTCCTCTGTTCTATGAAGGAGTCCTACTCTCAACAGCATGTAGCCACAAATATTTGGCTATCACCCTAGATCGTCGATTGACATTCCAGGACCACGTTTCTAATCTAATCAGAAGAGCTAAAATTAGAACAATTCAACTTAAGCCACTAGTCAACAACCGCAACCTATCTCTAACCAATAAAATACTTAACTACGAACCCTCATACGCCCCATTTGAACATACGCCTTGCCAGTTTGGGGAACGTGTTCAGAGTCCCAATTCAGACGGCTTGAAGGGCAGCAAAACAGCATCCCGCAGCACAATATAATTCACACCCCATCCTTTGTTCGATATGAATAAAAAATATGACTTCAAAATATAATCACCATCCGAATACCGGCTTCCCTCCATGCAAACATTCATCAATAACCACTCCACTCACATCAACCAACTCGCAGCCGACGGATTCTCACCATTCCCCGACAGACGACTAGTCAGACCACGACACATCCTAGACTTCGTTGATTGACAAACAGCTGATACTTGATATATAAATAAGATTTACAACCGCATTAAGCGCGCTTACACTTTGTCAATAAGGTATGATGAATTATATTATAACTGACTTAAACAAATTAAAAAAAGTTATTAATGTGGCACAAGTAATAGAGTCCCAAGCAGTACTCACTTCTCGCGGAGATGATCCGAGGTACCTTTGTCAGGAAACAGACCAGATATGGCTTCAAAAATCTGCGCAACTGGAAACGGTCGCTCAACCCCTTCTGGCAGAGTGGGCCAGGTCGTTCCATCTTTGTCCTTCTCTTCCTTCACTTTGCTCTCCGACGTGCCATCCTTATCGCTGTCCTCCTAAACCCACGTCAACACCGTTGTTAAGTCAAGAACAAAATTCAATAAGTGGATAATGAACGTTGAACAGAGAAATTACCGAATCCTTGACTTGGTAGGCCACAAGGGAGCTGACCAGATCAATGAACTGGTTGTCGTCAATGAAACTTGAGCCGAAGTCACCGTGAACTTTGTTGTCATAATTTTTCAAAAGCTCCTCGATGAAAGTTCCGTCTTGATCCAGGATTTCATCACCCATGTAAGGAATGTTGTGTAGAACAGTTTCATCTTCAACCTGAAGTCAATACAAAGGTTTTTCAATTGTTAAATATTTCATTATCAAAACAAATACATCGAAACACCCAGTGTAACCTTCAATAGAATACCTACATAATATTGGGAAAACTTATTAAAGTGCGTTCAGTATGAAAAGCCAGTGTATGGGTTCATTTGGATAGATGCACGTTTACAAAATATAATCAAAGATCAGGTACTACCATGAAATTTTGCTGTATGGGCGCCCACGTATACATTGTTGGAATGGGCGTGACGGCATTAAGTATTTTGATTTTGACCGACATCGGCACGTTATCCGGGACTCGAGTAGTATGGGCAGTTTTCATGCAGATCGAGTGAGGGTCTTCGACTGGCTTGTAATCCCAGAAAGCAGGGATGTTCGCCAGATAATCGGCGTAACTTCTCGATTGCTCTATAAGAAACGAGATGGTTAAATGTGATACCTAACCTACAGTTCATTCAGAGTATGCATCACCTGTATACTAGTTGACGTGTTCGAGGGTACTCCATTCGGAGTCATCATTATTGTAAGATGGTAATGTGACAGTATTCTGATTTCTCGAAGATCTACACCAGTTCTTCAACTAACCGCTACCTCCAAAACGTAAGTCGCACTAAACGCAATCGTCACAAATAGGCAGGTTAGTGAATCGTCACAAAATCATGATTAGTGACTGATGAAACCAGAAGCAAAACATCAAACCTACCGTCACAAAACCGCTGATTGTCGATGTACGCGACCTTTACTTCCTCCGCTCGTCTCACTCGACGCAACTGCCGCAGCCTCATCAGTTCCGTTTTTACCCTTTTCTTCCATTCGGCGAGTTGTTTCGCTTTATTCAAAGGAGGGACCATCTCGCTGGTAGAAGGAACGTGTGTTCGAAAACTCAGCTACAACCTACCCATCAAAGGATCACGCTATTGTATTATTTAATAATTAAAAATGTATTAGCGCATTTTTGACAATGCCCAAGTCAAATCTCTATAACAAAGTAATCAAGTGAATAAAAACGGTCATACCTGATAAACGCCAGTTGACTGCAAACACGTCTGAACCACAGTGATGATCTCAACAACGAATGTCAAAGATGGCGAAGAATGGCGGTATTGAAACCACTGCTACCAACAGCACCGTCTCCTACTTTTGTTGTAACAAGAAAAACCTGAGTTTTTGTAACAAGAAATTATTTGAAAATATTGAAATATTTGGAAATTCTCTAAACTAGTACTACGACCATGAATGGTTTTCTTTAGATCTATCCACCCATATAATTCCAGTTAGTTTCTTTGTTTGATGTTCCATTTTGTCCCATGGAAGAAGGGTTTTCTTCTAGGCCATGGAAGAAGGAATTCATTCATCCATGGTTAGTGGCCATGTTTTTCCATCCTAAACTTATCGCGGATTTAAATTCGTATGGATTAATCGCTAATAAACCCTGTAGTCTTCTTTTCAACAATTTAACAATAATATAATGAATATTATTCATAAGCAGTTGTAAATTTCTTGATAGGTCGAAACCTGACTACCTTTCAAGACTCACCTCAGTTTATATGATATAATATATCATAATATGATAATATAGATAATATAATAGATAATATAGATAATATAATATATCATATATTATAATATAATATATATTATGATAATATGATAATCATATTATGATAATATGATATTATCTAATGGTACAATTGAGAAAGTAAATCTTCAGAAAGAATAAAAAAGTATAAATATAAGTATAAGTACAAAATTTGCTGTATGGACATAGGATAAACAATCAATCAATTTATTCCAACATTAATCTTGGTAGTGAGTTTGGCAGCATTGGGAATTGTTCAGGGCACCTCACATTGTTCGCCATTTTGTTTTTTCTCGACGTCCGTGGCGTAGTTTTCATACTTATTTTGTGCTTCGTTTTATTACAATTTCTGTTGTTGTGCTCAAGATTAGTTCTAGGGGTTCGTATCAACGAAGAGGATGAGCATGAGGGAGAAGGATAGGTACACAATGAAGAGGAGGAGTTCGTCCAGGGATTCACCGCCGATGAGAACCAAGAGAAGCCGCTCATCCATTGGAAGGTATGATAGTGCTGATGAATTGAGATCCCCCGACCGACTCCGAAGGCGTAGTCGAGTTCGTTCCCCCAGTCCTAGGGCCAGATATCCGAGCCCTGGTTCTCATAGAGGGGAATACAGGTCGAGGGAGTTGGAAAGGTCGTATCCAAGTTTTAAAGTATTGTGTGTAAGTGCGCTACACCCTAAGGCAAGCGATGAGGTCATCAAAGACACTCTGTATCGGGAGTACAAGAAATTCGGGGACTTGAGTATTCGGATTAGTCACGATTTGGACGAGAGAGTTGCGTACGTGTGCTTTAGGAGTTCTGAAGACGCTAGAGACGCGAAAAGGAGTAAACCGAGGATCATTCTTTTTGACAAAGTCGCGTTGGTTGAGCCCGTTTATGAATCCAGGACCTCGGAGTATCGCCCCAGGAGCAGACCTCGGTCTAGGAGTTTATCTCCCGAAGAGAGGTACTATAGAAGTCCTGAGCCTCGGGCGCGTCCGGAGTATGATAGGATGTACGGCCCGCCGCCAGTCATGCCCTACAGAGATCACCGTTATGAAGTACCCCCTATGCATCATGATTTCATGGCTCGTGGCCCTCCGATCCACCACATGCCACCGCATATGCCGCCCGTGCCCCCACATCACTACGGTCCGCCGAGGCACATGATGCATGCATTCAGGCCTCCTCCACCACACATGGACGCGCACACTAAAGCTGAAAACAAGAAAGACAAATTCCCCAATTACTTGCACCACGTCCCTCCAGAAGAGGACCCTCTAGCGACCAGAACACTTTTCGCCGGCAATCTCGAAGTGAATATATCTGATGAAGAGTTGCGTCGTATTTTTGGTCGGTACGGTGTAGTTGAAGATATTGACATCAAAAGGCCTCTACCTGGTACAGGTAACGCGTATGCCTTTGTCCGTTATCAAAACCTTGATATGGCACACCGCTCAAAAGTCGAGCTTTCGGGTCAATACATTGGCAAATTTCAATGTAAAATCGGATATGGAAAAGCTACCCCGACAACCAGAATTTGGGTCGGTGGCCTTGGCACTTGGACATCCCTTTCTCAGTTAGAAAGGGAGTTTGATCGGTTCGGTGCTATCAAGAAGATCGATTATATTAAAGGTGACACTCAGGCTTATATTCTGTATGATTCAATTGATGCAGCGACCGCGGCAGTGAAGGAAATGAGAGGTTTTCCTTTGGGCGGCCCAGAACATAAGCTCAGATGCGACTTTGCTGACGTTAACCCTGTGCCCCCAATGAAGCCCAAACCCCTGCCGGGTGAAGATATTGGTTCAGAGTACAGACCAAGAGATGCATATCCTTATCCCGATCCTCACTATGAATGGGCAGAGAGTGAGTACTACAGGAATTATAGAGGCGGTGGAGGATCGCGGGGTGGATGGGATGGACCCAGACGAGGTGGACGTGGTGGATTCAGAGGATACCCAGATGAAGAATGGAGACGATCTGAAGAATACGACAGGTACAAGAGATCCCCTGTCGATGGATCCCCACATCGTAGTGTTGATTCAGATGAGCTCAACACCATCCGGACCCTGGCTGACTTGGCCAAACGCTCGACCACCATTTGGAACGGAGCTTTGATTCTCAAAAACTCCCTGTTTCCAGCAACTTGCCATTTAACTGATGGTGACCCTGACATCATCGATTGCTTGATGAAAGACGAAGACTCCAAAAACCTTCTGAGGATCACGCAGAGGCTCAGGCTTGACCAACCTAAACTAGACGATGTCTCAAAACGCATCGCTGCGTCAACCTCCCACGCTGTTTTTCTCGGACTGACTGGCATCAATCCCACGTCGACTGACGCCAGCGTTCAAACTCGGCCTCTACGGAATTTGGTATCTTACCTCAAACAAAAAGAAGCCGCTGGCGTCATATCTCTGATAAATAAAGACACAGAAATAACCGGCGTGCTCTATGCGTTCCCTCCCTGCTCTTTCTCGGCGAGTCTCCTGAAAAGGGCCGCCCGCGGTTTATCAGCTGAAGCTCTCAAAGAAGATCACTTGGTCATCGTTGTTGTGCGCGGTGGTACAGCTTGAACCCATCACACAATTGAACCTTAACATTAATCTGTTTGAAATAGTTAACTTTCAACGATTGTGAATATTAAATTAGCGGAGTGGTGTGTTGTTTTGAAGTGTCTCTGCATCAATTGTGGTTTAATATATATTTAAAATAGAGTTATAACGTATACAGTGTCGTTTGTTGAAGTTCAGTTATACCCTGTTGATGTGTGTGCTGTGTGTGGAGGTTTTGGTTGCTCTTATTTTCTCATACAATCCATAGTTGTGTGCTTATATATTCTAGGAAGTTTCTAGTGTGTGGATGTGAGTATCACCGAGTTGATCGCCTGATACGGTGATCATCGTGGTATCTGTGATATTAGTAATGCGATTATACAAAAGGGGGGAAAATTAGATGCCCTTAACTGACAAGTACGTTTTCAAAAATAACCTCAAGTTCTGTGATAAAAGAGTTCTGTGCCAGTTCAGTTTCTCGGGTGTTTTTTCTGTTTTAGGGATAAATTGATACTGTGCCAGTGGTCGTGATAGTTTTGTGGTGTTCATTTCGTGAAAATTTTATCTTGTTTCCATTCTTTTTGTTAGAACTTGTAATTATTTATTTTTTTATCTAAATCAAAATGAGAAGGTATCAATAAAAATATATTTGAAAATTGAAACTACTACGGAAGTACAAATTGGATTTATACAAGTAGCTATGGACGTCTTGGGGCTTATTAATTTTTTTGTGATCTGAAAGTTGAATGAAAAGTACAATAGTAGGCTGAGTCGTATAGATCTTACGATTCCAGGGTAATCACAGTAGTGACTTAGGTCTATTTTGTTTACTCGAACATGTCTTATTGTATTAGGTGGCACAAACATGTTGAGCGTGAGTTGTTGGAGCGACAACGATAGAAGATTTTAAGTATGAGTTATAGGAGCGACAAGGTTACTATTAATCGAACACTTCTATTTTTGGTCGTGGAAGGTTTGAAACGCGTTCTCCTGGATGTCAAGTAAGTTTGAAAAATGTTGATGAAATTTATAGGTAGTTATGAATAAATCCAAAACACTGGATATTTCATTGACAGGTGGCATCAATGTAATATTACGTATGTGGAAATTTAATTATTTTAACCATATTCTACTGATTTGTCGTCGATATTAATCTCTGTGGACGTTCACAGGAATATTGTTCGCTCATCTAGAAGTGCCAACCCAGGTAAAGGTCAAGTGGTTATTTTACCTTATAAATGTCAAGGGGCAATGTTTTTGGTGATTTTTAACAGGCGAATTCTCAATGAAAGGACTGGTCAATGTTATGTTCAATGTCAATTTTAGTTGGTCGTTCAACACTCTACGCGGATGATGCCTTGAGGTTGATGACATGGCATCACCTACAGGAAAGCAGTCTGAAAAACAGTGGGGTGTTCGCAGGAGTCGAAAGTAAGAATTATTATTTCCAGAGATACGCTCATATCAACTTCTAAGGATTTTTGAAATCGCTCATTTGGTAATTATCATTTTTGGGGTGACTACTATTCACCCCGACAATAATTGTTTTATTTTGTTTTTTTTTCTTGAGAGAGAGATTGACATTTTCTCAGAAAATAACTTATTTTTTGAGCGATTGGGAACTGGTCAATCGCTCTAGCTCCGTTGCTATTGCTCCTACAGACCTGCGGTTGGTCTCATTCGATTCAGCGGGAAAAATACTAAAGGATAGACAATAATCGACTATAATTGAGCAATTTCCCTCTGAAAAATAATTCATACTTTCGACCACTGCTACGAGGTGTTTTCCGGGTTCCTCAGTCGTCTTCCTTGCTTTCACCCACCTGCCTCGTCAAATTGAAATTTTGGATGAAAGCTTCGATCTTTGGTGAGTTATCTTTCAAATAATCGTTGTCTTGCAAAATAGTTCAAGTTAAAATTGCGATAGGTATCTCATTTCTTTCTCAAACTGGAGCACTTTGAAGATGAAGAAACGTGGTTGTTACTTGATATCGTCGTTTAAGAAGCAACACCACATAATATCTAACATTTTGTCAAAAATGAGGTTTTTTCACCACTCTACTTGAAATTTCACGCAGCGTAGCGTGGTGATCCTCATTTCCTTCTCAAACCACTAGAAATCGCTTAGATGATAAGTCCACATAACTGCTTTGATAAAGCAACACCACGCGTTCAGCTGTTCACCCGCGGCCCGGGAGGTTTGCCCGCGTCGAGCGTCCTGATTGAGTTGATCTTCCGAGTTGATTTCACTCCAAAGACCGGTGAGTATTCTTTTCATTCTTCTATGGTCATTAAGACCCCATTATTATTAATTGTTTACAGCGGAAGAATGCCTAAACTTTCGTTTCCTCAATGATTGCTACAAAACACAAAAAGTGATGTTGTCTGACAAGACGCGGTTTTTGTGGTTATGACCGATGACTTCTTGTTTTTTGAGCTTCATGTTGTAAATTTTAAAGAACCACCTTGTTATTTAATTATTATTTAATTTAAGAATGTTTCAATATTTCTTGAACTCTAATATTTTTTTGTTGCTTTTTGAAGGTGAAATGGAGCGAGGAAAGAACGACGACAGTGATTACCATCCCGATTCGAGCTCCGACAGTTCAGACGATAGTGTCGCATTGGCTTGCGAGGAAATAGAAAACATCCTCCGCGAAAATAATTAATGCCAGTTCGACTCCAAGACTGTTCCCACGCAGGATGTGTGTGCCCCAAATATCCAAAACTACTGTCATCTTCACATGAGTGATAACTGGTGAGGTTTTTTGACAGAAGCTGGTCATGAGCTGGATGTATGTAGGGTTCGTTCTGAGTCGTACCACTCAATACGACCTGAGAGAGTTTCAGGGGACCCTGTAGTCGTAGACCTTCAGGCTATAAAATACACACCAGATGGGCAAATTTTCTTCAAACTCAATTTTGACGAGGAGTATCGAGAAATGCCAAAAAGAAACAAGAGATTCCAGTGCGCATTCGATGACTTTCCTCCACTTTACCCAACCCGCCCGAGAATTCCAAAAGATAAATGGATGGACCTCCAGTCGCTCAAACCTTTGTTACCATCTGACGTTCACAACCACTATGACTCGAAGAACAAAGCAAGAGACACACCAAGAGAGCTGAAGCTTCTATAGTTAAGAAGCAGCAAAAGTCTGTGCCCCTCACCTAAGTATCAAGCTTAAGTTTCAAGTTTTATTCTCAATGTGATAACATTCTACTAACTGTGATTTTAACTTTAAAAAAACAAGAGCCCTCGAGACTGTAAGACAGTATTATTTTATTTTTATTTATTTTTTGTATTCAAGTAAGCCTTAAAGGAACATAAAAGACTGCGTTTAATAAAAGTCATTATTATTTTGATTAAGTATGTGAACATTTTTCTCATAAAGTTCAAATTCAAGTGTTCTTATATATATATATTTTTTTTTTTTTTCAAATTAAGAACCCTCAAGCCTTAACAATACTTTTTCTCTGGTCAAATGGATTACACATGATAGTTTAGACATTTTCAAAATTGGTTTGCCAACTGGGAAGTTTAATAACTGTGTGCAAATTGTTGGGTTTTGGCGAAAAATGGTGAGTACAATACCACATATCTAACACTTTTTTTGGTATTTTGGTGGTAGACTGATAGGTACATTTTGTCACAAACTGTGTGGTCCCCCCTGGGCTACACATAATGGTGAAAAACTTGCCTTAAATGCCGATATATTCAATGGAAACTGGTTTTTTCTCCCTCCTGAAAAATTTCCAAATGTTGGATACGTGGTGTTGCTTCTTAAACGACGATATGATATTCATGTTATGTCAGCTGTAATCTGACAACGGAATGAGATGTCGCAATTCTGACTTCAGCGTTGAAATTTCCAAAAGCTGGGGGGGTTAGGGACTTTGGTGGTGGTGGGTTCACCTATCAATTCCAATAATGAAACGGTCTGTCAAGTGACACCTCATTTTAGAGGTTTTTTTCACTCTGAATAAGATGGTGAAGTCAGAATTGCTATATCTTATTCTGCTCTCCAACTGGAGCACTTTGAAGGTGAAGAAACATGGTTCATACTTGAGATGTTCCCCATGGACATTATGTTCTTTAATGGAGACATTGTACATAAAACCAATTATTTCTTAGAGAATTTTCTCTCATAACCATGCTGCATGACTGGATTTGTTATACATACTTTGCTTGTATTTTTTGAACTATATTTCCATTGAAGAAAACCGTTCTGTTACAGGAACTATTCGGACTCCATGGAACGTGGGTCAACCAGAAGAACGTCCGTTCAACCAGAAGACGCCCTACTTCGTGAATCCACAGATCACCCATTCATTACTTGCGACCCATTTCCCCAGGTTCCATGAATCGACTGGCAAAAGGAGACCACGGATCCGTTGCCGTCAATGTTACAAAAATAACATAACGAAATACGTATCTTCGTATTGTCTTGCATGCAAGGGAAAACCGGGCCTGTGTGTGAACGATTGTTTTTTTGAATTCCACAAGGATCTTGGTTTCACTCTTCATGAATGATTTATTATTATTGAATGATTATAATAAAGCTTATTAATCTTGAATGATTTACTATTAGTTATAAGTACTGCTTTTTTATCATTTTATTGTACGAGGGTCGTTCGGAAAATGTTTTCTAACTGACTTCTCTTAATCTTATTGGACTTTCAGCCACATTTGCCTTTTTGTATGCACTTGTAAGTCGCCTTTGATTTTTGTGAGGCACAATTACTGTGTTTTTAGGTGTATCGTATTGAAGCAATACATTTCTTATTACTAATTGTTTTGTGTTTCTGTCGGTATATTTACCCTTTCCTCCAGGGAGCAGGTAATACAATAATTGATTATTGATACAATCGTTGCTTGCATCAAACCCAAGTGGAGTAACTGAAATAAATGATTGTCTCTATTATCCCTTGGAAGACGTTATTGTGAAGTTCAAGTCCTCATTTTATACGTTGTACGAGGGATGTCCAGAAAGTAAGGTTACAACATGCGTGATATCTACCATTAACGTCCCTGTCCAGATGCCATGATCTTCCTCACTGAAAATTGGAATTTTTCGGTTGATGTCCACAGTCATGAACCACGGCTATAAGAGCGAATTTTCGAAGAAATAACTGGTTTTGTGTGAAATGTGACGTCTGCAACACCTCATTCAAATATGGGCAATCCTTAACTTGTTGGGTGATTGCAGATATAAGTAAGAAACTATTCGGTATGCTTCAGTCTTCTCCATAGTTACTTGTCCTCTTGGAAAGAAAAGTTTCTTTCAGTTCCCTCAATGTCGTTTGTGTTGATTATAAAATCGTATTAACACTATAATCATGAAACATTTTGTCACCATTTTTTACAGAGTAACGCCTCAGTCTATAGAGTTTTCAACGATGTCGGAATTGCAATATCTCATTCCATTGTCAAATTAGAGAATATGAACCGTGAAGAATACCTCAAGTAGCAACCACGTTTCTTCATCTTCAACGTGCTCCAGTTTTTGAACGGAATAAGATATCGCAAATCTGACTTCGCCATCGTCTTCAGCGTAAGAAACCTTTAAAATGAGGTGTCACAGTTTCATTTTTGGAATTTACGTGTTATCCCTTCTTAGAGTGGCCCGATTCTACCTATCTACGAACATGTATGTTCGTAGATACCCTTTCGATTACCAGGACAGATTTTCTGTGCGAATTTGAACGTTTTATATCGAGAGGTGGCGTCTCGATATATAGTATAATATTAAATATAAATTTTATTTATTTAATATGTTATAGAAATATATATTTTGTATAGGTATATGTACATATGATTTTTTGTGTCTTTTTGCAGTGAATTCAGAATGATCTCGAGCGGATTTTGGTGTAAACTTTTTTCTCGGAAATTCGAGTGTCCTGAATAGCTTCCTTTTCATTGAGAATTCGAATGCAAGTTTGAATTAGAAGTACGCGAGAGGTATCAGTGACCTGATGAAAAGTATTAAGAGTTGAATTGACATATTGTTTCCAAATTGAAGGTAGTAGAAAGTGGAGAGGCAGGAAACTACATGTAGTAGTAATAATGTAATAATATACATATAATATACATATGTATATTATATAGTTTCCTGCCTCTCCACTTTCTAGTACCTCATGAATCTGTCGACTTTGTTTTCATCCCAATTTGTATATTATAAGAATTGGGATGAAAACAGAGTCAACAGATTCATTCGGTTGGCGTCGAGGTTTCAGCCCAAGTTCGATTGAACAAAATCTTCTAATTTTAGGAAGTTTCATTTCTTCAAAACTTGACAATTTCTTTTCTCTAGAAACCAAGAAATCTTGTAATAGCTACACAAATTATTCCAACCCTGGAACGGCTAAAACTAAAATTGATGGGATCACACAATCAGAGCAGGTAGTTAAGTTTGTATAGATTTATTTACAACAAAAGATTGAACTAAGTACTAATTTGAATGAACTGGAGGTAAATGGATCAAATCCAATCGTGAGTAGGCCTCTTCACCTTAGGATCATCGGGTCGGACAACTGAAAAGATACGAAAAATATTTTGAGAATTCGAAAGATGCTGTGACACACTTCAATCAAAACAATCAACATAGGTACATTTTCCCTGTGTAATGTTCATTAGCATCTATATAATATGTTATGTACGTGCTACAATCTGCTACTTCAGTTACCTAGACTCAGTTGTGTTCGTAATACTAAATTTTCTTAATAAAACCAGATAAACTATTTTTACGAACTTACAACAAAATTGTGATTCTCAAATTGTCATAATTGACTGTGCCATAATATGGTATATTATACCTATAGCACGTTGAGCACTACGTTGCTTTACACGTTCTAATCCATAATGCTGTAGGATAAAACCCAAATTGTCAATGAAGTCGTACACATTTATGTTACTCTCCTCTAAATTCACAACGAAAGCAACATGGATAAGAAATGTAAGATAGAATTGGTAGATGATATCAATACCATACCTACCAATCAATATCATACCATTTCAATGAAATTCTTTTCGAATTATTAGATATTATCTAATAATTCGAAAAGAACTATTGAAATACGAGAAATTAAAATTACAAAGTTTGGTATGGAATAAAACTACTCGTATTTCGTGTGATAAGTAGCAAAACAGTTACATAACATAATATGTTATGTATTATGTTCACATCGGCGTACTAATGTGTCGTCTATGAGTGAAGATGATGAAATGTTCATAGAAATGGGACTGACGCTAGAGATGTATTAAAAATCCTTTCGAGGGATTTTTCGAAGTAATACAATAGCTAATAGTCAGCATGCTAGTGCCAGACTCCTGGCCCTATGTGAAGTCTCATGAGAATTATTATAACATATTATGTTCAACGAGACCTTTAAAACGTACCCATGTAGGTTTTTTTGTAGGTTGGAGCAATCTTATCATTCTTCACGTATCTTCTGATTCCTGTGATTCCAAATCCTAGTCCTAATATTCCCATCACCGTTCCTCCCATCACACCAGGGATTTCATTCCAACCTTTCTTCAAGAGTCCAATCACTGAAAAATGTGACAAAAAAAGTAACATTAGAATAAATGATGTGGCAAACGATCAATTTAAGTATACGAAGATGGGTGGTCATTGGGCGCACATAGAAAGGTTCTAATTTGTATCATTTCATCAATATAACTGATATTGTTTCCAGTGACTCAAAGCTTGATGGTCTCACATCAAGATTGGGGTCTTGGTTATCCAAGGCACTCAAGCTGTCGACATTTCATACGAGGCTAACATAAAAACACACCACATCATTGACCTCACCGTTCAAGATCGTGTTCCTTCCTTACTCAGGAATAAGAAGTACGGTCAACCATTTCATTATTGAAAACATAGCCAACATCCCCAACTTGTAATCGTATCAACAGGTGACAGGTAATTAATGTATCCAATTCTAGATATATCAGTACAATCCAACCGCCTTTGAAATTGGCAAATGACATAGTTTTCTTGATCAGAACAAAGGCTTTTCAGTTTATGAACTGTCTTCCCCGAAACCAGGACATGTAGCAGCTCTAGTAGGGGTCCCACGCCGTAGCCCTCGGTATAGAACCCCAGAGTTCCTCGAAATAAATAAAGTTCTGTGTTGATTGCAGTTGAAATTACCTACTTATACTGTTTTTGGTAAGTTACCTACTTTGCAATGTACATTTTCCTTTCGGCTTAGCTATTGGGAACCAACGGATCTGAAGGAAATAGCTGTTACACTGTGCTTACCTCCTCTACCGTAAGGGCTTGCTGCTGCCATGTTATCCTTTATAAACCACTTGTTTCAAACTCGGAAAAACGTTTTGAAAGTAAATGAGAAGATAATTTTTGGTGCTCGAAAATTGGAAATTAGTGATAAAGCGATCAGCTGCTTGGTTGGTTGAGAAGTTGAGATAAGGCATGGAAGAAGGGAAAAAGGAGCTATCCAGCACCTGACTTTGACGCTGCTCCATGGAAGAAGGCGCTACCCTTGGCGATAACCAGTAGGTAGGATAATAGAACTAAGTTGGAGTAAATTTAGGTAAATACTTATTCACCAACTTGTATCTTGTTTTTATAAAAATATTTTATGTTGATTGGATGGGGAGAATTAGAGTGGAAGGAAGCGAACATTCAAAACCCTTCGTGATTCATTTCGAAGTGATACAGCCTTTGTAGCATGGATACTATAATAAGGTAACCCCTTTCGCGTTAGTATAAGTATTCAATGATTCGCGTCCTCAACTGTTGCACGTTGGTGTTGGTGTTTTCTTTTTAGTGAGAGTCAGTTATGGCACATTAACTTGATAAAGTCTTTATTAATTACTTTTAGGACGGTCGCTATCTGATAATTAGCCAGCAAAAATGTGCACCGAAGTGCATAGTGTGCGGTTTTACAACCCAGAACCTAGTGAAGTTAAATGCTTAGCAGTCGATGGTGACAACGATCATTTAGCTGTGGCCAGGTAAATGGATCCTACAAGCATACTTTACACAAATTTAACATCTATCTTGGTTTATTTTTGTTAGAGAAAATCATTCGGATTGTATGCAATACAATTCGCCTCATGTTTTTCATTCTAGAAGCGACAACTCTATAGAAATATGGAATATTTCATGCACCCCGCATGTTGTGAGAACTATCATGGACACTTACGGAACCGTAGAAAGTTTAGCGTGGTTCGAAAAACGGCTATTCAGCGTTGGATTGCAAGGTTCTGTCATAGAGTATGACATGCTTCTTCAAAGTCCCAAGGTATACAATTCAATGTTCATATCAGCTCTTGACTAAAATGTATTTACTTTGATTGTGCTAATTAATCATTTATTTACTCAATATGTTTCAGTCAATGCACCCCCTCACGTCAGGATCTGGCTGGTGTGTAGCTGTGCATACGAAAAATAAACAGCTTGCTGTATGTATATAACATATCACGACATGATCTATATATAGATCAAAATATATTTTGATTTACTGCATTCTAGTTTTTGTAGGTATATTTACTCTCGTGTAATACTGTGACTGAGTTGTGTTCGTAATCGTATGTCATACTGAATCATGTTAGTGTTTATTCACAGGCTGGAACGGAAGACGGATACATCAACGTGTTTGACATAATGGATGATGAGATAATTTACAATCGACTGTTGGACAAGCAGGAAGGTATGTTAGATGCACACATTAATTATTTTTGATGCTCAATCATCGGACAGTGGCGGATTCAGGGGGGTTACGTGACCCCACCAGGTTCGTGCTCCCAGGCTGATCTTAGAATTATTTCAAACACAGTCATTGATACGAGCATTAACACAACTGAGACATTTTGAAACACTGTGAGAACCCACCAGGTTCTAGTAATATTTCTTGCTCCTGGGCTGATCTTACTGTGCACCGATCTCCTGTGGTCTGACATTATTCAAAGAATATCCCCGCAACCTGATCAAATTATTCCGATGAAAATCAGTGTTCTTCAGTATATGCTACATTTATGAAGCAAGGAACGATCTATTTGAAATGATCCACTTTTTCCCAAATTTGTTATTGTTTATCGGTCGTGTGCATCGCCCTTGGCCAGGGCCGGATTTAAGCATAGGTGGCATAGCTACGCCACTGTTATACCAAACCAATGTTTTCGAGTGATTTTTTTTTTCATTTTTTATAAAACGCTTTATTGTACGCCAAAGACGTCCTTGTTCGAACTCAGCCTTAGTGCTGGACCTATAGGGAATTTAAGAAAGTCTTGTGTCTATATTAATAAAACATCCAGTGACATTATTTTGTCATTTTAATTATTAAAATGACAAAATAATGTCACTGGATGTTTTATTAATATAGACACAAGACTTTCTTAAATTCCCTATAGGTCCAGCACTAAGGCTGAGTTCGAACAAGGACGTCTTTGGCGTACAATAAAGCGTTTTATAAAAAATGAAAAAAAAAATCACTCGAAAACATTGGTTTGGTATAACAGTGGCGTAGCTGGGGGGTGGGTGGACCCCCAGAATATTAAGACATATTGAAAAATCATAGATTTAAAAAAGATTTAATTGAAAAATGAAGTTTTTTCGATTAGAAAAAGTGTTATAATTAGTTTAAAACCTGGTACCCTGTTTAAATTTGGTACCCTGTTTGTCAAAAATGTATCCCTCCTCCCCTTACCCTTGGAACCTCCCCCAACAAAATTCCTAAAAAAACTTGAGTTAAGTTAAGAAATGAAACTCATCCCCCCCTCCTCTCACCGAAATCTGTGTCTGGACCCGCTCCTGTCCTCGAAGACCAGAACTTGAAGGCTTGCTACTCGTATATTGCTATTCTAAAAAGTTGCCGAACAACCATCATTTCGCCTGTGACATTTTGAAATCTATATGAAAACTCAAAGTGTATTGGTATGAATACCCTGACGTGTTTTCATACCAATACACTTTGAATTTTCATGTAGATCTAAAAATGTCACAGGCGAAATGATGGTTGTTCGGCATTTTTTCCATGAAACAGGTTTTAGACCTAGCAAAAAAAGTGTTGAACGCTTTTTTACATTTCGACGTTACTACTCGTATTTACAATTTTCCAGGCCGAGTGCAGTGTTTGGCTTGGGATCCCAAAGGAGAATTTATAGTGACGGGATCGGTGGATACTGTCCGAGTGTGGCAAGTGTCTTCTGGTCATGCGATCCACCGTATGACGACTGGGCGATCAATGAATAATGTCGAAACTCGAGTCTGGGCTGTTGCAGTTACGAAAGATCTCACAATTATTACTGGCGATTCAAGGTAATGGGAATGACTGTTTGACTCGAATAATCCAGTTCGTCTAGGTGACAGCCGAGTCAGGAGACCGAACGGAGGAAGGACGGGGAATTAGACGTCTTTCAGCATTCGTAATTGGCGACGTTAGAATTGCAGCAGCCTTCCAATCCCCTGACTGCCAATTTTCAGATCGGAAATCCTCAGTTCGATCTCCATTGCGATCTCGGGTATACTCCCGATCGCTGATATTTAGCAGGCTTGAACTGAACTGCTTCAATTAGTAACTTGATCATATACAGTGTTCAGCGTTGAATTTATTTATATATTTGAGTTTGTTCATTTCAGAGGTAAACTGTGTTTCTGGGACGGAAAAATGGGCGTTAGCATAGAAAGCTACCAAAGTCACCAAGCGGATGTTCTTGCTGTGTGTTTATCCAAAAAAGGAAATACCATACATTGTGCTGGTGAGTTCACGTTTGTAATATAACCAAAAGGTACTACATAGAATTGTAGTATTCAGAGTATCATATTTGAATATACCACGCAAATCCTGTATTGCACGTGTAGAGCTCTGTATTCTAATGTACTTTTCTTGTGTTTCAGGAGTGGACCCATTGATAGCGTCTTATGAGAAAGTAAAGATGAGAGGGTCAGAAGAAAGAAGTAAATGGGTAAAATCTATCCATAGAGTTATCCATGAACATGATGTTCGCTCTTTGGTTCTCGTTGACAAAAAGCTTTTCTCAGCAGGTATGGTTTTCAAAACACTTCTGTGTCACCTAAAGGATGGAATTTTCCTGGTTTATTTACAAGTACCACTGAGTAGTGGTACTTAATGAGGCTTCTAATGGTGTTTATATACACACTATTTTGCAATAAGTGTAATTATAGGGTGTACATAGTAGACCTATAAATTTAATTTTCTGTATAGGCAATCGTATTTGTTAGCCAATATTAGCTGTTTTGAGCGTACCGCTGCGCCATGCTGTTCCCTCCAAAAGCTACGAGTATAAGGCCAATTCTGAGGTTCCTGTGGGTTATCGCTATTCGTAATTTGTGTCTGTCAAACTCAGCATAAATGGTGGAAGATATAATAATAATTATTATATATAATTATTATATGTACATCTTCTTGTTTTCAGGTATTGATGGTTACCTCGCTATGAGCAGTTTCCCTCCTAAAATGCTTGTGAAGTACCCTCCTTTGCTGCAGGTAATTATTACTACTATGTGTATTTGTTGCTTTTTAATTAATCTCTTTTTGGTTTTCGTATCCTGGGCTCACTCACCCTCTCCAAATCCAAGAAACTCATAGCTATTGGGTGGGATTTCATGATCTGTTCACCTCTCACTGCTATCTGTTCATTTGCAGTCCCCTTCAGTGTATTCAGCGTCTCAAGCCAAATGCATCCTTCTTCGCTATCCGCAGTCTTTGGTATTGTGGAAGCTTGGTGGCTCAGAACCCTCCAAACTTCTTGAGTGGCAGCCGAGAAACAACAATCGTATCCGCACAGCGGCATTAGCGCCTAACGCCAAATGGTTTGCTGTTTCGACACAAGAGCGCTTTGGTTTATTCTCATTATTGGTACGTATTCACTAGATAAGGATAGCTTACATAATATGTCTAGACATATTATGTCTAATACGTGGCTTTTAATTAACTCTTCATATTTAGAGCTACTCCTTGCTGTGTCTCAATTGACGAGACATTGGACAACCAAATCAGCCATATACCATCCTTTTGTACTCTATTGTTCTTATACCAATAAGAAGAAATTTTCTTCTTGGTTCGATCCGCTACTCTGCGTAAACTGTCAGGGGTGGTTATAGGTCACCTTTTTGATACGATATAGTCTAGCAGATGCTCGCACCTAAAAAATAAATCACTAGCTTTTACCAAACATTTCTTATTTGGAGATGGATGGTCATAATCATTTCTGTATTCCTGGTTTCAGATCGCAGATAAACCTTCGATCTCGAAGTGCAAGATTAAAACAAATGAAAATTTATCTGCGAATTGCCTCTCCTTTTCCGAAGACTCCTCAACACTGGGAGTAGCAACACTCGATGGTGACATCTACATCATTAGTCTTGGGCAGAAAGTAGAAATTACATTCTGTTATCACCCCATAAAAGATAAAAGTGAGTAGATACTATAGGTGGAGTAATGGGGAATTTGCGCCGAGTTCGAATATCATCTTCCAGTTGTATAGTATGGCATAGAGTAACGTGTATTGCCAGCGATATTCTTTTAAACAAATTTACTTGAGGAAAATCTTGAAAAACGGCGAGCTAGATTGAATGAAGCCACGTAAATGGGGTCTGCGCATGATTTTTTTTTAAAGAGTTTTTATTGATAGAGAATCCCGTCAAAAACGTGAAAATGAGATCCATTCTTCAAAATTAGTTTACCCTTATTGTTTGTGGATAGGAAAACATATTCATGCTCATAAAAAGCGCACGATGACGTCAGAACCACTGAAGCTTGGTTGGCTAATGACCGAATCGCAGAACTGACAGACTGACAGAATCGAAACCTAAAGCTGAAATGTTGCCGGTGAGTCTTGATGAAATTAATAAATTTTTTTGTGACGCAAAGGATTCGAATTTTGACGTTAATGAGACTGTGCATAGGTATAATTCTTGTCCCAGGCAATTTGACGAATTTAACTTCAATCAAATTACGGAACAGGATATTATCAAGTCCATGGGCAATATCAGTTCAAGCTGTGTTGGCTCAGATGGCATACCCATAGACGTACTAAAGCGACTAAAAGATATCGTAGTACCGGTGCTATTGCATGTCTACAACTACTCAATTGAGACATCATCATACCCAGCGATCTGGAAGTATTCCCTTGTAGTGCCATTCCCCAAAGTCAACAATCCGACAAAACCTAGTGAGTTTAGGGCTATAAATAAACTGTGTGCAGCTGGGAAGATCTTTGATCGTGTAATCTACGAAATGGTTACTGATAACAATAAAAAACAGCAAATAATTGATAAAAAACAGTCTGCATACCGGATAGGTTATAGCACTGAATCCGCGCTCATTTGTGTACTGGATGATTTCAGGAGGAGCATGGACAATGGTAAGGTGACAGTTATGGTCCAAATTGACTACTCCCGTGCATTTGATTGCGTTAACCACGAGGTTCTGATTGCGATTTTCAGGTCCCTTAACTTTAACATGAGGGTAGTCGCGTGGTTCGAGTCCTTTCTGAATGATCGTTGTCAATGCGTTGTTGATATGGTGGGTGCACAATCTCAAACCATGAAAATGGGAAAGGGCGTGCCTCAGGGGTCAGTGCTGTCTGCTTTGATTTTTAGTATGTATATCAATAACTTGCCAAGTGTTCTACGGAATTGTAATTATCATATATACGCCGATGATGTACAATTGTACATAGAAACTTCAATTGAGGATGTTGGGGAAGCAATAGCAGCTCTGAATGACGACATTGCAATATTGAATGACTGGTCCCACAAGCATGGCTTGGATGTCAATCCTTCTAAATGCAAGGCCATTATAATAGGTTCGAGTCGGCGAATCAGTGTCTTGGACGAACTGGCAACTCTGGATTCTATTAGGCTAAGCAGCACTATTATAGACTATTCAAATCAAGTAAAAAGTCTTGGAATATTGATTGATAGGACTATGAATTTGAGCGGACAAATAACCTCATTATGTAGCAAGGTGTACGGCGGCTTACGCCAGCTTAGGCTCTTCGCCAGTAGCTTTCCTATTGACATCAGAATTAGTCTGGTTCAAGCTCTAATTATGCCTTTTTTCGACTATGCCTGTCTTGCCTACTGTGATCTCACTTCTGAAAAAGTCACACTGTTACAGCGTGCGCAAAATGCAACTATACGTTTCATTTTTAAATTGCCGATTGATGAACACGTGACGAAATACTACATTCAACTAAAATGGCTAAAAATTGCAGAACGCCGTGAGCTAGCTTTAGGTGTAATGATGTTCAAGTTGATGAAGTTTAACAACCCTGAGTATTTGAGTCGTAGCATTCTGAGGAGGGCACAAGTACATTGTGTACCGACTAGATCTGCTCGTAACACGCTCCAAATTCCTTCCCATAAGACAAATTTCTACGGAAAATCATTCTCAGTATTGGGTGCTAAGTTCTATAACGAAAATGTAATGTTGTATAATACCGATCAGTCTGTTAATGCTTTCAAAAAGAACCTCAAAGATAAATTGTTAGCCAGGTACGTTTCTTAGATAAATAATTGCCTTGTCCCAAGTTCATGACATTGTATTCTTCATTCTGCATAATTATATATGTCAAATTAAAAAGGAGTCCTCCTAGGTTCCTATTGTTCGTCGGTGGGCGCGGTAGAATCTTGCGGATGAAAAATGAAACCGAAGACAGATGGAACTGACACTGATGTTTTATTCTTGACGTTGACAGCCAATGACAAATTCACGCGGAAACCGGCTAGGCAGTCATAATAAAATCGGATTGACAACGACTCTGACATTGACGTCCAAACACAGCGAGCACGAGAATAAGAATGGCGGCCAGAACTGCTTTTTGTAGCTTCGTCCTCAGTGTTGACACCTCTGGTAGCTGTCAGTGCTGCCATCGGTGTTGTTCGGCCATGGATTCCCTGCATGCGACTCTAGCGTTCCTCGCGGTAACTTGTTCCTTATCAACGTCGGTTTCCCGCTTCAGTTTGAATAAAATACGAGACTGGGATCGGGGAGCCGACATATATTATATTAAGTTGTTTCCTGTAATACTGACTGACGATTAATGCTGTTGTCTTATGCTTTCTGTATGTATTGGAAGAGAGGGCCCCATGGTCCTAAATATGTACAGAATAATTTAATAAACGAAGTCATTCATTCATTCATTCAACTGGAGCACGAGATAAAAAATGGTCACAAACGAAAATATCCCCTTTGTTGATACTTTCATGCTCGTTGATTTAATTTTAAAAATCCCGATTCCAAAACCCAGAGGATCAAAAGTAGTGTCATGTACCTTGGTCATTTTCTCATTTCCACTGGTAAACGAACTGACAAATATTTGTGCATTTCTTCAAGTCGGGAACCTTCAGTATTCATTGTTTCCAACAGTCGAGCAATAATTGGTTCAGCTGTGTGAAGATGTTGCAGATAATTCGTCATTTTGGTAGAAACAGGGAGTGCAGCACGCGTACGCGCAGCATGTAATCTAGTCCTATCATTGCAGCAATGTAATCCAGTCTTTGTTGCCGGATAACTGGCAAAATCAAGCCACTTTCGTTGGAACCCATAATCTGGAACAGGCACTAACACATTTCCAAGGTCTCAACAATATCCCCACTTCTTAATAAAAACTTTCTTTTTCCACTTGTCATAATTATTCAATTGTGAAAAGGAACGGGAAACACAAAATACTGCACCATACGATTGCAGCACAAAAACATGGTCTCTGTTTACATAACCTTCCCTGGCGATCACCCAACGGTGACGTTGGCAAGCCTTGTTAACTGGGCGTCACCGCGTGACGTAAGCCTCTCGCTCCCGTGGTCTTCCAGCGACCAGCTTCTCTAAATTCCCTAAATTTTTTGAAGACTTCAGGCAGCTGACCATCATTTTCGTTATTCTCCTAGTGTTGTTTGTTTACTTTTGCGAGAAAAAAAAATTGACCGAAATTCCCCATTGTCTTCTACTATACTATTCCTCTTCATTTTCACCCTGTGATTATAAGCTTTGCCTCAATTTACCAAACATTTAGATACATTCCTAGTGGTCATAACGTACCTTGACATAATATAAGATTCTCTAACGATTTCCCATTTTCAGAGTTTACCTCCGGGATATCTCACCTTGTATTGTCTGCCGATGGTACTTACGCGGTGGCTGCGGATTTAAACTACCACGTGGTTATTTGGGCTAAAGGAGAGGTAAGGTTACCATATTCCAAAATTTCATTTTTTTGGATGTCTCCAACCACCAAGTGGTTTATCTCCACCCGAGTCCACCAGAATCCAAAGTTCGAGTATTTTTCAAGTTTATACAAATGATTTAATGCCCTGTCCATGATTGTATAGAGGTTGAACTCACTACTTACTAGAAGTAATGCCCTACTTAAGTTAAACACGAACAGAAACGATATTCGTGTAGCTCGTTGTAGGCATGGGATACGTTTCTTTTTGCGATTATTAATGTAGGTGGGCCAATATTAATATTGTCTGCCTCCCTCCCCCAAAGATTGTCAGGATATCCTTCACACTTGTTAATATAGTCGTCATGTTTGATCCATGGGCGTATTGAATATTTAGTTGTTTGTTTACTTCCAGGTGTATTGTAAATTGCCAGCATACACTTGCCCTATCACTGCTATGAATATACAACCATCGACAAACAACGTTATCATCGTTTATGCTGACCACAAGGTGAATATTACATTGCTTTCGAGTACACACTTCCTGCAAACTTCATTCTATTCCTAGTGGTTAGGACCCGTATGTGGAATTATCTATTAGAAGGTATTCGGCAATCCTTTTGTGTTGACCGTATTGTCACAGAATAATTCTCTATAATCACACTCTATTGACATTGAAATTATTTGTTCTACCAACTTACACTTTCAGTAACTTTTATGGTTTTTGTCACCAGATCTTGGAATATTCTATAAATAAGAGGAAATACACTTCTTTCTCTCGCCGAATCCACGACAGCCTTCCTGCTCAGTGGTTGAACAGATCTTATCCCGTCCATAGCATCACTTTCGACTCCCGAAACGACGATATCGTGATGCTTGGAGATGACTCTACCATCATGGTCATAAATAAAAAGAAGGTTAGTATCCCTATAGCCTTTCCATGACTTTCACATACCTCTATCCACCTGCTCAGCCCTTTAGAGGAAGGAAGGCTTTTAGGTGTCGACACATCTTACCTACCCCTCCGTTTATTATTTATGTCCAAGCTAAGCATGTAACTGTTATTTTTCATTTATTTTTTTGGTAAGAAGTTTGACATGGTTTGAAGTTTGTTATTATTTACTTTTTAGGATCTCCCATACCCTGAAGCCAAAATTCCTCGTATATCCTCTGGGGATACTGAGTCCAACATGGATGACTGCTCTGAAAATAGTAACCATCCTATGAGTAACAGCCTGTCAACAGCTTTTCACGTCATAAAGAAGTACAAGGTGAGATAAGTACAGACAACAACATTTGGGATTTAATGTAGGTAACTACTTACTTGCCTTAGGCTGCCCGAAAATCTATGAACAGGTGGTGGGTTTGGATGTTGAATTCTCGGGCACGTTGTTTTGAATGAAAATTTTTGGTCTGTTGTGGTTTTTCTCTTCGTAAACCCAGCTTCATATTTTCTAATTTTTCTTTCTGCGTAAGGAACTAATCTTTTAAAATAAAGAGTATGTTGGATAGAACCTTATATGCGCAGGACAGCAGCGAGATCCCTCGGTAGTTCCCACAGTCTCACTTCTTCTGTATTGCATTACTGCCACAGCTTTATTTACATCATCTACTTGCAGTTGAAGTTTTGTGACTCCAATTTATTTCAATTTCAGCACCTCGTCCATTTTGGTGTGCTGGCGGAAGGTGAAATGGTAGCTGTCGAGATCAGTTCCCTCAAACTTCTCGAGAAGCTCCCCATCAATTTTAAACAGAAACTGTTCGGAAGGATGTAGGAACAGTCATCGCTGCAGGTTTACAATTTCCCGATCAATGTAAATATTGAAATATATTTGTCCAAGCTACCGCGTACCCGTAATTTGTATAACCCTTTTAGTGGCACTTTACCAATATGCGTGAAACAACTGTGTTCAAATGTTGATGCTTTCAATAATATTCAATCAATTTTCATATCTCTCGGCAGCCTGCTGATCTATTGAAGACATCGTAATAGGAGCTAGGTACTTGTGAAAAATGGGCATCCTTGCAAAATGTTTGCATTTTTTTTTTTTTTTTTTTTGCTAAAAGTACATTTTTTAGAAGAAGGAAACAATTTATCACAAATCCAACTTCATATTCGTATTCTCCACCCGAAAAAGCATTAATAATTACAGAAACTAGAATGGCGAATTTCTGTTGACACAGCGCACCCGAAAACCCTCAAAATGGTGGTTCACTTCCGTCTTACTTACAAAAAGTTTAAATTGTTGACCTGTGTTATTAGTGATACTAATCATTTTTAATATGAGAATATTGAGCGCGTAGGATACTCCTGAATCAAGATTGGGCTCACCAGACGAATGAGTACAAAAGTTGAATGCTTAAAATGTTGCCACCACTTGTTATAAATATGTGCTCTTGGCACATCCTTGAATCTCTCATTCACAGTAAATAATATTACATATCTATGCTCCGTGTTGATACACCGTATTATCAATAGAATCTGCATCTTGGTATCTTATCATAATCCCTTATTTCTTCCTAGATCAGTTGTCTACCTGCAACGAGCATCTTAATCGGTGTCGACTCTGCAATCGACATGTCAGTACATGCAATCCTCTGAGCTGCTCTACAGTTACACACTTCCGGTAATAATCAACATTTAGTATCAATGTCATCGGGCCCCATTGGTAAGGCGGTTCACGTTTCTCATTAGGTGGCTAAGAGCGGTTTGCCCTATCAGGTGCTACCCTCATCTGTGCTTCGAAGGGAATATTGGAGTCCTATATCGACAGCCGTTTATAGCAAACTGTTCATTCAACTAGTGATCTTTCTCATAGTTTGATTCCACTCAGTAATCGCACTACAAGTATATATGTTACAAAAACAAACGAAATGTGGAGTAATAAATCCAACCAAACGCGTTACGACAAAGGGATGGCAGGGGCAAAAGCAGGGTTCGTGCCGGTCAGGGAAGTCAGGGAAGTCATGGAAAAGTCAGGGAAATATAAATGGGCACTGGAAGTCATGGAAAAGTCAGGGATATTGGATTTTGGTCAGGGAAAAATCTCAAATCGGGTGCAGAATTGCGAAAAATCCATGATACGCGTCGAAAACCCCTTTACCTTTGTAAGGTATGGTTTATGTAAACCACGTACTCAAAACTTTTATGTGTTTTATCTTGTGATTCTATCTCTTACTTTGTTTTAAGTAAACTTCGTTTTTGGTTTATTATCTTCGATAATGAACCATTGGAATCGCCCAAAGAAAAAATTTTTTTAACCCCCCCTCAAAATTTGTTGGTTTACGTTTCAAGATACGTAGATTCAGAAAATCAAATAAAAAAAAAATCCGCCCGTCCGCCGTACGCCGTCCGCGCCACTTTGCCCTGTTAGCGTTGAGTTAAAATTACGAAATTTTTATTATGGGTTTCGACCAGCCCCACAATGGTCCTCGAAACTTTTCATAACCCTTGGTCAAGGGGAAGGGGTTCAAAACGAATTTTGAAATTTTGAAAATTTCATATCTCGAAAAATTCATATGGAACGGTATGTTTTTTATTTCATATTTAGATAGAGTTTGTTCCGTAGATTTTTTTAAGACCATCCGCAGCTCTGTACGACCAGCCGTTCGTTCACAATGACGGCTCAAAGATTGTGCCTCACAACACGATCGTGACTCAAACTGTTGAAATACAGGTCCATTTTCATACTAACAAGCTCTTTGGAACATCATATGGCTTAAGTGATGTCGAGTTTGTTGTTCTGAGGTGCGTTTCGTGCTACGGAAATGAAGGTATTTTCGAATGTTTGTTGGTAGGTACTTCTTTTATAGAAAAATTATTACCGACGTAGTATTAAAAACCCCAGAATTATATCGTATTAATTAAGCATAATTAATAATAAATACGAATGATTAATACCTAACAATAAATTATAATAATTTTCAGTAGGTACTTGATAAAATTATTAATAATTAGTGATAATTCATAATAATAATTAATCTAACATTTAGGATCTAGACATTTAGACCTAGTGATCTAGACAGAAGGGTGATCTGTACAAAGAAGATAATGAACCGTTGTGTCAAGAATTTGCAGAGTTTTTTTCTTCATTTGCGCATCTAAAATTTTCGATTCATGCAAAACGTTACTGTTTAAAGGATCCTGAAACGTTGTGAAAAGTCAGGGAAAAATCGAAATTTTTGTCTGGAAATCAGGGAAAAGTCAGGGAAATTGAAAATTGAAAATCGGCACGAACCCTGAAAAGGGTTAAAGTAGGGCGAGCTCTAGCGAGAGTGCGTTTGAAGATTAGGGAACAGTTTTACCCCATTCCACCCCGATCGGTTCGTTCGAAGCTTTTTCTTCTTAGACTGCTGTGGAAAAGGATATTGGGACACCGTAGTGCTGATAGGGCTCTCTTGAGATAAAAGAAAGGGCAAACAACATAAGAAAAAGGAAATGAAAGCAGTTGCAACCATATGGCGCTTTATTCTGAGTACATCTGCTGGAATTCTACTTTTGGCATCGGAGCACCCGTGAGTGAAGACAGCGAACAAAATGCATTCATGATTCGTTATACAAGTAGAAAGAGTTGACTGACTATAAGTTTCCTTGTCCTTTCCGGATTTGGCCATGTATCTACCTATCTACCTCGCTTACCTCTCTTGTGACATAATCCACATTTGGGCTTCTTAATTTTAATAATCACTTTTCAATACGAAAAAAGGCTCCTGTTTGAAATGTTTGTATTATACAGATCTTTTTGGTCGCTTTGTCAGTGTTAAGTAACACTCATGCAAAATTAATTTTTTTAGATTTTAGTTGTCATAAGAAATCCCCAACTATGCTGTCTTGAGCGAAATAAGGCAGTTTTTGATGCTACTTTTTAAATCCCATATTATTCACTTCATAGAAATTGTGTGGTGTAGTTCACAACGAGTTGTATGAAATGTACTGTCCCCAAATTTTGACAACGATGTCATAACCAGTTCCGAAACCACCAAGAATGACTCCAAAAACAATAATTGAAAAACATACACGATGATGCCGGAGTCTGTCGGCATGAATGCTCAAGTTCTTAGTGACTGAATTTCTAAGTTCATTCTTAAAGAACGATTAAGTGCCTACTGATTGATATAGGATTGGTCTTTAACGTTTTCGATAGTCGTTCTCATTGAGTGAATCTATTTTGGCAGCGTTCGGCTCCGCCTTCTTAAGTATGCTGTCGACCCTAATAATTTTTCCACCCACTTTCTTTCCCAAACTCGTCGCCGTTGCTCTCCCCGGAAAACCTCTGAACTCGATTGCCGACGTTGGAAATCACCCTACTCCTTCCGCGGACTGATACTTGCGGATGCAATAAAAAAGATTGGTGGCGAGAGAAAAGATTTGGAAGCCCGCACCTCACCTCATTCCCGGCCGATAATAAATTTGGCAACCTTACAGGAAAAGGGAGAAGAAAAACTGGGAGCGTTATCCTGTTTCAACTGTTCCTGAGGGGGGCGGAGCCCCCCAAATCTCCTTCTACACAGACTTTCCGCGAACCTGCAACCATTTTTCAAATCGTGACAGCCGACCGAGGCATAATTTCTGGCCTTGAGATCCCCGTATGGATCCTTATATGTACTTACGTTGCTTCAACGTTAGAGGAAGTATTTAGAAGTGTTTAGTTCCATTCTGAACGTCTTCCAGCATAAGGAAGAAATATATTATATCCAATTTACACGCTTGTAGACTGATGGGTTTCGGAAATACACGATTTCTTGGCCCCACTTTCAACGGTTATTAGCCGGGACAGTCCATATGAACTGTCCAAGTGCACCTTTTCTTGTCGCAGGGTGTTTTGAATAAGGAAGGATGGGTGGACAGAATTCCAACCTGCGGAGCCTTCTTTAAAAATTACAAATAATTGGTACAAAATAAATTAAGACTTTCTTGGTAATTCGCTAGGTGGGTTCGCTGGTGTTTAAATCAAATTTTGACCTCACCAAACCAAATCGCAAAGGTTCGGGTTGGATTTTTCGATTTTCGTCAAGCCCCCCTCCCCTCTCTCCGCCATTGAGGTTTTTCATGTCAAGCTAAGTGCACATCAATCGTATGATAAAAATATCAAAACCTTTGTAATTGATCAATCCTACTGTATTACTATACAGCTGAATTTGTATTTAAGCTGTCTAATAATGTGTAATTTGACCGTCATTTATTTAAAATTTTATGAGGAGAACCCCGGTCTACCCGACCAAAGCCCTCTCAGGTAGCCCCCCCCCCACCATCACCATGGTGTTTCTAGATCCGCTACTGGTCTTACAATCGACTGGAATTAACATTAGTTAACAACAATTATAACCAAATTATTCATTCATTACACTGGCCAATAAAAAAAAGAGTTTTTTTGGTGCAGAGGACATGAGGATTGGTGTTGGTGTTTTTCTATGTGCTGAATCCAAATCTGGAACGCTTTTTAAGCAGGTCTAGTTTTAGAAATTTAGCTTATAGACCTATTTTCCATGTATTTTGAGGTGAAGAATCCGAATTTGAAACCCGACTTGAGCTACCTCTTCCATTCCACGAAAAACGGTGGTTTTTATACTTTTGTAAATTAATTTTCTTTAAACAACAGCAGATGGCTAGAATCAGGTCAAATTTTGATTGTGCACCCCAAAACACATAGAAATTGTGATTTTTTGAAGTGCTATTTTTAACACTCATACGTAGCTAGAAAATAAATGTATGAGCTGATGACTCAGAAACTAGACCTGGTGGCGAAAATCGGATTTCAGATTTGGATTCAGTGCTCTGAAAAACACCAACACCGACCCTCATCTTCTCTGCACCAAACAATTCTTTACAACTTTTTTGTTGGCCAGTGTTATAGATTCATGTAGGTACTGAATAAGCTAAAATAATGTGGAGAGTGCCAACGATCGTCCTGATTGCCCGTATTGATGTTGGTATTCAGTTCGATCACCCCCCCCCCCCCCACCATTAAGGCAGAAGTTGTACGTTTGTTTGCTGATGATATCGTAGCTTCAAGTTAGAAGGCGTAGTAATTTGAGTGCACAACACCGATATTTGCGAGGAAATCATTTTTTGGAGATGTGATTTATATGTAAAGAAAAACTTCAAAGTGTTCCGTTCTCAGCTCTTTGGTCTTTTTAATGATTTATTTGTAGTCTTATAATGGAAGACTTCTCTCTCCAAAGAGTTGAGGCTTCTCCTTCTTGAAAGGCAAAATTCAACAAGTCTCAAGTCCCTTATGCCTCCGTCAGTCCTGTCCCTTCCCATCCTCAACCTTAACTACGTCTGGCATCTGAAACTGTGTCGGTTTGCCTGCGACGATTTCTGCCTCTAGAGTTCCACCCCTCAGTCTACCGTTAGCCACCACCGGGTTAATACGTCTCCGCGCCGCCTCCTTCCCACTCGCGTATCGTACTTCACTAACCATATCAACGTCGTGCATCCCCTTAAGAAATCCCCAATCACACGTCTGCGAATTATGAACCTTATTGTGACGTGAAATCAACGTCCCCGATATCTAAAAGACATTTGATACTAGGCCGCTCGACAATTAAGACCGAACATATCGTTTCAACTTTTTGCCTCGTTATCGACCGCTGTATCATTGCACCGATTCAGGATAATCATCAGTCAACTGTGATGTGACTGCCACCCAGCAATGTCAGCACTACTAATCGCCACACTGTTTCTCATCGCGTTGACCAAAGGTAACTTCTCAAATAATGACACCAATCTGTAAATACATAATCGTCTTAGAGTATCTGAAGTTATTGAAGCAGCTTTGAATTTGTTAATTTACTGAGAAATAAGTACGAGTGTACAATTCTTATTTTTTCAAACATTGCCATGCATAACTTTATCGAGAAACAAAACTCCTAGAATCATCATGCAATTCGTAGCATCCTCTGTACAACCTTTTCGTAGACTTTTCAACGTAATGGATTTTGTGTTGGCGCAACGGTTGGTGGTGAGTTGACTGGATTCTTCACCACTCGGTGATCAGGGTTCTGGCTCATTTTGTCGACTTTTCTCGAAGGTTTTCTGTGGTTAGGTTCCATTAGAAGTTGAAACAAGAAGAACTGTTGAGACCAATATTTTTTAGGGCACCAGTAGCAGTTTCCTTCACCTTACAACTAGCCACCCAAGAGCCTCCCATCTGCCTAGTTTACCTCAATTTGTAACTGTAACTAACTATAATCAACTATAACTAAACTTTGAGTTTCAATAAACACTCAAAACGTTGTGTTCTAGTCATCTTCCTGCAACTTGCTAGACACCAACGAAATCAATTTAATCAAAACTGCTACCAGTTGGACTATTATACAAATTAATTCAACTTATATACAAAACCCTCAGCTCAATACAATCAGTGTTTTAAATAAAGCACCTTATAACTTTTCAAGTGGTATAAACTGTAGAATTTGGAGTTCAGAAAACAATTCAGAGGCTTCGCTCACTATTTTCATGAAATGGAAATTCAAATTCAATCGGAGTTGGAAATATTCGAAATACTTCACCGAATTCGGGCTGGTCATTTTTAGCGAATTTTCGAAGAAAAGGAACTAAAATGTTTAAAATACGAATTCCCAAAAACGTTTTATACCGAAATCCGTTCCATACCATCCTGAACTCACTGCCAAAAGACACTAAAAATCATATGTAGGTACCTATATATATTTATATTAAATAGGTATGACGATAACTCTCATAGAATTGAGCTAAAGAGTTCAAATTTGCACAGAAAAATCGGTCTTCGCAATCGAAAGGGATGTTCGTAGATGGGCAGAATCGGACCACTCCAGGGGCGAGGGGTGTTAGGGAGTTGTAGGGAGAAAATATGACCCATAAATTCCTAAAATGAAACAGTCTGACATATGACACCTCATTTTAAAGGTTTTTTGCGCTGAACACGATGGTGAAGTCAGAATTGCAATATCTTAAGATGATCTTTGAAGATGAAGAAACGTGGTTATAATAATTATTGAGATGTTCTTCACGTTTCATCAGCTTTAATCTGATAACGGATTGAGATATCGCAATTCTGACTTCACTGTCGTGTTCAGCGTTGATAAATCTATAAACTGAGGTGTTACTCGGCAAAAATTGGTTTGTTTGAGATTTTCCAAACATCACATTTTATATGAAACCAACTGGTTGTTTTTCTTCGTGTGGTTAGGCGCGGTTCTTACTGGAACTCGACAAAGTTGGTGATGTTTCGTTCAAGATTTCTACAGTGAAGAAGTCTCCATTGGTTGGAAGAATTCCAATGAAAACTCCCCGAGCTACTCTCCATTAAAATGATATTAAATATTAAGAGCCGCGTCGAGCTCCAATAGGTACACCTCAAAGTGTACAAAATTACCGTTTTTCTAGACCTGTCCGGGTTACGGCAAATACATACATCTTGATTGAATTACGCTCAAAATTCTTGTGGTTAGTACCTCTGGGATATTTTTTTGATTTTCATCTCGCGCTCCAGGGATTGCTGGCTTTGTCGGATATTTTTTTTCCTCCAGTTTTAATTAGTACTTTACAGCTTGGGAAAGTAAGGCAAGCGAGAAAATGGAGGATTTTTTAATGCAGAGGTTTTTTTTTTTTAAATCTCTTTTAGGAGAAGGGAAGAACGCCTATAATATTGTTGGGACGGTAACGGCTACTGATTGAGAATTCACTGGAGAGCGCTATCCCTCCACCTCATTCCACCGTAGCCCTGAAGTAGCGCCGCAGTTAGAAATAATGCAATAATCAACCTCATCTTCTGTTTCTAGTTGGTCGTATAAACTAATTGGCGAAAAAAGAACAAACACCATTGAATTCCTAAACATGTAATTTACGGCACCTAGCTGGGATCATGCCTATGGGGATGTGCTGAGGGAATATTTACATATTATAATTTTTCCTCCATTTGCATTTTTCCTTAGAGATTCTTGTACAAATCAATATGCCCGAAATCCTACTCGTCCATGTATTGTTTCTTTACTAACGTACAGGTTGTGCGTTAATAAAGTAACGATTCCGAGGATTTCCTTAGAAACTCGAGTTACTTGCGAAGAAAACCTTCCCAAGACTCTATTTCACCTTGACTCCGAAATGCGTAGAACCAGACGGGCCAACGAGGATTGCTTTTTACTTAGGATATAAATCAGGTCTGCCCGCTGTACAACACGGAATATTTCAAGTGCCTCGGAGCTTTAAATCAGCTAAGGGGAGCGGCGTTTGTTCGTGAGATCTATAAATTGTATGTACTCAGTAACGTGCTCAGTAACATTAAGGACGCGAGGAGTGATCAGTCTTGTTTTATAATTTCGTTGAAATTAATATCGCGAGGGATTGTCGAACGGCTAAAACTGAGTTAGAATTTTAACTCTGCTGCAAGCCTAAAAAAATCTACAGTCATACAGCATGGCTATAAGAGCAAATTTTCGAAGAAATGACTGGTTTTATGTAAAAGGTGATTTTTGGAACATCTCATTGAAATATGGCACTCTTAAACTTATTGGGTAACTACAGGTTACTTCTAATTCACCTGTGATACATGTGGAAGAATGAGCATCCTTACGGCTATAAATGCGAATTGTTTGAAACCTGAGAACAGTTGAACAGTAGAATACCCAATAATTCCATATTAACTGATTGTTGTCTTGTTGTCTTACCCTTGATCATCGGCCAATTATTGTATATAGCTTACACAATAATTTTAGGCATTATACATCTAACTAAAGTTTGCCATTTCCACCTACTAGGTAAGTAAATGGCTCAACTGGCCAATCATTGAGATTTTCCAACTTGACACTTCGAAAGCGAAATTGTGTTATTTCGTCACTATCTTGTCGCTTTTGGCCTAAAACTCGATATGTTTTCCTAACTTGATACCATACAAAATTAAAACAGGTGTAGTTTTACGCAAAGTAAAATTAGGGGTGGAAGGGGAGGGGGGGATAAAAAATGTTTCAGCTCCTCAGTTTATAGAATTTCAACGCTGAACACAATGGTGAAGTCAGAATTGTGATATATCATTCCGGTATCAGATTACAGCAGACGAACCGTGAAGAACATCTCAAGTAACAGCTGGTTTCTTCAGCTTCTAAGTGCTCCAGTTTGTGAACAGAATAAGATATCGCAATTCTGATTTCACCACCGTGTTCAGGGTGAACAAAACTTTAAAATGAGGTGTCACTCGTCAGATTGTTTCATTTTTGGAATTTATGTGTGAGTGGTCCAATTCTTAGTAGGTAGGTACTAGATGTTCCCGAACGGATTTGGGTATACATTTTTTTACGGCTTGTTTTTTAATCCGGAATACTCGTATAGTACTGACGCAGTAATATATGCGCACGTACGTATACATGACGCACTTGGAATTTTGATTGGGTACTGTCATAGCAGTTTACCTGAACCGCTGCAAGCGAATCGTGGGATATTCATGTTCGGTACAGAATGTCTCAGGAGGTCCGACCCAGTTATTAATCATTGCAATCGATCTATTACTGGAATCCAATTGAGCTCCAAGTATCTGCTATAGTTCAAGCGGGAACATACCACTAAAATACACCATGGGGCTCTATTACAATTTCCTGCACATAACGATGTAACGTGGACTACTGGACGTGGTCACGAACCGTAACACAATCGTAACTCATCTCTGCCATTGGAATTTCATTAACGCTAACGGTCCAAATACTCGACGTATGCTCCAAATACAGTTCGTGAAACTCAACGTGCAATCAACCCTAATTGATTGGTCGTTGATCAACTTAGTGGACGATTAAAACTTCGTCAGAACGGTCGACGTTCTCGTAAATACCTACGTTTAATCGAATTCGCGAAAACCTCTACAACTGAGTATTTGGCGCGGGGCGTAATATTAGATTTCCATGTATTAAACGGCTATTAGGATGAACCGTTTATTGCACAGGTAGTAGTTACCTACTGTTATGTTACATTTCCTTACATTGTGAACAACCATAATACAAACGCCGAGTTTAATTCAAATTGGACCATCCAGGTGAGCGTTTTACTACAGTTCAAGCTGTTATCCCCTATTTCTCGCTCTACATCGTTGTCTCCTACGGGTTGCTTCAACATTGCTATTCATCGAGAATTAATAACTTATTTACCCTCTCGAGGGAAACAGCTCGCCAGGTTGAAGAACACCAGTTTATGACTCACATTGCACCGCGTGACTTTCATAATCAATCGACATGTAAAAAAAGGTGGCAATACAATTGTTTTTGTTCAATGAAAATCAGTATTCGGAACAGTTTTACTCGGAGAAAATGTTTTCTCGGATAATTAGACGCGAATGGTAATTAGACAATACCTTACCGCCTAACAACCCTTTTGTGCCAAATGATTGATGCTTGACTGTGTAATTGAATATCCAGCCCCTCTTATAATATGGTCATTATTATTCATTATGAAGGTTCCATTTCACGAAATTTTTGTTAACACTAACTCAAATCAGTTCAGAAGGCTCAATTAACCTAAAGGGCAAACGGACTATTGGTACTATATGCATTACAAACGATCGTGTGATTTTCATATGGACTTGCCTCATTCTCCGGTTGAAAATTCAATCAGCGAAGGGTTGAAATTAGCAGAATAAATTAGCGTTCGATCCTGAGGGTTGACCTACTTCGTCCACGCGGGGGAGAAAAAAATGGCCTCTTCGTTGCTCATGTTGTCCCAATTCCACAATTCGTCCACTTCCTAATTCTCGACTGTGGAATAATTCGATATGCCAGGATATTAGCTCGTCGATTTCGCAGTGTCAAATGATTCTCTTAAAGGGCCCTCACATTGTCAAAAATTTGGCACACTACTTTGAAGATGTCGTGTTCGCGCAAAAATATTGGGAGTGTGAGGACAAATATTGTGCAAAAAAAGGCGTTCAATGCTTTCTGGAAGATTTGAAATGTTGGCGGATTGGTCGGTATTTTGTAGGCGGCGAGTGCGGTGTGAGGTGTTTCCGAGTTGAATCGGTAGAAAATTCAATATGTTTGCTTAAAATATTGAATGCATTTTCTTCCTGCCAGTTTGAGGGCCCCTTTACGTTGTTATGTAGGCCCCTTTACGTTGTTATATCGTGAACCCCAAGCGCTTCATCGTCGTTTTGAGCTTCGGCATGACTCGGCACGCTAAATATGCGGGAAAGAAACTTTCTGATCATCTCCGAGTTTCATGACTTCTACCGCAAACAACTTGATGAAGGGGAGGGAAAAGGCGGGAAGTTGCGGGCCCGAGCAATTAACTCATTAAATTCGTTTGTGAACTTCATCGACATTGAATTTCACTGCAGGTTTTTTCGTTATCTTGGGAAATTGGACACCGGATCTCTGTAGAGCCAGTGAAACAGCGGTCTGATGACCGGGAGCAAAGAGTGAGTAATCGGAAACGACTGCGGGCAATTATAATTGCCAACGATTATAATCGAAATACGAATCTTTGAAACGACACATGTTCGATGGCCTCAGGTTTTATTCAAGTTGATATACATTTATAAATCATGATTTGGTCCAACGAAACGAACAACGTTCTATGATTGCTACGAAAATATAATTACTCAAAACCCTAACTAGGAGAAAGGAGGAGGAGGAGGAGTGCCCTTCGTGGTGATGGCTGAATGTTCTGCGATCATCCACTGTCGGACCTCAGAACTCGTTTGACATAACAAGAACTATAATTTTACACTAGAAGTCATACTTAGTCGACCATTAAGTAACAGGTGAAAGTTTGGTGAGCTTCTCATACATTCCAGACCAACTCTAACAAAATAACTCAAACCATACTTGATCGATTTTTGTTGAAACTCGTGTTTGTTATCTACAAAAATTTACAATTACAAAAAAATTTACAAATTTCGTGGCATCGATGATCAGAGAAGCAAATCCTTTGCGTTTCAAACGTTTCAGCGTAGAATCACTGTTATAAAATCAACGTTATGAAATTCCTCAATGCAACTTCTTTGATCGTCTGAGAGCAATTTCAAAATCCAAGTCAACCAATATTATATTGTCCGGTTCCACTGAACAAAGCTCTGAAAACTACATGGACATTCGCGTGAGAGCCTTTGAAACGCTACGTTTGTTCGGAGAACAATTTAAAACCTTGAACCTAGAATCACTACATCGGACTTGTACAATTCAGTAATTAAACGTAAAAGCTGAACTGTCAACTTCAGGGCGTTCCTGCAGTGGCTACATGGCACTTTCTACGGGAAATTCGTACAATTAGTGCGTAGTCGGTTCAATCGTACGTTTTTTCAACAGCAATTGGAATGCGATTTCGATGATCGCGTGATATTAGGATATAATTATATTACAAATTAATAATCTCGATTATCTGATGATAAATTATGATGATGAGCTGGCAGTAATTCATCGGTCCTTTTCCGAAAATTGTTATAACAATATAACAATAAGTATGTGAGTTATTCCGGCCCACTTTAACAAAAACAAAATTAACAGCGGTTATTTAATCTCCGTGGATTTCAACTAATTGGGCCCTTCCGTTTATCACGCCGTTTAATTTTACTCACTCCCAGAACAATTCGTTACTACATTTCCGTCTGTGTTGATTTTTTCGATAATAAACTTGGAATTGATCAAGAAAATATAAATGCAGATAAAATTATGTAGGTACCTACAAATGATAAACTATTTATAATTCATTTTTAATTATATAATTCCGGGGTATATTGCGTTCCTTAGTATAAAAATAAACGGTAGACCTACGGTTCTACACTCACATCATTTAATAATGATTAATTGTACGCCATTTTTTCCTCTTGGCAGTTTATTCAGTAGTAACGCGATCCGCCATAATATGGCGGATATATTATATCCGTGTTTTAACCCTGGAAACACTTTTTTTTTCTTTTTTTTTATCGGGCGATTCCAAAGGCTTATTATTGAAGATGAACCAAAATTATAGTTCATAAGGAAAATGATTCTCGTGGGCACTTGAAGTGGGCTTCGCTTGTACAGCTCTTGAAGGCTTTTTGAAAACGTTCGCACCAATTCTAGACACAATTGTGATAAACTCCTTCTGACACGAATAATATAAGATGGCGCCTTAGACTTAGAATTGTTGATGTCTAAATTCACTTAGCTGATTGGTTACAGTTCACGACTATTACATTGTGGACGGAACCAAGATTGATTCTGTACGCCCACACGTCGCGGGTTAACCAACCTGATCAGCAGCCACACCCTATACAATAGGTAAATTTCAAGTCAATCGGTGAAGGGGGAGTGGCTGTAGCCTTGACCGTCTGAAATTTTCTCAAGTTGAAATAATGGGTTAAATCTTTAAAAATGATATAAAGAAGGTCTGTGCAAAATTTCCAGTCGATTGGTCCTGTTACCCAGACTTGAGACTCGTCAAAGTGGACACTATTAGCCTAAAATGTCTGGGTTGAGATATTGGGTTAGACACTGCCTGAAGCTGAACCGTAGCCCTATGCAATATTTCCGGGCTTTCTATTATCCTCACCAAGAACCCACACCAAATTTCAAGTTGATCGGCCAAAAAGGAGCCGAAAACGCTTTTCGTGACGTCCGGTAAACATGGTGCCGTTCGGTTCTCAGCTTGTTTGCTTGGCTGGGCGGATTTAGGTAGCTTTATGTATATACTGCCGTCCTAAGTTAAAACGTCCTATCTACAGTAAATTTTACTGTAGATAGGACGTTTTAACTTAGGACGGCAGTATAAAGCTCTACGTAAGATTGCAATGTACTTACTAAATTAAAATTTGTCTCATTCCATTCTAATAAGAAGATCCAGGTCACATTTTTCTTTTGTGCTATTCCTACTTTACGACACACTTTTGAGAGTAGTGAGACTTCGACACTTTCGACTTGAACTTAATCATCACTAAAATTCACACAAAGCGAAGGACAGCCCTGAAGAGAAAAGAAAAAACTTTCAATGCAATCTTTAACGGGAACATTGAAACTTGAGTCGTTTGCTCTTAACGGTTTCAGTTCTTTCGTTAATTACTTTCAGTATGGCAACTCCATGCCCATTTCGACGGTTGCTTTCAAGATAATGATTTAGAACCATTGCAACCCCTTTGTGAGTTAAGGAGGGGAAAATAGCGGGTTCCATTATTTTCTTCGGGAAGCAGGATACTCAAACTCTTCGGAACCTTTTTTTCTACGAAGGAACCACGTTTTATTCGTAGTCTTCCTTATTTGTTTCCTGAAAGAGAGCAAGTCGACCTTGTATTCTCTTTAACTCTCGGGAATAAGGCAACTTGAAGATCGGAACGGAAAATAGTTCCGGTCGTCTCTATTTCGAATTATTCCTTTTGCCTCTTGTGTATAGCGTTATTTCATGCAGCCCTCGTTTTTCCTGAACACAAAGTTCGCTCTCCGTGCATTATGGGATTTATCTCCCATCCGCTCCCTTCAGTGTAGATGTAGAATCTAAACGCGAATCCAAAGAAACTTTGCGGGAGGCTCAAAAAGCTCGAGAAATTTCTAAACGTGAATATAGTGGCGTAATAATATTATAGTATTATAATGTCTTACACAGACGTTTTTTCCGTATCTGCGAATCACATTGAATCATCAAAGCTCCGGTCCGTTTGGCCCCCTTTCTGATCTAAATAAACCTGTTCGTTTTATTTGAATAGGAAATGTATTCAAATGAGAACCAGAGAGATACTACGTTTATTCATGGGATGAATATTTGAATAAAAATTTTATTAGCCTCGGAATCGGAAATACCGTTTTGAATTATTTATTTAAAAGAATAAGTGACTATACGTACATGATTGGATCAATACTGTAACAGAGGCTTCGTGGCGATCTATGTAATATATCTAGGGATCAGGGGGAGCGCAGGAACGGCGCTTCCCCACAAGAAATGAAGAATGTAGGTAGGTAGAAGTGGAATGATGAAAACATTTATTGCGAATAAAAATATATTTAATCAAAATTAAACATTCAATTGAAAATTATCTACAGCTACCTACCTACCCATGGAAGAATTCGTTCTTCCATGCTGCCTACCTCTGATGGAATCCGCGGCCGAAGCCAAGTACCTAATCTAAGAAGAGGAAGAAGAAGAATCTCATTGCATGGAAGAAGGCGATGACCCAGGGAGAATGAGCCTGAATGTAATGCGCAAGCGTTGGGACAGACCGATCACACTATCGATCGATTTGGATATGGATCAACTTTCAGAAGTGCCATTTTGTTTTCTTGTCCTATTCTGCTGATGTTGATATTTTTGATTGTTCATAGTTTTCAGTTTTTCGTTTAGTTTTCATACTCCTAAAATGGGTAGTTGCTGCATTAGGTAATAATTACCTAATAATTATTATTTGAGCGTTTAGTTCGAGAAGTTTCAGCGAAAAATTCGACATAATTGTAGCCGGCCATTCGACTTTGCAGGTCCCGAATCTCAAAGGAGTTGTCAAGGAACAAAATCGTGAGTAGGTACACTCGACAACTGTTGAGAACTACAATAGATACCAGTGGTTATCAGGGTGCCTTTTAGGGGGCATGACCAGTCCTCTTCCTCTTCTCACAACTAAGGAAATTACCTCGAGTTATTAAATTTCCTAAAAGATAACGTCCAGCCAATGGAAGATAATTTGAAAACGCCAACAATTTTCAAAGGGACCTCCCCTGCCACCCAGAATGATCTTATAAGTGCTATAGCTACAGTAATAATTATTCTAGATGACATTAAGTAAATCTGATCTAGCTATGTCAGAATTCATCTCAATCTTGTTAGATGAAACATCGACGTTAGTTCTCTGTCCCAGCTCTCAACAGTCGTTAGATAATATCTATGTTGATAAACGTGGTTGTCCCCAAGAAATGTTTTTAGGTTTGCAGGGTTGAAGAAACGTACCTATACCAGGCTGTTTGCAGGGGATGGCCATCGGTAGCCAACATTTCGATATTCGATAGTATCGGAGGTAAGGTATCGATGACGATATATGTTAATATTTGAAATAAATTTATCGTCAGGCTCAGTATCGATACTTTTTGCGACCGATAGTATCGATAAAAAATATCAATATTTACTAAAATATCGGTAATTTGCTGTATTGTTCATTACCTCCTTGGTTGAAAAACCTTTGTCTGTTTGGAGGGTTGTAGGAGGTGGAAAGAAAAGGAGAAGTTTTTCCGAGCTTTCGGCTTTAATAAGCCATCTTCAGGGGTAGGTATTGTTTCCTCAACCCGGTCTAAAATATCGGTTGAAAGAAAAAACATTCAATTACCTATGTAAATAGGTACCTAAGCCCAACTGTAATGTCAATTTTCGGGCAATGAGTTTTCGATCATAGTTTTCATACCTATTTAAACCTAAGTATGCTACTTAAAGCCTAATGCTGCTTAAAGTAAGTCCCAAGGAGGCAACATCCATATTTCAAGTTTCTACCGGGGAATTTGTATGCCATACGTCCAGACTGATTTTAGAATTTTCTTGTACAGCAGTAACATGTTATGGACCTTTAGTTCTCAGTGCCTCCATTACATCTTTCTATATTTGATATTGAGTTCGGCTTTCTAGCGAATTTTCGAAGAAAAGGAAGCTATTGTCCTCGGTCAAAAATTGTTCTATTGCGTTAGTAATCCGATGGATCTGGTCAATGGTTGAATGTTGTTCACAAAACCCCAACTGGTTATCAGGGATCAGATTTCGCTCTTCGCCAATACGCCTTCCATCAGTTTAGATAATACTGGTAACAGAGGTAATGGTCTGTTGGAATTCTCATCACTGAGATCCATCCTTGGTTATTAAAAACATAAATTGATTAATAATTAAATTTTAAAAATAATTTAAAAAATTAAATAAGTACCTATGTAAGTAATAAATAAGAGTTTTAATTGAAAAAATAATAAAAAACAAAATAAATAATAAAACACAACGTTTTACGTGTATAATACGCTTCCCCCGACACGGGTTGATGCCCATTAGGAGAATTATATTGCGTCAAAATATTTTCTAAAAATATTTTGAATTTTACTCAGTAGTGCATTTTGATTTTTGTTGTTGTAATTTTGTATTTTACATGTGAAAGAATGAAATGAATTCTTCCTATTATTTCGTACCGTTTTGGGACTCACAAGGGTGTTTATACAGAACAGCGATTCTAGACCTCCGACATAGCGATGGTGACAGTTCAAGAGTGTTTGTTACAACTCCAGCTCGAGTTGGACGGAACGGGTTCCCAGCTCCCCGCGGATTTCGCATTTCGCATCCCCCGCGGTCTCCGAAGGCCGAGCAAGTGCGACGTCCCCGCTCAGGGGGGTTGTCTATCATTTAAAGGGATTATCCTAGGTGGATAACTTTCCCTCATAAATATCCCGGGATGAGACGAGTCGAGACAGACAGGAAGAGAAGGTTACCTCCCGTCAAACGCATCGCGGGAACATAAATTATTACGGATAAGTCACTAAGACCATCTCCCGAATCAATACTTAAAACTCTGGCTCTCTGCCATTCTCTTACTTACCGCCGAAAGGGGAGAGCAATTTATATAATCGTAATTTTAGTTTCATGCTCCGCTTGTGATGGATTAATTTGTTTTCTCGAGTTTGCGGTTTAGACTTTCCGCTGGGGATGAGTTATGCCCGAATGTCACGTGGAAAAACGACACAGCGCGATAAGAAGCGCCTTAATCATATAAATATTACAGGTTTTAGCTGTTAGAGCAGGGGTGCTCAAACTTGAACTGCTGGCGATCTACCTCAATATTTTTAGACTACTTACGATCGACTCTGAGAGACTGCAAGTGTGTGTGATGCAGGGTTGTCGTACATACACGATACACCCTATCTACCTAGGTAGGGCGTACCGTAGCATATATAGATATTAGCTTTCTGCACAATATAGGTACATTATTTTAGTCAAGGTTTGGGTTAGGTTTAGTTAGGTTCTTCGCTACAGTATCAATGAAAAAACTCATAGTTATTCAAAATTGCGAGTTTATTGGTTGTTACAAAACAAAAGAGTTACATATGGTGTTAAACTTAACTAAGGAGTGGCTTTGGATGTTGAAGCGTGGCACAACAAGTCCTCAGCATACTTTTCATAAGATGGTACGTAACCACTGAGTGCTAATCGCAAGCATGATATCATATTATGATCGTCAGTTAGTCGATTGCGATATTTTGACTTAATTATCTTCATTTCAGAAAATGCAGACTCGCACAAGTAAGTTGACTCAAAAAAGGCCGTCAGTTGAAGGGCGATTTGCCTTATATTCGGATATTTATCTTCAGATTTTTCTTCTCGAGATCTACCCAAAAAGCACTCGCGATCGACCGTTTGAGCACCCCTGTGTTAAAGGATTATATTCAATTTTCATGCCATTAAAATTTATGAGATTCCATTTTTATTTCACGGGAGCAGTAAGTTGTTCCTAAAAAATAACCAACTTACGACCAATTTCTATGCCGTATTGTTTATTTTTGTTATCCCGTCGAGCAATAATGTTTTGTAATATATGACAATACCGGTTTTTCTTCTTCTTCCACTAACCAGTGAGTGAAACGAGTGAGTGAAACTAGTCATACAAGACCAGTATCACAATAAACTACAAACATTTCGACAACTCGCACCTCAGCTTATAAAATTTTCCCAGTCTCATTTCATAATTTCCAAGTTGGAGTTGAACTTTTTGAACCTGTCATCCGTTTTCCCGTAATCGCAATCACAGTTCACAAACTGCCTGATTCCCATTAAAACTTCGTCTGCAAAAGTTCAAGTCCTGCCCTCCCGCGTCCTCCTTCAATTAATACAAAGCCGATTTCGGAAGCGAGATATTTATTGACTGAGTGAGATTGATTCACAGGGGGGACAAATATTCAAGATAAGTGAGCAGTTTGTTTAGATAGTGCATACACTTTGACATCAGAATTGATACACACACCATTCTGACATTTGACATTCTTCGACAGTGAGAATTGAATGGACGGGGCGAGACAAGATTGTAGTACTCGCGTTTTTGGGGATAAACAAATCTTGTCACTCGGACAAGATTCATGTTCATGTCAGTCGCTCTTTTCGCTAAATGGGTCAACGTGGCCGTGTAAAGGTGAAACAATAGGGTTCTCATCCCCTCTTTTCATGGCCCTCCGTGATATTTATGCATTATTCATCAAAATCTGAATTGCAAAATGGAGGAAGCTAGCGAGGAATGACCAAATAAAATGTGAGGAACCCGAGATATGGTTTTTCTTTTTTAACGTTTTTTATTGCAAAGGATTCCGGTTCTTGTAGCGTTCTCCTTCGAATCAATGTATCGAAGAACAGAAATGAGGTATTTTAAAAATCAAGGGTGTGCCCAGGATCAAAACTGGGAGGGGGTAAATGTAGTCTAAAAATAATGAAAAATAAGTGAATATCTTTCGGTTGGGAAATTGAGTCCTTGCTCGGTATGGATGAGTCAGAAAAAATGACCGTTTTCTTTGTGTTTGAACTTTGCATCGTAATTCCTCTATTATTTACATTAGGGAGCCAAAAATTGTGATAAGAAGTTCATGTTTTAACCCGTCTGAATCATTTGGTAATCAGCAAGCCCTCTATCCGGGCTCAGTACTTCTTTAGCTTTCCTTTGTTCACAATGACAGTAAAGTACGGAATTTGCTTCATTATTGGAAACGGAAGTTTTCAGCAGCTGAAGCCACTCGTTTAGTGGTTGAATTTGAAGATGAAACCTCTTTGAATGAAAGGACGGTGAAAAGGTGGTTCCAAACATTTAATGAAGGTCATTTGAGCCTTCAAAGAAATCAGGATCAGGGCGTGTTTCAGTGGTAAACCTGACTCGACACCTGCTAGAGTTAGGAAAAATGAAACGTGCATGCCGAGAGGTTCCCCATATGCTTTCACCCCTGCATGGCCAACGTCGTGTTGAAATTTGCGAGTTGTTTCTGCAAAATCCCGCTACTAATCGTTTCTTTAAAAGAATAGTCACATGTGATGAAAAGTGGGTGTATTGGCGTAATCATAAAACAACCGGTCAATGGCTTGACCATGGTGAGGTAGCTCAACCCGTTGCCAAGACGATGCTCCCTGTATTTTGGAACTACGAAGAAGTCATACACTATGAGTTCATTCCTAGAGGTCAGTCTATAAATTCAGTCTATTCAGAACAACACCAGAAAATGTACGATGTTTTGTTTCAGCGGTATCCAGGTTTAGTCAACAGGAAGCAAATTTTGTTCCAACAAGATAATGCCAGACCCCACACCTCTCGCCTTACAAAAGAAAAACTATCCGATTTGGATGGAATCGAGCTTCTCCCTCACCCGGCATATAGTCCAGACCTACCACCTTCAGACTACCACCTGTTCAGATCAATGGCTAACTTCCTTCGTGGAAAAATATTCAACGACGTAAATGAAGTTGAAAATGGGTTTCGTGAGACCCCAAAGAGAGGTACCATCAGGGAATTCTACAGGCCTCTGTGGGCACAAGTGTAAATTATGTTATTAAGATATCTTTATTTGGTTTATTCTACTAAATTGGTAAAGTATTTTATTTTATTTTTTGTATTATTGTGCCAATAAATCTATCTATCTATCTACAGCTGGCCTTCTTCATCCTAGTTCCGCCAATCATAGAAATCTTGTAATTTTTCGTGAGGTGAATACACTCAGGTTGATTCTCCAATGGATGTAAGTAAAAGCAAGGATTAAATACATCCAATCCCCTCTAAAATACTTTATAATGATGTACAGGATGAAGCGAAATGGTGAAGCAGAGATGTATAGCAGCGATCTTCGGCTTCTGTTCAAAATAACTAAGAGCGGAAAACCGAAAAAAAACATGAGCGTGAATCAGACTAATTTCGTGCTGGAGAACAGCTGATTCAAACCCCGCATGGTTTTGTTATGGAGTTTATTATTGTTAGATACTTTTCTTATTAAGAATTATGGTATTTGTGGCGTAAAGTTACTCGTAATAAACTGAGCCAATTGTTGAAAAGCAAATCCGTGAAATCCATGAAACCGATCGGCTAGGAATTTAGTTGGAAAACTGACGCGACCATGACCGAGGCAGTTACTGACTACCCTCTTCTCAGGGAAACCATCTGGTCACCTCCTCGAATAAACACACTATATTTTGGCTCGTTGCTCCAATTATTTCGTGTATTACGAGACCTACAAAGGTACAAAATCTTACAAAAAGTTGGTTTGAATACGCAATGAAAATATTGCTTGGATGTAATAATGAAAATATTTTCCTCCTATTAATTATACTGGAACCTGGAAAAAAGAACGAAATTCCAAATCTGATTGTAGGTCCTAAGACTCGTATCTGCTGTACATGCTCTCTCGAGTAACTGGAAAACTTTGGACGGAAGCCCTCAAAAAGTTCCATGTTCCGGATAAAACTTGCAATCTCTTGTCCCTTATATAGATCTCTCGTCCCGGGCGAAAGATGGAAAACTCGATGGCTCTGATAGGGAATTCAAAAATTCTCTTAGGCCTCTCGAGGGCACCGCAAAGCCCAGTAAAGTGGGTCAGGTTCATTCAAGTAGTCGCGTCGGTAAATAAAACACGGCTGTACTCCATCGATCGACAAATCAAGAGGAATTGAAGGTGAATTGGTTCAATATATTTCATGGACCGCCTTGTGCACATGCACAAGATACAGACAACCGTTCCAGTAATTCTGCACGTTCTAATGATCGAATTTTTTAAAATAATGCACGCTTACCTACCATCCTTATGATTTCACTTACAACCTATGCGTTGCTACGGAAGTCTAACTTCACTATTTTCCATCGCACAAAAATTGTTCACCACTTTTGAAAGCTCTTGATTTCTTGTTTAATAGTATCAACAATTTATCTGTCAATACCTAGTTGAAATCTATTTGTCGAAGGTTTAAATTTATCTGTCAAAAGTTTAAATATATAAATATATTAGTCAAAAGTTTAACTTAATGTGTCAATACTATACACTTGTCTGACAGATTTACTTGTTTGATACACACTTGTTCTCCCTGATGTCCTATTGTTTCCTATCAGCTGGGCCAGTGTGTGAACATTGACCCAACAGGCTGCCGTATGATTCACTCTCATGTTGACGACTTTTGATGTGCCCCAAATTTCAGCCCTTATTGTGAACGAACGGCTGGTCGTAGAAACCTCCGGATGGTCTTAAAATATTTGAAAAATTAAACTCTACCTAGATGTGCACTAAAAAAGATACCGTTCCATTTGAATTTTTCGAGATAGGAATATAGGAAAAATCCTGGTCCAAGAGATATATTCACGGAGTCCTTTGGGTTCCAAAGGAAGGATATAGGAGAGGAGATAGGAAGGATACCGTTCCATTTCTGCAAAATCTCAACTCCAGTTTTGTTCCGTATAATAGATCATTTTAATGAGGCCCAGTATAATCATCAGGAATGCCCATCATTAGTTAGCTCGTTCACAGGATTATACAGAGATCTCGCTTTTCCATGAAAGGCTAGCAGTTGGTGCTCGTTTGACATATAAAATGCCTCATCACACACATAGGCCGATCGTTGCACTGATGGAAAAACTGGAATTGAAGAGGAAAACACTGCTCGGCGCTAATGGAAGTCTGACGGTTTGGGGATGGAGAGGGAAAGAGAGCTCCAAATAAACCAACCAGCTCCTCTATTGTATGGAACTGCCTGTAAAGTGGATTCTCAGAATCATGGAATAAATCGGCAGCTCATGGCTTCCCTTGGCAACAGCTGGATTCTAATTTCGTGCCTGTTAATTATATTTAACAAAGAGTTATAAGCTCATTGTTGACTTTCCGAAAAGAGAAATCAACTGGTTATTAATTATAATAATAATAAATTATTAAAGAGCTAGATTTTTTAATCAGAAGCTATATTTTATTATTCATTGGTAGCTAGATTTTTTAGTCAATACTGTTTCTTTACAAACGGTTTTGCGCTCTTAAGGCTGCTATTTCGGTTTATTATATTCGAGAATGAACCATTGGAATCGCCCAAGAACCAACTATTACCCCCCCCCCCCCCCCAAATATTTGTTGGTTTACTTTTCGTGATACGTAGATTTAGAAAATCGAATTAAAAAAATCCGTTCGTCCGCCGTCCGCGCCACTACCCAGTTAGCGTTGTAATAAAACTACGAAATTTTGGTTACGGATTCGGACCAACCCCTGAAACTTGATCCTTGAAACTTTTCATAACCCTAGGGGTCAATGGGAGCAAAACGAATTTTTCCGAAAAAAATTCAAATTTAACGGTATAGTTTTGAGTTCACATTTGAATAGAGTTTAGTTCAGAGAAGTTTTTAAGACCATCCGGAGCTGTTTCCATCCAGCCGTTCGTTCATAGTGAGGGCTCAAAGGAAGAAAAGGTAGAAAGTCGTCAACGTGAGAGTGAATCATGCGGCAACCTGACGGGTCAATTCTGACCCAGCTGAATTTATTTAATTATTATTAAAAATAAAACAGAACAGTCATCCTGACAGAAGGACGATCTATACAGAAGATAGTAAACCAATTAGTATCCACGCGATCGAAAAAGTGTCTACAATCAAATAAAATAAGTTGTCAGGCTCCTAATAGCCCTCATGTGATGGGTCCTGGATGATAAGGGCCATTCGTTGCCCTGAACCACGTTTGGTATTTGACCGAACCCGATCCAATCGAGTGGTTTTCTCCCCCTCTACGGGATTGTGCGATTTGTAAAAGTCAGTGATTTATTTGATCATTTTTAGATTGGAAACCGAAGACATTTATTTTTCACGTTCGCAGTTGGTGAGATCCTTTTCCATAAAATTACTTTTACTAAGTCTGTTCTTATAGGTACCAGAGGCTTCACATAAAGCTTAGTGGAAGTCTACGCTGCCTTACAAACTAAAACGCAAACCAATGGTTCCAATTTCATGGTCGATTCCAATGATTTATGATTGACAATAATACGCCAAAATTTGGATATCAAAATGAATGTTACGTTTTATTTACCTGCTGTTTTTTGCGTGAATATAAATTTAGGTTTTACCAACACAAATGTAGATGTTCAGACATTATGAACAAGGGGACATGATAAACGCATTACCTTGAGTATACCCTCCTCAGATGTATGCCGTAGCAAGCTAAAACGGAGATGACATGGAATTTATATTATGATTTATGTAAGGCAATGCAAGTGCGATGGAACGGTGTCGATGTCACCGTATGGATCGAAAGGCGTGAACTTGACATTTATATGTCCTCGGACACAGTCAAATGCGGGCTGTCGAACGCTTGAGACGCCCATAAATAAAATGAACGGACTGAATTCGCAAATGACAAACGACTGAGTAGCAGTGGAGACGCTAATACCACCCCCTTCACGACAAGTGCAACCGAACTCCTTCGGTCCTGAGTTGAAACTTCCCGAAGTAATAAAATCGTACCTATAAATCACCCTTTTTTCTCCTTGAGGATTCCCTTACTTGACGTCTGACAAATTGAAGCCCCCCTCTAACCCCGAAGACTTTTTTTTTCGCCGTTTTATTCGCTACCCATCATAGGGGCGTTGAAGAAAGGAGGTTGACCTAAATCGCAATAGCTCAAATTTCCTGAGTTAAACTATGCCTCCCCAATCAGGATACGACGCGGTTATACTACAGATGTAACACGCCGTTATACTTGACATATGGAGACTATAGGGGAAAACGGGGTAACTCATGCACTTTTTTCCAAATGTTCAGGAGTCCCTCAATTTTCCCTCGAAAATTGCCTGTATCCTTCACTTGAGCCATCACTCGAGCTTTGTTTCCATGGATTACAATTAAAAATTAAAAATTCGCACCAGTTTCTAACAAGGTACTTTTCTACTTTTTCAATGATGCAGGGCTTTGACTTACACAGGGCAATTTTGAAAAGCCTGATCCAATCGTTTAGTGTTTCAGATTGAGCCTCTGGTTGAGCCCTACTCTGGATATCTCGTTTTCCCCCTGCACGCTAATCTTTCGACAGCGATTTGAGGTCTTTTAAACTCTTTTCCCCCTGTTTTGACGTGACCATCGTATCCGCCAGCCAAAAATCTATCAAAAACCATCGCTAACTCATTTCCGGAAAACAATCGAGTTACCTCGTTTTCCCCTGTACTATATTATATAGGTATATAGTTATATGTTGAAGCGAAATTTGCTGCTGTTGTTATCGAGGTTCGGTCAGGTTTAAATGAATTTCATTTTTTCAACGTTTCGACGATTTATTTCGTCCTTTTCAAGGAATGTCAGTGGAATGTCACAAGTTTACACCTAAAATAGCACTATGTTCTTGCGAGTGATAATGTTAAAATAGGAAAAACTGTGCCATTTTCTACAACTCACTGTAAGTACTAGTTTCTAGATGTATATTATATGTAAGATTTGTATATATATTATGTGTAAGTTGCATAAAATGTTCATGTTAGATAGAGGGTTTTCAATTTACGGTTTACTATTATTTTCTAGTTTACTATTATTTTCAATTACAATTTTTTTGGTTGTAGATTCCTTGAAAAGGACGAAATAAATCGTCGAAACGTTGAAAAAATGAAATTCATTTAAACCTGACCGAACCTCGATAACAACAGCAGCAAATTTCGCTTCAACATATAATATCTACGGTCGATATCAAGAACTCCATTGGTACCTATATAGTTATATATAATAAATATATACAGGTATATATTTTATAATCGCTTTTATTGAGGAAAAAAATTATATCAAAGGTACAAAAAATAATAGTGTACGCCCCTCTTCAAGTGAACAACTTGTGCTGAGGAGCGGAAACAGCTCGACTAATTATAAAATAATAAAATAGAAAGTCAATCTTCCAAAATCATACAGAAACAAAACATAACCATAAAACAGAAACGTAACAACAAATATTATCTTGAAATAGATAATTTATTGAAGGATAATTATCCGCCTTCATAAACTCTCCAAAAATCCTTTATGAATAACATTTTCTCTAAACTTATGAAATTGGTCATAATTTTAATTTTTTAGGAATTCAATATATAATTTGATTCCATTCCATGAAATTGATTTTGTCCTTTTGCTGTAAGCCGGAACGGAAGTTTAAAATTTATACTCCCTGTATATCTAGTATGGACACTGACTTCTTATTTAACAAAATTCTGATGATTCGCTTTTGAACGAAACTCAGAGGCTCTAAATATGTTACAGGTAAAATGAAATTTCTGATTCTCTGAGCACATATTTTGAGGAGCATGTTCTCACCATGTTGTTTCAGAGAGCCCGAAATGCATTAACTGCATTCCAAATGTGAGGATATTAATGTGAATTCTGGAACTGTATGATAATATTGAAGGGGGTTAAGAAGAAACTCGGAATACCCGTTGAATATTGCTGTATTGGGAGTACCTCGTATCATCATGATTGTCGAAGTATAGGTAGCCATATAGAGTAGTCTTAATTTTAGGTAGGTTTACAACGGTTATTGAAACGAAAATATCGATTACTGCGAAACAGTTTACAAATATTAGCTGTACGTAAACAGCGCGGATATAGGAATCGTTCCGCTGGTAATAGATTTCCCCTACGTGCAGTTATGCCAACCGCGTCCGATGGCCCCCAGTTAATCATTTCTAAACGTCTCTCGTACTCATATTTTGCTTACTGTTTACTAGATACACAGCGACACTGATTAGTGGTAAACCTACGTATGTACCCGTTACCCACGAAATTACGGGAATAATCTAGCAGGCGGCTGCAATCCACTGTTTCATGACTGGTTTCATGACAGAGATCTGCAGCAGATGGTCCTCGATGTGGATGACTGGTATAGAAAGTGGACGATAAAGTGTATCAAACCAAATCCAGAGTTGTCAGATTCACATTGAAAAGAAAGGCGGCAAGACGACCCCTCTAAAAGACTCGGTCCGGTATTTAGGTCTGGAGTTGGACACAAAATGCAAAATCCGCACCTTCTACGCTATGATTGATGAACACAGATATGATGATGTAGAACAAAACAGCGTGATACCAATCTGTTGGAATATTCAAGTTTTACAGGAGTTGATTTCAAGGCAAATTACCGGTAATATAATTCATAATAACATTTCAGGTGGATTATAGAGCGCAGTTCAAGTCTAGGAAGGGGCACAGTTGATACGAAATCAAAATACGGATTCGGCGAGGAAGCACAGGGCTTATCATGTCGAATAATAACATTCGATATCAGACATGCAAGGGATAGTCATGCTAATTCCCCATCATACATATTAATTTTCCCGAAATACGTAATCTCGGCTCTTCATCATACCAGAAAGGGTAAAACTAATTACGAGCGTTACGAGATTGATCGGGGTCATCTGATGAAACCCAAACGAATCACACTCTCCTAGTGATACTCGGGTATTTGAGGTTTTACGAATTACGGGTATAAATAGTTCCTGTGGAACAGATAGGAATTACACCACAAACTCGGACCAGATCCCTGAATTGATTTGTACAAAGATTATAAAATAAATCGTCAAATAAATTATAATTAAGAAATAATTGTATGGATTTATTCAATGTTTGGTGTTTCACTTGTAACTGCCTAAGCCGGCCATAATTGATATCTAGACGTATTTATCGATATCCCAAGACCATGTGTTGATTAAATTGACTATTTTTTCTCGGTTCTACATTAGAGCCTCAAGATAGTCTTAGAAATTCTCTGAATGAAAATCCATCCATATTTTCAGAAACACTATCAAAAACCCCATACTATTCTGTTTATAGTTTTCGAGATATGGCGTTTTGAAAATTTTAACTGGTCCATGTCCACATGCCGAGTTAGGCAATGTCAAAATGGGCAAAGTGCCAAAAGTGGGAGGCATGACATTGTTTTAATCATGAGCGACGATATGACTCAGTTTGGGCGATTTCTGAACTCGTTGAATAGAAAAATTCATTCAACGAGTTCAGAAATCGCCCAAACTGTGTCATTATTACGCTCGTTGCACTGTACAAATTTGATACTACTGATGTAGAAATTGTATCCTTGTATATTTATATTGAGTAATCCTGAAATATTTACGTCGTTGATCCAGTTTACCGTTGAAATATATTTTAAAAACCTTTTCACCCGCGAGAAAACCCAACTTTTTGTTTAGGCCCCAACGGAGAAGTTTCTTACTTTTGAGATCTAAATGGAAGAACGCGGCCTATCCTCTCCTCTTTCTTCGTGAACTCGGACGTTTCATCCAACCAAAGATAAAAGTTTTGGAAAGAGACTCTTGGCATATCACCAGCCAAAGTTAACTCATTTGCTACAACCGTTCCTCTTGTCGAATTCCCCTGAGGTTCGAGCGGAGCCACCTTTTTCGAATTAGATCAAGCGAGAAAACCCAGAACAGCTTTTCTTTCTGGCTAAGACGAAAACCCTCTTGTTACCACAGTAATGCCAGAGATGTTGGATACCATTAAGTTGGAAATATCATTACGTCATTCGTTTTCGTTTATAAATCTTAGGATTTTAATTGTTGCTTCGATTTTTATTTACTGAATCGACCGAGAAAAATAATTTGTGTACTCTACTCAAAGTCACCATGCAAACATCAGATTCGAAAAAAAATCCTTCTATCCACCGGGAGCTTTGAAATTCGGTATGCGGGTTGTGTTTGGTTTGAGAATGATCCTTGAAACTTTTTATTCCTCCAAGTCAATAGAAAGGGGTGGAAACTTATCATGTAGAGTATTTTCCAAGAGAACGTTGAGCGATGTTCCATCGCAATAAGGGCTCACAAGTAGAACCGAAAAAACCCTAACGAGCATAGTCAGATTTCAAGCCATTTGAGAGCCCTAGTCAACAGCGTCTGCTACATGCTACATTTTAATTTTGTTTGAACAATGTATGAAACCTAACTGGCGTTTCTAACGTATTTGTTCGTACTGAATTCAAAACCTTAATCAGATTTTCTCCATCATGCACAGATGGATAAAGCGAGAGGCGTCGTCGTATCGATAACAGAAAATCTAAAACATCATGTATGTGCAAAGATTGAAACAGAAGTGTTCAGTGTGAAAACAAAGTCTTATGAAACTTCGGTGGCGATTATTTCCTGCTCGCAGAAGCACATAGAAAACAAGGTGCTTTTGCTGATGTATTCGAACAACTGGGAAATAGGTTCATCATAGGTGGGTACTTCAATGCAAAAAACAGAAATGAGCGTGTCCACGAGCTGCACCAATATACTCGTATGACCAGTCACAAGAGCGAATGATACCTTAGACTCCTCTGCAAGTGTTGATGGTGAACTTGAGAAACTAGTCCATACTATTCAAACTATTGCTTGGGAGTGCACCCCGGAGATACGAAAGAATATAAAGGGTATCACCTTCCCATGCGAAATAATTGCTGATATATGTGTAATGGTGGAAGTAACAAGATCTTGGGTTTCATCAACGAAGGAACTTGTGACGTTCTTGGAGCCTGGTGTTAATTGAGCCGTTTCTGGCCAATGTTTGACAGTCCAGTGCTTATCACGAGCTCGACTGACCCATTACATCCAAAAACATGGGAATTTGGTGAATCCACCCTAAAGCCCTAGCAGTAAACCGGTGATCTTGAAGTCGTCACAGAACAGCCACTTGTGAACGTTGTTCCCGATGGTTTCTAAAATGGTGTTCACATTACTACAGATCTCATTCATGTGGACAGAAAGAGCAATAGGAATGGATGTTTCATTCTTCACCAATTTCGTTACGCCTTGGTGCTGCCGTGAAGCCACGAAGCACCCACAAATTTAACAAAATACGACTATGGCACAAAGGTTCGACCCAAAGAATTAATCATAATAATACGAAAAATAGAATGAACAACTGAAAACAACAGCGATGTTTTGAAATGAGGGCTTTTGTTTATTATAATGCGCTCTTTGATCTACAGACAAGTTTAAGCAGTTCGATCCTTCCCAGTTGTCAAAACAGCCAACATAACATGGGCGTCATATTGACGATTTGAGTGTGGCACCGAAGCTGTGGCTGATAGAGGAAAAATTCCAACAAATTTGAATAAAGCACGAAAAATCAATTTAGAAACGTATGTCCAAAACTAAACAGAAATGCATGCATTGTGTTCCCATTTCAACAGTGACTTCATCATAAGAATATAATCGTGTCCATTTTGTTAATAACAAAACTGTTATTATTTTCGTTGACTCAATAATGAATTTTTACCATCTCAAGCGTTTCCTCTTATAAGAATAAATTCCTCTTATAATAAATTCAAGGGTTATCGATCAATTTCAAGTCACAAGAAAAGCAAGAACACGAAACTACTTACCTAGTAATGAGGTCACCTAGTTGTAAGAATCAATGAAAAATAATGGTCTAGGTTGACGCATGAAATCACCGGTGTGTAGGCCAATAGTTGGCAACTTTTTCCACAACTGTTTATTATCTCCTGAACAGATCACACCCTTCTGTTTAGATCACTGCTGTGTATACAATTACCTTGTGAGACCTATAACTGTACGAAATAAGTATTTTAATTTGCTACAATATTTGTTCAAATAGGTGATCAGATGTTAATTTCCGAGAGGGGTGGTGGTAAGGAGGGGAAGGGCTGGGGGTCAGTAACTAACTCAGTAATGGTATAAATACTCTTATCTGAGCAAAGTGGATGGCGGATGGACGGATTCTGAATCAATGTACCTATTATGAAACGTGAACCATCAAATTTTGAAGGGGGTTAAAATATTGTGTTCCTTGGTCGATTCCAATGGTTCATTATTGAAGATAATAAACCAAAAGCCGTTCCGTTGGTAGTGAATAATGTCATAATCTTACAACAAGCGAAAGAGGCTGGGTGATGTGAGGTTGAAGGATATGGGCGTTATCTTTGAAGTGGAGACAGTTTCAGTATGTGTTGGACACAATGGTTAAACATTCTCCCTGTTCTGCTGACCAAAGGGAATATATAAACGGACCATGACTGATTTCCCTGTTGTATATCACCACGTGAAACCACTTCATATGTCCACATAATCCACATCGACCGATTAATAATTCCAGGACCGGATTCATTTTATTCTAGGCATTTTATGTAACATGCATAGGTAATTTACACTCCATACTGCCTTTCCCCTTCCTCTTTAACAGAACAAAAATATGTGTAGATAACCGCTATAATAATATATACAAAGCTTTAACGTACAGAGAGAATAGGGGAGTGATTGATTATTTTATTTAAGCGACAAAGGCGGTAGAGAGACGAAGAGAGGTAGGAGATAAAGCCGCAGTCTCGGGGAAAATTCATTTAAATTACTAGGTACTTGAGAGAGTAATTACGTTGCATCGAAAATACGTTCGAAATGAGTGGAACTTTAAGAATGATTGATGGGAATGGTTGTCTAGTCATCCACAGTGATTACAAAAAACCTCGTAGGTATGTTCCAAATCATAGGTTTTTAAGGGTGTTGCGGCCAACACTCTGTATCATGGTGCAGGGAAATGCCGCTAGATGGCCTATGCCCCTTAATTGTTTCGAAAAGGCTTATCATATTATTGGGCTGGAGAGGGGCTCAAGATTGGAAGTGAGTTGGTGTCCATCTGTCCTTGAACAGAGTCGAACAAGTATCCTTGCACCGTGAAAATGAACCGACCTGTGCCGAAAAAGTTTGATGAAATCGAGAGTTTTCGGGCTAGTTTTTCGCCAATTCGCATTATTGTTCGCGCGTATCTGTAGGTAGGGCTTTCCCATCCTCAACATCCTTCACTGCCCCAAAACCCACCCTCTTTCTTCCACAGTACGCTGCAGCCACCTGCGAATTCGAGATCGCGCCGAAACTATTAAGGTAATACCCATCTTATTATTGTTCCGGACATTTTGTCCGGTGGTCCTTCGTTCTATTTTCATTAATTATTGGGGTTTCGTGGGAACCAGCGCATAACCGTTACCCACGGGGGTTTGAGATCAATTTTGGATCGCCCTCACAAAGGGGGTGAAACATACTTCCTAAATCTTATCTCTTGGCCTAAAGGATTTCAAGATTGATACTGACCATAGAAGACGTGCGTTTGATCGTATCCTACCAAAATGGAACTTTTGAGGTTTTATGTATTCACTACCGATATCATAGAAAATACCACCTCGATGATTGTATATATACTGTATATAGTAGTATTTAAGCTATAACTATTTATTAACTTTGGAAAGACGCTCAGGTTTCTCCAAGTTACACAATATACGAGCAAAGCCACCCGGGATATCCAGGATGTCGTTTAATGTTTTATTAACACCTTTCGTCTCAAAAGCAACTTAAAGTAAACCAGTGAAGTGAACCAGTCACGTTCGGGGTAGGTCGCGGGTAAGATCTTTCTTTTATAAGAACTTTCCCGCAAAAATTTTTTTTCTTCTCTTTCCCTGCGCGTGCTTGGCATTTCACCTGCCGCATTCGACTGACTCATAATCCGAAAATAAGTCTTGGGCGTTTTCCGGGTAATGGTCACGTAACTCTCCGTTGGGAAATGGAATTCATTTTTCGTTTTGAGTCGGATGGTCTATTTTGATATTGGACCGTTTAAAGTGAGGTCTAAAAATGGATAACAGTAGGTTACCAAGAAACATTTAGTTGTGGAAGAGAAAGAGAAAACTCCCTATGCTATATCTTTGTTACCATATCTATGTGGGTCGTTCTCCCATTTCGTTGGAAATTCGAGTTCCCAATTCCATAAAAATTAAGTCACTCGAAAAAAAAATTTTTATCCCCCATTTCGTTTTGAAACAGGTTATTGATCATGCACATGAAAATTTGGTTCATAGGAATGCGTATTTAAAGAGATGCACGATCATGATAAGAATCATGCAGGTGAGGGAATTAGGCAACGAGTGAGGGGGTTAGTGAACACATCAATTCAACTCGTTTTATTACTACAATACCATTCCTTTCTTTATAAATCACTTCGTATTCTTATATTGAGCCATAATACTCACTCAGGATACTAATTTTGTTGTCGCTTGGTCCTACATAATTATTTCGAAATTGCAAAAAACGAAAATTCTCATCTCTCACAATTCGAAATTCACATAAGGAACTAACATTTCCAATCAGTCGGTACATTTTTTTTCCAAAAGAAATTCAATATAATACCTATATTATGAATGTATTTTATTATAATATATTTTTCATTTATATTATGAATGAAAAACAACATTTTTTATAACATCAGGGATATCATAATGTCTCAATTAGACGAATGAAAGAAACAAAAATATTTCAAATTATACTGAGATCAGTCTCAAAGTTCTTTGAAAATCTGCCTTTTATTTTTTTCAAAGACTTCTATGTCGAAAGGAAAAATGTGAATCACTTTCCTCTCGCGAATTAGAATTTTTAACTCTGGTGTGTACATGTACAGTTAACTCAATGACTTCTACATATAATTGGGTACAGAAATACCTCTTATGTCGACTAGGTTTCGATTCAATGATCCCGAGCTTATGCAACTTGGTCATTGGATGGTCTGATAGGCATTCTATTACGACCGGAGTTTCCCTTCAATTTTAAGTTTATCAACTCGTTATCGTAACGAGACGGAGCCTGCCATAACATTGCTTTTGTTCAGTGTTGCTCTACGCGTTTTGCTCACCTAGTGCTCCAGGGGTCGAAATCATTAGCTCCTGCTGGGAATCGAACCTAACCCTCGTATAGACAAGCCAATGTATACATAGCGGTAGATTATTAACACTAAGGCTACGTCCTAACTGGCAGTTTTCGTACGAAAGGATTAGTGCGAATTCGTCCCTAGCAGATCGCCCCTATTTTCAAACTTGGGTAATGCAGGTAGTGGCCTAATTGGTCGGTTTTCCCGTCCGAGGTCGTCGCCCGAGTAATCCGTACGAACCCCCTCGGTTTGTTTCGCCAACCCTTCGTGCGAGCCGTGCGAAAAAGGGTTTTTCAAACAGTGCTGAGCAGGTCATCTGTCCACTTCTGGTTTTCTCTCCTGCGTGCGAAGTTTTCGTGCGTCGAAAAATCAAACAAGTTTGTTTTTCGTCGTACGGTATACGCGATGGCCTTCGAGGAAAATTTGATTATGGAAGTGCAGTCGCGACCAATTCTTTGGGATAAGCGAAGTGAACATTACAAAAACCGTGACAAAGTTCGCGAGGAGTGGGAGAAGATAGCAACAACCTTGGGAAAACCACTTCAGTACATAAATATCATTTCATTGTTACCTTTCGTCATAACTGTAATTTAAAATTATATTAATACAATAGGTAATCACCATAACTTACAATATTTTACTTACATTTACATACACAAAATTTAGTTACACGTAATTCGTCGGTACATGATGCAAAATCAAACCATAGAGGTTTAATTAATTATATTTATTATAATTTATTTATTTATTTTAATTAATTAATTATAACGGTAAAAACTTAAAAGTTGTTAGAAAAATACAAACAAAATTTTTCTCTCACAGCGATTGCAGCTGTTGAAGCTCGGTTATTTTCCCGAAAGGGGATCAAATTTTAAGAGCTGAGTAAATCATCAGTAGGTTCTGTTAGAACATCTAAATTGAGACCTTCCTTATCGATTATTACATTGTGTAATATGCAAACAGCCTTCACAACTTTGCAAGCGTTCTTGACCGATGTCTCTATTGGCTTGTGCAGTATTCTGAATTTGGCCGCAGCTATTCCAAATGAACATTCCACAGTTGATCTTGAAGCGGACAAATTTCGATTGAACAAAGTTTTCATTTCATCACCATGTGAAGACCTTCGCGGAAAAGGCCGCATGAGAAATGTAGTTAGTGGAAAAGCTTCATCCCCAAGAAAAACGTATGGAGCCACAATATTGGAATTTTACTTGGCGATTTACGTTTCTTTTTTGGTATGTTGTTTTCTTCAGATGACAAGAGTAGATATGAATTTGTTGAAAATAAGAACTCTGCATCCTCTTCGTAGGACATCGTGGACACGAATGAAGTTTTGTTCGCACGAATGGATCTGGCTACCTGGAGGTCCCACTTTCGGATGTCATTGACGAGTTCAATGAGGACAGGTTTTTCGATCGTACGAAAAATTGAGTGCGAGCGTTTTTCGTACGAATTTATCGTACGAACTCGTTCCGTGCGTCAACCTCCAATTAGGACATAGGCTAACCATTAAACCACGCCGCGTCGATCCCCTGAAACATGAACGAGAAATCCTTGCAACCCTTATTACCCATACCCTTTTGTTCACTGGCTGAAGCCTGTTCATTGGAGAAAGATGGGGTCAGCTCAGCGTAGGGCTCTGTTGAAGGTAAGTCGTGCGTATCGGACATCTGAAACGTGCGCCATGCCTGTGCTGGCGGGTGTCAAGCCTGTCAGCTATGAGGCATGGAGAAGGTGGGCGGTATATAGGATTGCTCGTGGTCAGGCATTTGGTATTCCCGGGGTGACGGCTGGAGCTGGAGGGCGAGGCCGGCCTCGAGGAGAGGAAATCAGACTGCTGGAGGAGGGTCTGATGAGTGCGTGGCAGGCTGAATGGGACAGTGAGGATAAGGGTAGGTTGACCCACCGGTTCCTGCCTAATGTCTCCGAGAGAAGGGACATGGGGTGGTTGGTACCGACGCATGAGCTCACCCAGTTTGTGGTGGGGCACGGTGAGTTTGCGGCAAAGCTACACAGCCTGGGGCTTGTGGCAGAAGCGCTGCCGTGCGCCTGCGGGGGGGTTGAGTTAGCAGAGCATGTTCTGAGGGAGTGCCCAGTGTATGCTGAGCAGAGACGGTTTTGGGGGTTAGAGGGAGTGCCTCTGGAGCGTGTTTTGCGGAATGCGGAGGGTGTGAGGGCTCTCGAGGGATTTGCCCGCGAGGTCATACCCTTGTTGGCCCAGCGACATCGGACAGACGTGCCACATTAGAGAGAAATGGACTCTTTGTATATGTTTTGTGTGTTTGTTTTGTATATGTATATAGATTAATGTCTTGTATTGTATATTGTGTTGTAAACTAATATTTTATTGTAGTGTTGTAGTTTCATAGTTCTAGGGCCTTCCTGGGGACCGTAGTGCATAGAGAGCCATGACGCGATGGGATTCACATCCCAGAGCCGAGCATCATGCCTCCCACCCCCTGTCCTTCCGAAGGAAGTCCTCAGGGGGTAGAGCGGTAGGGGTCAGGCACTAAATCTCTGACTCCGGGCCAGTGACCGGTCAGGCATCTGGGGAGAGGACAATAGCCAGGAAACTGGAGTCTTGTCTGATACCCTAAACCGGTACCACGGGAGGGGGGGAGCCCCTGGCACCAGATGCAATGCTTTGCACAGCATCACCCCCCCCCCCCCCCCCCCCGAGTAGAGGTAGGATTCGTGGTGGTCGTGGTTTCTACCCAGACAACAGGAATAGTCCAGTTGGAGTGGGGAGGGGCCCTCTGGAATGGTCTGCGGGCCCATACCAGTAGGCCCCGGCATGTGAGTTCTGTGGGTGACCGTGAACTCGGGTACCAACCTGCATAGTTGGTAGAGTGAGCTAGAACACTCGACTCCACCTGTAGGAAGCACAGGCACTTGGCGGCTGTCCGAGGCCTTTGACTAAGGTATCAGTCCCCTCTCTGGAGGGCCTCCCCAGCTGCTTGCACTGGGGGGGAGACCGTAAGCTTTGAGCTGGGTATCTCCCTTAAACTTTTGGATTACCCTTTTGTTCCTGGTGACGATGGTGCTTCAGGTTGGAAGGAGTTTTCGTCATCTACTAATATTCTGGTTAATTATATATTTTTACATTTCTGTTCAAACATGCGTCTGCAAATGAACTGTTTTCTCGAAGACTTCCTCCTGTGTCTTATTCATGTCGGACAGCTCACAAATCCGTTTCAGACTATCCATATTCGTGACTAATTCGTTTTGAGACTGTCACATATACGATCGTGGCAACCAATTTATGTGTAGGCTGAAGGAATTATTACTATTGTGTATCACTCCGTTCCTACAACCCAGATTATGGAAATGATGAACACTGATGTGTTCAGAATGTGAACAGTGTGTTCAAATATGTGTAATGTTAAGAGACCTCCCCCAACAATTAATCGATAATGTGTTTTTTCATTTCTCTAATAACTAAGAATATAACCCGTGAATTGACAGTATTGCTATTGATTCTATTGAGAGGTGAAGATTGTAGAAGTTCATGGCTACTTTTTCATTTCCATCACAGGGAGCTTAAAGATGATCCATCAATCCGTGTGTTTACTGAATCAAAAGCTCGGGATCAGACTTGTCCCAAGAAACCCCCTAGTCATTTGTAAAGAGTTTCGTGTTAATGAACGAGCGAAAACCCCATAGTGTCGATACGCCTCGAATGACTCATCATTCTCCGTCGAACGATAGAAGCTCCTGCGGAAAATCATTAATATAACCCTCAAGGAAAGAGAGATATACGGCGAATTTAGGCATCACTGCCGAAAATGTCATTTGTTTTCATTGTGCCAAAGGACGGTGCGGTGGCGGGAGGGGATTGGTTTCGATGGGGTTTTTGTTCCAAGTCTTCCCCACTCTTTCCTCGGTGTTCGATGGTTATTAAGGGCGAAATGGTAGTAGGGGAGAGACTGCGTTTAATAAAGGAGTGATAAGGGGGCCGCCCAACGGCATACTTACCTCATAAATTCCGACGATAAAACCCGTGAAAAGTCTTTGGGGGAGCGAGAAAAAACTTCCAATAGGAATGATATAAAGACAATAATGCCCTCGTTGGACGCCTTGGCGAATGCGAAAACTATCGTTTACGCCATCACGGGGGCATTCGTTCTCGACAAGTAAAGAGATCATTCGGAAACAATCGGGATCTTTCACAAACTGTGCACTGTAGCTATTGCAATCGCTCCTTTTTTCCCCTCGTTTATTTTTAGTTGTCACTGTTTGCCAATACAGTCACGAGCTTCTTTAACGTCTCGATTGTTTTCTGTCTTCTTAAATATCATAATATGATATTATTATGATTGAATCACAAAGCAGTTATACCTAACCGACTTTTTTCTCAAATAGGCACTTGGATGTTGATATCAGAGGTACAGGCGTTGGGGAACCAAATTTAAGAGTCAGTATTGTCTAATCCTTTGCGATGCATTCAACAGTATCTCTAAATAACACTTTCACAACTTACCTTCCCTTTCTTCATTGAGCTTGTATTGCTATAAAAGCTCAGCGCTTCAGTCGGTCGGTACACAAACCGACTTCAATGTTCTTCTAACATTCCTGGGGGTTTTCGGGCGAAACGATCTTTTCCTACTCCCACAACAACGTCTTTATCTTAATCGCGATCTCGACGAAGGCACATTCCGCTGAATGCAAAGCGACCCCCGTCGTTGATTCGTTAAATGGGCTCCCGACGGTTTCACCTCCGGCGTTCCAAACAGGCTTCCTCCACCAACCTTGAGTACCACTTTGCATCTCGGAATTTAAACCGCTGCGAAATTCTTTCATAACGGTTTGTTTTTTTTCTGTACTAATTAATCGGATAAATTCACCTTCTAGATCTACTTTTTTCCGGCGTTATCGATTGTCATGATAAGGAGTGTGTGGAGCCTAAATTTCTGCAATTCATAAATATTTGCTCAATCGAATCTGCTCTACACCTATAGTCAATATGTATACATAGTCAATCTACCGATAACTACCCCCCCCCCCCCATACAACATCCGGAAAACGTAAACACTACCTGAGATCCATGGTAGGTTTGACATGATCAAAACAGTAATTGAGAGATTTCTTCGATTTTAGTGTCAAAACTTAACATTTCAGAACTTAACATTTCAAAACTTAACATTTCAAAACATTTCAAAACTTAACATTTCAGACTACATCCCCAAGGAGGATTTCTTTCGAGCAATAAATGAGCACCACCGAAATGTTTGGAAACAAGAGTACCACAGTTCTGGAAATGGGAGCTTCTATAAATCTGTCCAGCCAGACCCCCCCCGAAGGCCATGGTTTGTCGGCGTTACATCGAACCGTCGTGAAGTAAGTACAATTTGTCGATTAAGGAGCAACCACGGACTTTGCGATGCTTATAAGAATCGCTTCTTCGGGGAGGAGCATTCGGCTTTGTGCGCAGACTGTCAAATGGAGGAGGGCACCTTGGAACACATCATCATGACCTGCGAGAATTACTCCTCTGCTCGCTGTGACATGTTCAACGACGTTACTTCGCTACTGACACTACCATTCAATTACAGAGACTTGATTAGCAATAAATTGGCATTACTTAGGATCTACAGTTTCCTTACAACAATAAGTAAGGTAATTTGATGTGAACGCCCAATCATGTATGCACTCTTGTTATAGTTTTACATATATGTACTAATAACATGGCTGTATATACCTAGTATAATGCCAAATAAAGATTTAATAAAAAAAAAAAACATTCCAAAATTAAGGGTACGGTCCTGTACCGTGAGCTACTTAACAGATTATTGATTCATAAATCACAAATTCAACAAATTCTGTATTAATAAATGTATTCATCATGAACGAGCGATTGAATAGTAGACTTGAAACCCTTCAATCTCATGGATGGTTCGACATTTTGAAGGTATTTGTCGCCATGTCTCGAGGTAGGTTTAGACCACAACTCATCCTAATTTGGAACACTACAACTCTGAACTCAGTGAATTGGAGTAAAACTACTGAAACAGCTCTTGAGTACGTGCCTTATCGTTCACGTCTACTCTCCACATCAGGCTCCCAGAGATGCAATTAAGACGGAAAAGCTAATTAGGCCAAAGGTAGCGTAGGTATCACAACCTGATTAGACCTCTAGCGTGGATCTCCCTTCGGAGAAGGCGCCGTCGGATATGCAAAGTACGGGAATGGATCGGAAGACCAAGTTCAGAAACTAGTCGCGGAAAGTTTAATTGGTCCCCAGAACTGTACCCGGCTAATCTTTCAAACGGTTTTCTGGCTTGAATACTAAATAGAACGCAGCGGAACGAAAGCTTCCATCTCAGAAAAGCTCATTCAATTTGAAAGCTAGGAATGAAAAGTGTTGAGAATACAACGTGGGGAATGAAAATTGAATTGCATCTCAACTTTAACTCCTATATCAGCAAGAACGTTCAGATGTCTCATAAATTCATGTCCATCCATAAATATGCATTGAAGTTCGAGTGTAGATGTGTTTTCTCGATGATGGTGATATTGTTGTCATTTTAAGGAGCTCTAGAAAAAATTATCTCAAATTATACGGTATGAGTAGCAACGTCCTGAACCAAAGATCCTTCCAAGTATATGCCAAGTTTTATTGTTCACGTACATGTTCAGTCGTGTTCAAATCAGTGTATTAATATTCAACTTAAAATGTTCCTCTTAATATGGCTATGAAGTGGGTCGATACACCTGTCAAGTGCTGATTATAAACCCTTAACACGCTCAAACGCGGGCCTCGATTGTGTTGTCGATCGTGATTTGCCTTGAAATTACAAGACTGTGACACACATAATATTATTATTATCTGATAATAGATATTATCTGATTATAACCATTACCTCATTTATTAATTTTTGGTTTTTACATGCACTTAGGTTGACTCCACCATCAATTGTACGAATCAAAGCATGAAAACTCACAATTTAAAAGAAATATTTCCCGAGCGGCGTCGTCAAATGGAGGCATCCTGCAGTTTTGATTTCCCCTCGGGAGGGTAATGGTTGCGACATTGTGATTTCCCTATGTATTTACATATGTATTTTATCTAATTCACACCTCCCTATCTTCAACCACTCTAACTTTCTGTACAATTGAAATGGTAGTTATTAAACTACATTAACCCTTAAGGAGAGAGAGAGAGAGCAATCCAATATAATGAACTTCGTTAGTGATGGAGTCTGGTTTCAGAGCAGTTCATTATTGAGAAAGCATACTACATTAGGTTGAGAACGGAGCGCACTCATAATGTGTTCAACGCCATCCTCCGTAACCGCACTGGAATTTTAGCCCAACCATAGTGGTAGGAAGTTGCTCTACCTTATCCTCATTCTTCCCTCCCTTAAGGAGCTTAAGAGTTAATAATCAAGGGACCTAAACCTGAGAATATTCAACTTCACCTCATTTTGGTTGTGTGGTTGGCAAACTCCCCATCAGCGTTATTGAATGATAACGCAACTATTGCAGTCATCAGATATAGGATTAAACCTGGAAACTTTCAGGGAACGTAATCCATTTCAAACGTTAAATTAATAACTTCACACATTCACAAACAGCCAATAACCACAACACAAGTGTGCAGTATCGTTGTTAGCACGTCTCAGTAGTTAATACTTGTATCAGTTTCGTTATTAACCCATTTATGCCCGTTTTTTCCATCGGTTCTTCCTCTAAAAGATTCTTCTGGTTATGATCATCCTGAACTCCAAAAGTTTTTTTTTTTTTTTTTGTCAAAAATTTCTTTATTAGAAACATAACATAACAACTGAGCTTGGCCCATCAAGTTAGTTTACTTTAATACTATATTCGAAACTTTGTAGAGTTCACAGCCCAATGGCAACTACTCTATAGGATCACTTTCCCACAAGACTTGTCAAAAGATTCTAAAAGATTCTTCTGGTTATGATCATCCTAAACTCCAAAAGTGAAATTTTTTCGTCGTTCACCATATTATACAAAACTTGGGCATTGACAACGCATACTTCTACAAGGTGTGTGATTATGGGGAAGTACCATTTCTTCCCTCATATTTTGGTCCTGTATTTATCGACTAGCCAATTGAGAGTCCAATACTGTTTCGGTTTTATATCTGTGAATGGAAAATCAAAAGAACTGAAAGGCTACTTATTATACTTATTATACCTGGTTAAAGGCTACCTATAATAGGGCTGGTTAGAGAGCAGGTCAGAAGGCTGGTTAGAGGGCTAGTTAGAAGGATGGTTAGGGGGATGGTTGAGGGCTGGTTAGAGGGATTGTTATAATGCTGGTTTGAGGGATCGTTAGGAAGTCAAATACTGTTTCGGTTTCATATCCGTGAATGAAGCAAGCAACAGAAAATCAAAAGAGTTGAAATTGTTTTACCGTGTTTTGGAAGACGCTATCGCCTATGATCTCCATAATATGCTGATCCTCCATTGGAGATCATTTTATTAAAACAAACATTGTATTTAACAAGCATTAACAAGCATTGTAGGTATGCAGTAAGCATTTTGTGTCAAACTAAGGTTTACTTTTATCTTGAACATAGTTGTGAAGACATACAACAATATTATACTGATTCACTTATAGGTAACGTGCAGCACATTTACAGTTTCACTCTTCATTTGCTGATTATGAGAATAATTGAATAAGACTTATTACGTACTTAGTACTAATACTTGAAACCAAGTGGATTTGCAGAAATGTTCAAAAGTTTCATATATCTGCTTATCATTGTATGAAAATTTAATGAAAATGGTCTACATTGAACAACCTTTTGGTCATAACATACTGATAGTTCAGGAGCATTGGTAAGCGGTTAAGGGGCGGTTTCAGTTCTCTAGCGTCAATCGATTGAATCGATTCAAATCATTTCGTGATAGCATAATTATCTACTAGAATACTGCGGTAAGGCATGATCCGAACAAGGGCCAGTGAGTCAAATACAACCGTAACCGTCCGTCACTAAATTAATCTACCCCAAGGCACAGTGAAGTATATAATGCAGAGAAATCATGAAAAAAATGTATAAAATTGAATTGTATAAAGATTAAGGAATAAAAGTATTATGTACTAAATAAAAGTAAATTACACAGAACTTCGACTCATGTAGGCGACCACAAGCTATGCTTATATGCCTACATTGTCCTTCTATGAAAACAGGTACCTACAGGTACCTACCAATAATTGGTATAATGATGATACGACTTATATGAATTACGATATCGTGGCTTCTGGGTGATACCCACCTTTTTGTAATTTGTATTATGTAATCATCGTATAAGAAGGAAATTGAAAAAAAAAAAAAGAAAAAAAACCAAGTGATGGTACCATGTTCTATGTTGTAGGAAAAAATAGGAGTTCGTATTCGTATGAATGAGGACTAATGTATCTGAATACATTTGTTATTTGTTTGGAGTATTCAGAAGTCGATGATGGTGTGCCTATCTCTCTACTATTCCCACTGGGCATCGATATCCTCCCTCGCTCTCCCCACAAATAAGAACGAAAATTCCGCATTCCTCCTGAATATTAAAATAATACCGTGTTCCCACCGGGTGGCAGAAAAAAAATGAAAGCCGATGCGAATAAACCGACCGTGCCCCGGAAGTGGGTTCCGGTTCATGAATCTTCACCCAGTTTTATAACTCCGAATAATAATAATAAAAAAAAAAAAAAACACGAAAAAACACACCATAGCTGGTTTGACGCGGCCAGAAGGGTCCTAAGCGAGCCTTCGGAAGGAGGGTTCGGACGATAAAAGTTGGGAGCAAACTCTACGAGGATCGGTTATCGCATTCGACCCCCTCCTCATCCTTTCGTCTTTCTAACACGGAGAAGTTTCACATTTCGGAAAAAATAAACGTTTGCAGGCAGCGTACCAGGTTTCATGACTTTCCCGGACGTTCGCTTCGAAGTTTTGTCGAATTCTCCGAAATGAACATGAAACTGATATTCACTAATTGGAGGATGTCGGGATCCTTGCGAAGTATCAATTTTCGTTCAGTTGAATGTTGTCGATCTATTTTCAAGAATCATCATCGAAATATAGATCAATCGTACATACATAATATGTATGTACGATTGATCTATATTTCGATGATGATTCTTGAAAATAGATCGACAACATTCAACTGAACGAAAAGTACCAACGGTTATTATGAACCAGCCGTTGGTACTTAACAGACTTCAACATAGTCTCGATAGACGTAAACAGATTTTAATATATTTTTTCAACAGTCTAATAATCTGATTTATTTTATATTTCTTTTCATACTATAGTATTTTTTCAAAATTCTAAATGTGCATAGACTCGAACTAATAACACGTCAACTGCACAGTGGCATGTCAGGTAGATGAACATCATTTTTAACCCATCTAGTATATTATAAGCTCTGTAGCGTTAATTCGTGAAAATATGTTATCATAATGAGAGGACTGAGTTGAAAATTGGTTTTAGGAGGAAAGCAAACCCAATGTCAGAGGTACTCGGCCCAAATGCAAATTTACATCAGATACGTTGAGGATAAGCGAGTGTCATCCTTAATATCATAATCTCAGTCGCCTCCAATAATTGCTTTTACACAGTTTCACGTATAATCGAAATTCGATTGAGCAGAGTTTCGGAACCAGGGGCTGGTTCACTGGGAAAAGCTAATCCCCCAGAAAACGCTCCGTATAAAAATCACCCCGTCTCGCTAATATCATTCTACACCAGCTGGAAAAAGTTATGATATCCACTTTCCCCAAATGCCCTTTTCCTTCCACCTGAAGAGATAAAGAGATGAACTAACCACTTGACAAGCACCGTACCCATTTCGAAATCTCCCCTTGGCGCCTCATCTATGTGTTAGATGTGTAGCAGTAAAAACGCCTCGCCATGGGGCCAATGGGAGATTTCGAAAGGTGCTTGTGAAAGTGGACATCATAACCTCTTCCGGCTGCTGTTGATTGATATTTGCGAGTCGGGGTGATTTTTACAAGGAGGGTTTTTTTGTTGTTGAAGTTGAATAGACCTCCAGAGGCAATATGCAAGATTAAATTAAGCAAATTATTAAAATTATACATTAAATATTTATTTAATAATTTATAAATTATTTATTTGTTTATTGATAAAGTTGTAAATTAATAAGATAAATAAATTAAGCAAGAATATAGCAGAGGCTGTAGCCTTGCCTAACTGAATAAGAAGAAGAACATGGTAATGGTGAAGAACCGGGTTTTTGAAGTTATATAACTCGTCTCCCTTTAGACCTTGCGACTTGAAACTTTCAGGGCTTTCTATTATCCACATCAAGAAGATCTACACAAAATCTCAAGTTAATCGGTCAAATAGGAGCTCGGAGTAATTAGTTTTTCTCAACCTGTTTGCTCAGCAAACAACCGACCAACAGTCAAATAGTGTGAACGTAATAGTGTGAACGTAAGAAGGACTGTAATTGTACGGTTCGTACGTACCACGTACCTACAGTACAGCAAAAAATATCATTTAATGAATCCAGATGTTAGAATAATATTATAACATAACATATTATAATGTATTTTATTTTATTATAATTTATTATATTATAATATATTTTAACACTTGAAATACATACATTCAACATACGTTTCTCACTTGTGTAGGCGTGATTCACTCAAAATGATGTCACTATTGAGTTGAACAGTTTCGTATGATCGTTCAGAGGAGCGAAAAGATGACTCGTTTTGGCGACGAGGTTTTTACTGATGGGTTGAGGCGTAAAGCAACGAAACAATTCAATTATTTTAAGGAGGCTCAAATCTACTGTTTTTGGTTGATTCCAATGGTTCATTTTTGAAAATGAGTCTGAAAGAACAATCATTCAATGATGTACGAAGGCAATGCAAAGTAGGTCTTCAAGATCGTACTCCTATAACCCTCTGAGCCAACACACGACAAGAATTAATATCGTCCAATGTCTCATCTACCAATAATCTCTAATCAAGCTCCTCCTGAATGACGTAAACCTACCACCGAGGAAATAAACTCACCTAATTTATCAAAGAAACTCCTGTATAAAATGAAAATAACTCTTAGCTTACATCGGGAACTCCACCTAAAATACATTAAGCCCTGTCAATTACGGCTGTTTTGTAAAGGATACCGAAAAACAAGACAAGAGAGGGAAATCGAAGCACAGAAAACGTCATTTTGAGACTTTAATCATAATTGTAATAACGCGCTGTGGAAGGGAAAACTTCATCACAACAAAAACTTTAATCAAAAGACGGAAGCGGGTTTGGGGGAGAAAAAACAAGAACTTTAGGTCTTTTCATTGACCCTCGGAGTTTCTTTTTCAGAACGTCCTCTAAAATGCAAATTAGGGTAACGGAGATGGTTCGACCCACATTCCAGCGTTAACTCGACCGCACGGGCAAACTGAAAGTTAAATATGTAAGTTACTCGCTACTCTTTTTGTTTCACATTTTCTCTTGGAAGAATTAATGTAAACATGGCGTTGAAGTCGGAATCTAAACTTCCGAATACCGAGGCCAACTCGGTGGAGTGCCTCAACAATATTAAATATCCCTGCAATTGTGCTATAAAAGGAGAGTGAGTATCAAATACTAGAAAAATCCAATGGCAACCAAACGAATAATACAGTTTTGAGGATATTACCTACTTCTGTCGTAGAAATGAAGGCTAACGTTAGCATTCCAGCATCGCTGTATAGAAAAACACAGCAAATCCTTCTACAACGGTTTATTATCTTCTGAACAGATCATTACTACCTTTTGAGACTTAACTATTCGGAAAAAGTTGAGTCATGCGCTAATATATTTGTTCAAATAGGTGAAAAATAAAGGGGAGAGGGAAGGGCGGGAACTAGCTCATTGATGGATTATAAAGTTTTTTGTAGATATCGCACATTGGATGCAATAGTGTCATACCACCAAGTTAGAGCTTTGAAAACTCGCTTCGTGAAATTCGTAGCGGAATATTTCAAGGTTGAAATGGTTTTTTTTTCGATCACTTAGCATCAAATTGGGAGACATGACAAAATAACACGATTTATAGAACTTCCGACCACCCGATTTGAGCGGTTTCAGACGATACTTAGTTAGGTATCAATGAGTGTTCGCTTCGGTGTTCAAATTACCCCTTGGATTTGACCCAGCTATTGAGAGAAGTACATTGCTGTCCTTGTACATCTGCACTTAATTCATGTTCTGATTTTTCACCTGACGAGTCCATGATTCGTGAAAACCCGAACTTTCCTCTGAAAAACCACGCTTTTCTTGATTCAAACGTGATTTTCTCCCTCAAAATTGGATTACAAAATTTTGTTGCTTATACTATTGGAAAGCTGATATTTGGGCGCAACTTTTAGGTCTACAGGCTACAATTCTCGTGCTGGATTGTAGGGGTCAATGAGCGGTTGAAAAAAGTGGAAATTTCTACGATTTGACCTATTTTCCTTTCACCAGTTCATTTTTCACCCGTTGTTTGTAATCAGATTTGAATTTTCATCCAAATTGAGAAGTTATGGCCATTTTAGTGTGATGAAGTCAAAAACACGAAAAAAATCTCCATTTTTTAACTTAGTAAAAAAATTTGCTACAAGACCTTTTCGACCAGAAATTAGCTCTACAATCCATTCGTAGCCTGTGACAGTCACGAAATGAAACACCCTGTATTGTAAAGAGATGAGAGCAACCTGAAACCTGAAAATAAAATGTAGGTACCTATTCCTTTCAGAATTCTGTGTGGTTATTTATTAACCACCCAGAAATCCGAAAGGATGAAATCGACAAATTTTATTATAGGTATTGAAGTAGAGTTGGGAAGTTTCATCGTTGAAAACTACAACTTGAACGATATTATTATGAATATTCCACGAGGAACATCCAACGTTCCGAGAAACCCGGGCCTAGATTAAAGCCCTTCGCCCTTTCCGAAGCAAAATAGACCGAACTTCTGGATAGAAAACCAGAAGAAGCTTCCAGATGGTTTTATCTAACCGCCCTTATCGTCCGTTTCAATGAAACCGCTTTAAAACGGAAGACCTCTCGAGCGGCAGTTTCAGAGGGGTCGAAATTATTACGAACCCTTCACACTGTGTAAACAATGAGAAACTATAGAGCCAGCGAAGCTTCAGGTTTCGAACGTATTATTTCAGCCAACAATGCTCCAAAAGGTAGACGTTGGAGAATGAATAGCGCGTTTCACACGCAGAACTAGCTCGTTCTCATCTCTCTCGGTCTTTTCAGCTTAGAAGTGAGGAGAGCTTCATCTCCCGAATGTAAATTAGCGTGTGGCCTTACCTTTATACCTTTCCAACCTTTTTTTCTACTTTATTATTTTCGGAGGTCCATTTCGGTTGTAAGCGTCTTTTCCACTGATTCTCTTCCTCTTTTGTTTGAAGCTTGATACCGCCATCTTACGAAATTGTGACAGAAGATTTCTTTTGTTTCCCACTTTCAGGTTCAAGATAAATTACGGTTCTTCAAAGTAAATAAGAATATTGTCGAGCAAGGAAAGCTACACGGCAAAAAACAAGGTTTGAGACTCGTCTTTTTAAAAAACCTTAACAATTTTCATCAATCATCCCCCATTCTCGAACACCCTCTCCAAGCTGGTGTTGATAAGCACTATGCCAAAAACTTAAATATTTGTGGGGTGAGAAACGAAAAGAAACGGAAACTTGATAAATTTGGGATAAGGTATATTTACAATTCAAAAGGGTTAAATTAATAAATTGGTAAATATTCTTCGTGTAAAAGAAAAATTGGAAAAGGAAATAAAATGTTATCTGGTGGGGATGAACCCGCTACCCAAGGTATTACTAATAGTGCTACCCACAAATAGGCATATACATACGGTACATAAATTTGCAAATAAGAAGCCTACCTTTTGCCTCAATCAATGGAAAGGGGAATAGAAAAAATGAGGGGATCTTAAGGTGGTTTCCCTGGGAAGAAAATGAAAATCCGATTTTCCCGGATAAATAAGCATAAATGCATAACATAAAGCATAACAATACATTTATTGTTAACTTCTCAAAATACGTATTTGTTGGTTTCAGATTTGAGGTTCCTCCAATCAGAAACCAAAAAATCTATATTGTTAAAAAACCCTTCTGAAACGTTCTAGGCGTTTTAAACGTTGGCATACATTACTTATAGATACGTATTAAAAACAAATTCTCAGCTGGCAATCAATGTAACGCTCTAAATGCACTCAGCCGAATGCCGTATACATGCCAAACAAAATATGGACGTGATCTAAAAACCGAGAAATGGAATATGATGAAACGATTGATTGTTAGCTTTCGCAGAAAGTAATATAATATATCCCAGTTTCCGCGAATTTAATGTATTATATTAAATTCACGGAAACTGGGATTTAAACACTGCCGCTTCATCACTTAGGCCGAGTGCACTTGGTAAGAGCCATTTTTTGAAGGAGAAAAACTCAATCAAGCGATGAATAAACCTACCAGTCATGCGTAAAAATATTTTATACACCACAATATTCATTGATTAATTTTGAGGACTGTGAGGAAAAATATTGGCAACTCCATTATTTGAAGATGACCCTGTTTGAAATATATTTTATGTCAAGCTTAGATTCAAGCAACGCCGTAGCGGAGCAAAATATTTTCGTATTCCGTTGGTTTTTTTTAGGTAATTAGCTGGCTGATTTCGATGGATATACAGAATTAGAATAGTAGACGTAGGATTTTACGAGATCTCAAAGTGTACGTGGAAGCATTCTCAAAAACTTCAAACTTCTATGATACAATGAAGAATTCAGTGATACCGAATATCTGATAGACAACGTAATTTATACGTCCTGCGATGCAATCGGTCTTATGGAGATTCATGTTAGTCCTGAGGTAAGCACCTACCTGGTACTCAGTATTGTCCGTTTCTAGGAGTAATTTTTCTCCAAGGGTTTCGTCTTCAGTATTACAGTACTAATGCGGGATCCCCGAGGTTTTCTCAACATCAAGTACCTAATATTAGTTATTAGTTTTTATAAAAGTTACTCGGTTTGATTACACCAAACTACTGAACAAGTCGGACGATTTCTTTTAAACAGGCCTTGTGATAAGGCCTTATAATTTCTGTAAGAGATCTCTACCTTTCAAGGCTCTTAGAGTCCCCAAAATATGACTATAAATGATTGTGTGACTAAATACGGCTAAAAATGACAGAAATGATTACCTGTGAATAAAATCCATAACACCTAACTAACCCGACAATGTCTAACAAGAGGGTTATTAAACTTTCCTCATTATAATCCCCAAATGTTTTGAAGAACAAATCATGTTTCCGATGAATTTCAATGTTATTGGCGTTAGTTTAAACATTGAGCTAGCCATTATGGGAAATGATTGATGTGGTGAATATATTCGATACTGACATTCAGTCGAATGTCAGAAAATTAACAGGATGTTAGGAAAAATAACAGGACATTTTTTCATCTAACCTCACCATACAAGGTTCATTCAAACTCCCTCTACGTTGAATCCAGCTTATAGTTATCATGCCCTATCCGATTCACAACATTTTTGGAGGCCGGAGTCATTTCGCGCTAAAAATGTGACCGAGGCCGCTCAACCTCTCAAAGGAGTGAGTTTAGGGAGCTGTGTACTCGAAAAACACCCATAGCCCAGTTATTTGCTCTCGAGGGAGCGAGTGGCCGCGTGAATCAACTACCGGTCTCTTCAAGTTTGGGCCACGTATGTAAATGTTCGAATTTTTTAAGCTGTCACTGTGAATGTTTCATAATGCCCACGGTCATTTTACACGTTCTGCTCTTGCAGATTTACTTGTTACAGAATGGACACAGCCTAGTTTGGCCCCTTCCATGGAAGTTCGAATGTGTTTTGAATAAAATTCTGTTCAACTTTCAACGGTATCGGTCGGTTAAGTGTGTATTTATTATCTAATAGCTGTATTATTACGACCACATTGAACAACCAGTTTCAGCCCACCTACAATTCCAGCATTTCGCTTCCTGGAACGAATGAACCGTTTCATAATCAGGATCGAATATTTGATTATAGCCAGAGGTGTTGCACACACTGGTTTCTCTTCGGAAATTGACACAATGGCGAGAAATTGGGGAAAATTTTAATACTGATACAAGGTTATATGCGGATAATATTGCATTTATAGTATTTAGTCTTAAATAATCCACGAGCTGTGGGTACAATTTGGCGAAGTCCCCTTCATCTCTCCTCGACAAAAATATTTGATGTACCCACTCTTGTCTTTGAGAACGAGATCTCCCTTCTTCTTCGTCTAAAATTAAAGCTATTTTGCAAAGAAAAGTAATCCTGTTGGACGACATCACTTGCTGCCCGGAGTAGACTATGACGGTGACTGACTGTGATCTGACTGTGCAGTGGGAATTGGTTGCCCGAGACTCTGAAGACCGAAATCTGATCGTCCCGTGACTGTAGGTGTGAATCTACCTTAACTGAAATCAAATTAAAAAACTCGAGTGTGAAGAACTCATCTTGATAAGCCAACTACCTAACGAGAATCAACAATTGAGTTGTCCCGACATTTTTGTACCACCCGTTTCATAATGAGAACGAAACCAACTCAGGGAGAAAAATAAACTTCTGACTGACATTGACAGAGCCCTCTCCTCAACTATGTGGTGGTAAATGAGAGAACTTGGAATTAAATCCTAAAACACTCAGTTTCCTAGGGAAATAATGAAGGCGAACGCTAAATTCCGTTTGCTTCTTAATGAGAAGGCATTAAAACTTTGAACGTTAGCAACGGTGTTTATATAAAGGTGTTAATATAACGGACCCCCTTCACCGGCAAGTTTGAAAGTTTTGATGGTACCTCATAAGAAGAAGTTTCCAAAACGGTTTTCAAAAGAACATTCAGTAAGTAGAAAAGTTAATCTAAAATGAATCCTTTGTATTTGAGCTATAAATTATCAATGAAGCCACTTTACTGCTACAAACTTAGTACTTTATCCGCGAAACGCACGCGTCATGAAATATGTATTATTGTCTTTTATGGTTTATTATTAAACTTAATAGGGTACGACAACTCGAGAGCCTTAATTATAGCTTTTTAAGACCCAACACAGTGAAACCAGATCCCCCCAGGACAGTCTCAGGGTCAGTATCTACTCGTATGTTGTTGGATTGTCTGTGCAATATTCCCGATGATTATAATTCCCTTTAGAGGCTTTTATCATGTTGTGGTTTATTATGATTTCAATAAATCAATACGGTAGTTCTACATACGACCCAATCCTCTTGGGAAACGGTGGTTTTGCTCCGGAGCCATCTCAAACATCCTCATGCTCATATCTCGTCATATTTTGATATGCATATTTTCACTGATATGTAAAATCGTGTATTCGACGGGAAGGTTGTCGTCCTCAGTTGTGTTATAGTTCTGACGTGTTGGTAGGTTGTTACAGAAACCTCGAGAGTGAATATTATATCGCGTAGTCAAACTAGTTTGAAACTGGGTCAAGAAACTTTAGTCAGACGAGACAACATACGGAAGCACATAAAACTTTCTTCACAACATTTCACCAAATTAGTCGAGAATGTGCACGGCGTATCCTAAGGAAGGTAATAGATACAAAGCAAGCCTGCCTTCCATACATCAAGGCATTCACTCACATACGCCAACCTTTATAACGTCTTTTATTAAATAAAATGCTTTATGGTACGTTCCTCTTCCCGAATAATGCCGTGGAATTTGGGCTGAGGGTCCCTGAGAAGCTGCTTCTACGTTCGGTACTCCCTGTGAAAGCTGAGGCTTGGTATTTTCGATCGGGCATGTTTTAATCGAGGTATCACCACGTGTACGCATCCTATGTACATTGAAATATTCATATATTATTGTATAATTCGGTAGCTACGGACTCGGGAGTTTGTGCAAATGCATGTATTCCATTAGTGAATCAATGGCTTACTAAATAAGTTGAATTGAATAGTTTCTCTGTTCTTCCAAATACCTTTTGTTCCTTGATGTTGAAATTTTCGCTAAAAATTGTACAATGCAGGTGTGATATTCTTGAAAAGTACAATAATTTTCTCATTGATATCCATTAATTTCGGCAGGGAACATCTTTTAAACTGAGTATAAAATTTACGGTTTCATCAACAGCATTGCGACCATAGGTTACGGTCATCCACCTCACACCGGAGTCGGCCGATTGATAATCGGGAAACTTGTTCGGTTGAGGCGGACAGCGGTGGAATCAAAGGCACTGAAAGAAGCTACGACGGTTTCCCAAGAAGACACCGACGACCTGGTCATCAGTCCGAAAGTACGCTTTACAAACAAGGCACCACTTAAATACCACTAAATCCGTTTATTTTCAATGAAAGAACTAATTTTTTCTTGTCTAGATTGTTTAGATAGCGAATCACGATTGTAATGACTCGACTACAAAACGTGGCATTATAATTGCAGGACAAGGAATCGGGGAAGGTCGATCTGGACGGTAAAATCTTACTTTTGATGATCGTCCCACCGGACAAAGTGAAGGAAGGAAAAGAAGCGAAAGAAGGCAACCCGCGCAGGAAGCCCTTGATAAAGAAGAAAAACAAGAGGAAAATACTGAGCAACATCGTCACTAAACCGAAAGCATCAAAATGTAAATGTGCGTCCGAATTGGCAAAACAGCTCGACATCGATCTTGACACCGCTGCTCAATTACTTACCAATTCTTCAGCTGGACTTATTGCTGCTGTTGCTTGTACGAAGAATGCCTGTCCACTAATAACGAAGCTATCTGATGTCCTTAATGCTAAGGTACTGTAATATAGGAATATCTCACACTAAAGAAGAAAATGTAAAATTGAAAATTGAGTAGGTACGTAATCGAGTCGAGCGATAGTAGAGGGTAGTAGGTATGATAGGTTAATAATAATTATTAACCTACAATTATTGTACGACTTGACGAGTTTAGCAACCCGTTGAGCAGCCCCTTTACAGCAGCGATCAACTGAATTCATGTGCCAATCTTGATCTCGATCTTGATTGAGGGCGTGGAGAAAGTATGTCGTACAGCCGTTGTTCCCAAATACACCTCGTGTAACATCGCTCTTTATTAGAAAATTACCACTCTCTCGCTAATAAGTCCATGCCCTTTGCCATTACCTGTTCCTAACAACTAAGCTGGAACGAGCTATAATTGGAATCGTCTAATGAGATTGAGTCGTCATACTGATTAGGTTTCCGGCGTTCTAAAATCGTCCACAAGAGAGTAGTAGATGGTTTGTTAGTGATTCAAGTGTGATCGTGGTAGTATTCATTGTTTCGCATATCTATACACCCGCTGTGCGAAAGTCGGTGTGTCGAAAACGTCCTTTGTTTTCGACGTGTTCTCACAGCCGTCGTAACATAATTTTGTTGCCAATTACATCGCGTAAACCCCATTTATTTGTATTCTAATCCGCAGATAAAATACATTTCTGACGTCAGACCGGTCATCACCTGTGAGGAAACTACTCGTACAACAACGACGACGACGTGCTCTCAGAAAGATCCATGCGGTGGGGACAAAGAGCCAAGAGGCTCGTCCACCAGCGAAAGAGGTCACTCGAGGCTATGAACCTTGAATAAGAAGATAAAATAAATGGAAGAAATCCGAGAATTTAACGATTTTATCTGCTTATCATAACAACCGATATACTGAAGTAAGTTTGATTACCAATTTTACTATTGCGAGAAAAAGACTCTCATAGTAAAAATTTTTACTATGAGAGAAAAAGACTCTCAGAACAATGAATGAATACAACGGCAGAGGAATATTGAACAGAATGGTAAACAAAGTCATTTATAAACTTATCATGCGCCCTGTGTATTTTAAAGAGAATTGATCCACTTTGCATAAGGTAGAACATCTTGGGCTTTCGTTTAGAATCAGCATCGGCGATAATATCCTCTTTTAATTATAAACTCGATTCAAACCTCATTAAATCCCGTAGTATTCTCATGTTTCCGACTTCTAACTTTCGGATCTGTTGGCGAGATCGCTCCATAATTTACGCCGCGGATCCAAGTTTGATAATTGCGAAATTATCCTTTGATTTCCATAACTGTCGGAATACGCGAGTTTGCAATCGGAGTGAGGTAGTCGAGTAGAACGGAAGTTTGAACTCAAACTTCACCCTGAATGTCCTTAAGTGCCTTATGGTATCCCAATAGTCGAGTGATTAAAAATTGGCAACAAGCGGCTAATGAAGATTTCCACCGATCCTGGAAGAAGAAATAGGTTTTTGTACGTTCATAGTTTAAGTTTAATTTGGTTTTTAATACTGGTTCAACAACGCATGTGTGCTTGACTACGATCATGCTTTGAGTCGTCATTTCTTTATTTTTGGTTTATTATCTTCGATAATGAACCATTGGAATCGCCAATCGTGTCTAAAAAATTTGTTCCCTTGATTCAGGGAATGCGGACTGTTTATTCATGGCTTTGCGCAAACAAGTTGTCCTTAAATTTGAAAAAAACAGCTAGCCTCCCGTTTTCTCTTGCTTCTGCTAGTATGGTCCCGACTGATCACGTCCTACGCATTCATAATTCTTCTTGTGACGTATATGAATGTAAAGTATGTCCCATTATTGATCAGAGTCAGGAGGTAAAATATCTGGGTTTGATATTTGATTCGACTTTAAAGTGGAAAAAACAAGCAATAACTATAAGCAAAAAATTAAGGAAATTAATATACGTTTTTTCTAGATTGCGTAAGGTACTAAATCGACCCTTGCTTAAATCGGTGTACTTCGCGCTTGCCCAGTCTGTTGTCCTTTACGGGCTCCCGGCTTGGGGAAGTGCGTATCGTACAACGAACAAGCCGGTTCTTATAGCCCAAAAAATGTTGCTCCGCATAATTACCAATAGTAGATACTTAGAACACACTGCACCACTCTTCAAAGCTAATAATATCTTGACCGTTGATCAACTGTATAAGGTTTCATCAATCAAACAAATTTTAAAAGACAAATCTTATACATTCCCACAGTACAAGGCCATTACTCGTTTTCAGTCCCTCGGACACATGTCAATACCGCGATACACCACTACTGCGGGCCAAAACATGTATGTATACCAGGCTACCAAACAATTCAATGCCTTGCCTAACGAGCTAAAAATAAAATTAATGACCCAACCAAAAAATAACAATATTATCTTAAAAAAATATTACTTACAGAAATAAATTTCTTTACCCAAAATTAGGTTTATATTTCTTTTTCTTTTTTCCATCGGTTACACTTGTAAAATATTTTCTTAGACGCCTATAGTTAGCGCTATTTGTTAATTTATATATTTTTGAAGACTCTTCTCCCTACCACGGGCTATGCCCACATAGGGGAATAATTTCCTATGTATGTACCTGATTTATTTATGTATTATTTTGTTTTCTGAAGAGGAATAAACTTTCATTTCATTTAATTTAATTTCATTTCATTTCCTTTCACCCTTTCCCTCAGATCACGTCAGAACACAAGCGACCGGCGGGCCATTACGTCAGAGCCTATGACGCACGAGCGTATGACGTAAGACGGCTGGCAGGAGGCCAACTAGTACGTCAGAGCCTATGACGGACGAGCGTATGACGTAAGACGGCTGGCAGGAGGCCAACAACTACGTCAGAGCCTATGACGCACGAGCGTATGACGTAAGACGGCTGGCAGGAGGCCAACTACTCGTAGTACGTCAGAGCCTATGACGTACGAGCGCATGACGTAATACAGCTGCAGGAGGCCAACAACTACGTCAGAGCCTATGACGCACGAGCGTATGACGTAAGACGGCTGGCAAGTGGCCAACAAGTACGTCAGAGCCTATGACGCACGAGCGTATGACGTAAGACGGCTGGCAGGAGACCAACAAGTGCGTCAGAGCCTATGACGCACGAGCGTATGACGTATGACGGCTAGCAGGAGGCCAACAAGTACGTCAGAGATATGACGCACGAGCGTATGACGTAATACAGCTGGCAGGATAACTAGTGCGTCAGAGCCTATGACGCACGAGCGTATGACGTAAGACGGCTGGCAGGTGGCCAACAAGTTCGTCAGAGCCTATGACGCACGAGCGTATGACGTAAGACGGCTGGCAGGAGACCAACAAGTGCGTCAGAGCCTATGACGCACGAGCGTATGACGTATGACGGCTAGCAGGAGGCCAACAAGTACGTCAGAGCCTATGACGCACGAGCGTATGACGTAATACGGCTGGCAGGAGGCTAACTAGTGCGTCATACGACGAGACCTTTTGTCTCTGCGCCCCCTCCCACACCTACACCGCGTACCTCGTACTTCATTTTGGTTTATCATCTTCGATAATGAACCATTGGAATCGCCCAAAGAAAAAAAAATTTTAACCCCCCCTCAAAATTTGTTGGTTTACGTTTCAAGATACGTAGATTCAGAAAATCGAATAAAAAAAAATCCGTCCGTCCGCCGTACGCCGTCCGCGGCACTTTGCCCAGTTAACGTTGAGTTAAAATTACGAAATTTTTTTTATGGGTTTCGACCAACCCCACAATGGTCCTCGAAGCTTTTCATAACCCTAGGTCACGGGGAAGGGGTTCAAAACGAATTTTGAAAATTTGAAAATCTCATATCTCGAAAAATTTATATAGAACGGTATGTTTTTTATTTCATATTTAGATAGAGTTTGTTCCGTAGAATTTTTTAAGACAATCCGCAGCTTTGTACGACCAGCCGTTCGTTTACAATGACGGCTCAAAGATTGCGCCTCACAACACGATCGTGAATCAAACTGTTGAAATACAGGTCCATTTTCATACTAACAAGCTCTTTGGAACATCATATGGCTTAAGTGATGTCGAGTTTGTTGTTCTGAGGTGCGTTTCGTGCTACGGAAATGAAGGTAATTTCGAATGTTTGTTGGTAGGTACTTCTTTTATAGAAAAATAATTTTTCTAATTATTTATTATTATTATTATAATTATTATTACCGACGTAGTATTAAAAACCCCAGAATTATATCGTATTAATTAATCATAAATTATGATTCATAATTAATAATAATTATTATTAATAGTAAATACGAATTATTAATACCTAACAATAAATTATAATAATTTTCACTAGGTACTTGATAAAATTGTTAATAATTAGTGATAATTGATAATAATAATTAATCTAACATTTAGGATCTAGACATTTAGACCTAGTGATCTAGACAGAAGGGTGATCTGTACAAAGATGATAATGAACCGTTGTGTCAAGAATTTGCAGAGTTTTTACACGGGCAAGAGCCAAATTACAGTATAAAGAAAATAAATGAATCATTGTCCAATAACAGAAAACACCTCAATAACACTAATACAGTAGGTAAGTAAAAACCAAAACTCGCAGCTTAAATTACTACTCTTATATTATAGTACTGTTGGTATTATATGAATAATGGAAACATTTATTGAGCCCAATCTTCACCTTTCTGAAAGAGTCACTGAAAATCTCAATTTGAGTGAGGGGGAAGGTCAAATCCAGCGATCTTATCGCTCGTAAAAATGAGGTAGTTGTACAAGTAATTCGTTGGTGTTGATTGGACGTAGAAGAGGTTGTTCGAATGTGTGCGGTAGTGAAGGGTATGGAAGTGTATCAGCTGCAGCAGACTAGGACAATCGATCGAGCAGTTTGATGAGAAAAATGCAGTCAGCTATCTGGCGACGGTGACTGGCTCTTCGTGATCGTTCCCTCGATTCCATTTTTTTAACGAAAGACAACTGATACACCTTCATATTTTACTTCAGGATGCTGTGAAGCTGCATAGAAATACTTAAGAAACAAAAATTGGAAAAAAAGAAACGAACTTCAGTAATGATGTACTTTTTTGCGCAAGGAAAATGCACTGTCCTCTATAACTTGTGTTTTTAACATTTTGAAGCCATTGCACCTAATTGCGTTTTTTCTTCGAAAATTCGCTAGAAAGCGTAGGGGAGTTTAGATGCAAATGAAGCTTATCACGCGGTTTCACTTGAAAATGTTACTCAATTGAGCCAAAAACCTCAGAATGGTCCAAAAAGGTCAATTCTCAAGTGATATAATATATTATGCAGCTATCTATTATCGTAAATTTGGATTGAAATAGAAGTGAGATGACTAAGTAGGTAGATATCAACACCAATAACTGACGGTTATGATGTGGCGATAAATATTTGAGAATCCATATTTTGAGAATACAGGAATTCACATTCAGAAAATGTGAACGGCGGAGAATTATGAACAAGGGCTGAAAATTCCTATGTGCAGTTCATTAGGGTGTCGAGTGGCCGAGAGAATCGGTGAGTTCCAACTCCTTTCACTATAATTAAGGGTTCCAACCTGGCCAAGGCGGTGATGGTGAAGTGGGGGGGATTCAATTTAATTTGTCCTTTGCCCCATTCGTTTGTGGAGAGCTTTACACCGATTTGGTAATAATACTCCCTGCTCCTTTCAAGAGGCACAGGAGAGTTTTAGCGATCCGCGGAGTATTAATTAAGCTTTACTGGTATTTTAAGCTCCTTGATAATTGGCTTCGACCCACAATGGCGTCAGGATCGCAGGCTTTTTGTGAGGCCTTTGAGTTAAAGGAACAGTTGCACCGCTGAGCCACCTTTTGGCGCGTTTCAATTGGTTGAAAAGTGAGAAAATCTTGGAGCGACGTTGGGGGTACTCGAATGTTGAAAACGCTCTCACAAGAGGTGTGGATTACTCAAACTCTTTATTCATGTCTTATCAACACCTATCAATGCCTACCTTAGAAGTAACAACGATCCAAAAATTTGATTTAAAAAAAATCGAAAAAACATAATTTTATTTCATTTGAATTGAATTCGAATTTTTCTGGAAATGTTTTCGAGAATTCCATTTAATTCTGTTTTTGCCAGGAAAAGGGTTAAATTGTAGTTGAAATGTATTGAGGGTACGTATATAACCCTTACATTTAATCCGTCCTATAGACAAACATGTGACGGAACGTACTAAATCACTAGCGACGAAATCGTGGAAACCCATGTTAAGAAAATACAATGTACGAGTATATATACAGAGTATATGAAAAAAAAAAAAATAGTTTAAATATTAATCACTGGTGGTAATCGGACGTGGAGGTGAAAGAGAGCGGGAAGGATGACGGGCGGGGGTGTAGGTTGGGGTTGGATGTGATGTGTGGGAAGGGGGGTGGGGTTGTCTGTGCCGGGTGGCGGTTGTCTGTGCCGGGCGACGGTTGTCTGTGCTGGGTGGTAGTTGTCTGTGCCGGGTGGGAAGGGGGCGGGGGTTATACGTGACTGTGACCACTGACGATCGTTCCAGATGGAGCGGCGTGGCACGCAGTCGTAGGGGGGAGGGGGGGGGGCGACGAAAGAAGGGACGGAGAAGTGGAGTCATTGACAATCACACCACTCCACTCCTCTCCACACTACACCACACCACACTACACCACACCACACCTCTCCACTCCACTCGACTCCCCCTCTACGCCATTTCCGCCAGTGCTGCTCGTTTCGGCGTCGGCCAAACGTTTGTACGTCGAAGATGGAAAACGCAAACGAAAGTGGGTGAAACATCTCAACAGATCATTTATTAATTAATGATATTCAATCAATTAGTGATCCAAACAGAAGTGTGATCTTCACAAAAAAGATAATAAACCGTTGTGTCAAGAATTTGCATAGTTTTTGGTTTATTATCTTCGATAATGAACCATTGGAATCAACCAAATAAAAAGAAAGCATTGGCTGTACCCTTGAAGAAATTCCAGTCATGCATCAGGGCTATAAGAGTAAATCAATAATTAATTATCGAAGAAATAACTTTGATTGGCTGATTGTCTACGGTGTTGAGGTGTGGAATAAGAAAATGGGAATCGATCCAGAAAGATTATGGAAAAATACGGGTAAACTGACCTAAAAATGCTTGCAAACGAGTCTGCAACACATTGGGACATTTTATGTCTTTAAAGAAGGGATTCAGGGGCCTTTGAATTATAGTTTAAATTATGAAGCTTGCATTCGTGTTGACAATACAAATTATTGAGAATGATCACCTGTGTGTAAACAATTATTTAAACAATCACGCTCATACCGCAGCTTGTTGGCCACGCACTCCGCAGTGGTTAACGTAATATGGTTAGGTACATCGACTATCCAACGAGTAGTGAACGATTTTTGTACGATGATAACTGGCGAAGATAAAGTTCCGTAGCAACGAATCGGTTGTAAGCGAAAATCATCAGAAATATTTTCGTGACGATTTCGTGTGACGCTTTTTGTGTAACGTTTTTCGAGTTATGTGCCAGAGTAAAGACATAAAATGTCAACAAAAAAAATCGTTTATATCCACTGAAATATGAGTACACTGTTTACATTAGACCTGTTTACTCTTGTTTTTTCTGACAGAACGCATTGTCAATCATGTTTCTTTTCAACTGCTTTGGTTTTCAGTACACTGAAATCACGATAGACCCATTTAATTCACGGTGAATGAATCAAGATATCAATGTAGTATCTACAGGCTACTCACTTTATTAATACAGGTATTCATACATCTTGACGGCTCATATAAATTTAATTATCGTGGAACGTACATAAAATTCACTTTTATGGTTTCAGGCTATTTCAGCTTTCCAATTTTTTTTTTTTCGCCCAGGCCTGGATTTGAACAAACTGAAGAGCTAGGGAATAGTTAACCGTGCCGTCAAACGGTGATAGAATAAAGCTGCCTACATCTCTCTTGAAATCCAATGTCCTATTTTTCTAACGTCAACGAAAATGTTTGCCGTTAAATTCTGTGAACGGGTTTTTTTTGGCTACCGTATAGATATTGAATAAACTGTAATATTGTACCAGTACTTTCTCAATAATTATTATATTATATTATCCAAAACTTGAATAACTGAGTACAACTTTAATAACTGAGAGAGACAAATGGGGTACCCTAATGAGTTTCTTACTTATATTACTCAAAACATTAATAAAAGCAATATTTTAGAAAAATGCAAGTCATGCAGCATGACTATAAGAGCGAATTTTCGAAGAAACCGCTGGTTTTATGTAAAATGTCTCTATTTTACTGGTTTTATAACCAATTTTGTCTCCTTTTTTGCCGAATAACACCTCAGTTCATGGTTTTTTTTTTCAAATCTGAACACGATGGTGAAGTCAGAATTGCGATATCTCATTACGTTATCAGATTAGAGCAGATGAACCGCGAAGAACATCTCAAGTAACCACCACGTTTTTTCATCTTCAAAGTGCTTCAATTTGAGAACGGAATACGATATCGCAATTCTGACTTCACCAGCGTGTTTAACATTAAAACATCTTCAAATAAAGAGTCACTTGTCAGACTGTTTCATTGTGGGAATTTATGGGTAATCCCCCCCCCCCCCAAAACTCCGCAAACCCCCCTTATGTAGAGTGTGCCAATTCTGCCCATCTACGAAATTAGCCTTTCGATTGCCAAAACAGATTTTCTGTACAAATTAGAACTTTTTATTTCAATTCTATCGAGAGTTGTAACCTGGAATGACATAAATATAACATAATATTATTATGTCATAAGAGTTTTGGTGTCACCGAATTCAGGATGGTCTTAAACGGATTTTTGTATAAACATCTTCAGAAATTCGAGTTTTACAAATTTGGAACCGAGAACAATAGCTTCCTTTTTTCGAAAAGTCGTTAAAAAGGATCAGGGTATAGGATTTCACGTAGTACCGGGTACAAGAAGAATTCAATTTTAATACCTCCTGTTTCCAGTAAACACTGCTTTTCAAATAAGTCATTTTCGTATATTCATTTTCCTTCGAGCCCCCAACTTTTTCATAATGCCCATTCCCATTTAGAAGGTTCTTGTGTGCAAAGGAGTGTCTCATACCCGTTGCCGCCCTGAAGTATAATAACTGAGAACCCCTTGCTTGCACGAATAAAAAGACCTACCCAGCGAAAATCTCTGCTCTCCTGGCTTTGGCGTTTCTTTGGGGGAGAAAAAAAATCTTGAATAGAGGTTTCCCTCGGCTAATGAGTTGCTACGTATTACTACAGCCCAATAAACTTATACTGTTGAGTTGTATTATACTTCAATAGCGTCCGTCAGGGTCTACGAAACAAAATTTAATGTAGTAATTAAATCCGATAGTTGTTGAAGCAGTAATTTGTGATGAAGTTATTTGATATAAGTTTCTCAAATCCTGTCGTGTATATTGACATAAATGTGTAACTGTTAAAAAAAAAATTGTTTACAGCTATGTGTATTTATTTTTAAATTTTGGACAACATAGGTTGACTATACACCGTTGTTTAGATTTTGACGATTTAGATTTTAACTACCTATCTGTTTGAGGATTGACCGCACATCGTTATTTGGGTTTTGACAATGAGATTCTCCCTGTGATCCATGGTGCGATATGTGTATTGCTCCTCTTATTTAAATCGGATTCGGGCCTATAGAGAAAATATTAAGCGATATTCACCACATCGATTCCCGACGCAGCTACCAAGCTCCGAGCGGACGGTTTGCGAGGATTAAGTTACGAGAGCTCTCAGCAAATACCGTCTGGAGGTAAGGTCTTGTTGTTCGGCTTGACGTTAAACTTCGAGGGTTCGACAAATATTTGGTTTCCCACCTATCAGAGAAACCTCTCTCGTGGGCGCAAAAAGTCTGGTAACTGGGGATGGTATCAAAACCCCGACTGGAATATTCTTTCCCCAGAATGGTAAATCTTACTGATTCTCGATAACCAATAAACCGTTAATAATATGTAAACATATTATGTAAACATATTATGTAAACATATTATGTAAACTTACGGATTCGGAATTGAAAATACAATTTGAATGTCCCTGATAATACTATTATTTGTCAATTCTTGAAGATGTGTCGTCCCAACTTGGTCTTGTCAGTGAATAAGCCCATTGAAGGCTCTCTCATAAATGCGTGAGAGTGGTTACGATTAGGCTTTTTTGTCAACCGTATTCACAATGTTTTGACTAAAGGGGTACATGTTTTCAGTGATATCCAAATTAGTATTATGGTAAGTTTTAAATTAATATATAATTTATTGCATTGAATGCAACAGCAAGTCTTCACTATTTGGTGAAGAGTTTTGAGAGCAGCCTAGAAGACGGGTTGAGACCCACAACACAACGATTCTTTTTTTTCCAAATGATGAACAAAACACACTTTACCTACTGAATAAAAACACGGTAGGATGACTACCGACGTACCATTAATGTACTTTTAGGAGGACCCTTACAAGAACATCCTGTAATTTGTCCGAATAACCCGAGAGCTGAAGAAGGCATTGTCTGCCCCAAGCCATATTCCTCTCTTGTTGGAGGGGTGTCGTTTTTGTTGTAGGCATTGAGATTTTGTTACCGAAACCAGATGGGCACAATACAACTGGAGTGTGTCTCTCCTTAACCCTCTACATTCTGGTTCCGGTCTTTCCGCCCTGAAGGATTTGTAGTTATTTCTTTGGTCGGATTGTTTGAAGCACCAAGAATGATTCGAGCAGTAACAAAGACTTGGCGATCATGGCAGGGGCTCAATTACATTCTCGGGTAACATATTAAAATTCCAAGTAGTTATCAATTGATCAATTGGGAACTCCATTGATCCAATTGGTCCAACTCCACATGAAATTTTTAACTAATCAAAGAAATTGTCTGGCACTCACAACTGAATGTGAAATGAGTAAAATGAATTTCCTTGGCAAGAAATATGGTTCTATCGTTGAGACACAGATGACTACAAACTAGGTTTACATTGTGGAGAAGTCTGAATACTCAAAATCTCTAAGTATAGCATTTTTCGCATACCGGATATGCGTTAAGAGGACTGTTCAAATTATTCCCAATGCACATGGTTTAATGTTGACCTTTTGATCCATCAAGTGTTTTACGATCCTCTCAAAATTCGTTACTGACAACTTCCACGATAATGAATTGTTACATTGTTAATGGTACATGGTGTTGCAATTGCACCGTGTATTTCAACAGTAATTTTTAAACGTGAAGTGGAAATATAACCATTCTCCTTCTTAAATCGATTTAAACTTCAGAGTTTTGACATCTGAGTTTCATTGTCCAGAATTTATTATTCCGCAGGGAAATATCAGTATCATATTGAGAAAATCGAGAATTTCAAGAAAAAAACTTAATATTCTGGATGAAACTAATTTTCTTGCGATTGAGAGGATATGCAAATAGCCTGATTGAGGAATTAGGCCGAACCGAACAAAAAATCTCATTTGGCAGTCTAATTTTCAATAAGAGGTAGGCCGAAAAGGAGAAAAAATTGTCATAAGTTAACCGGGAGATGTTGGCGCTGTAGATTCGATGCTATAGAGTATAAGAGATTGATTTCAAGAATCTGTGGATTAGGTACACTTCACAACAGAAATTAATTTAGAAATGAGATATGAAAGTGATTCTAGTTCAGGTTGAGTTATGTGTGAGGTGAAGATTCAGCAAGCGTTATACATCGGAAATAGAATGGCTAGCACCACCAAAGCAATCAGTGAAGGAATCAATCTTCTTTTACAACATTCACCACAATGAGATTAATATCAATAAAAATATGGACATATTTGGTGAACGTTTCCTGCCAATCTTGTGGTGTAATCACATAAAATAGCTGAACAATTGACGATTATAACATTTTCAAAGTCATCGAAAGCTAAAAGTCAGTTTTTCCTCATTGGCCTATGTAGGTTGAGGCTCCTGCATTCTTCATCCACAGTCCAGGCGGTAACTTACTGCGAAGATCGAGTCTCGGTAGTTTTTTTGTGTCAAAGATGGTCTCGTTCGGCTCAGTCAAGATCCTCCTTCAGAGTAATAGCCGCTTTTATCTTGCCTATCACCGCAAAAATTAAAGCCGTTACTTTCACATCGATCCAAGCTGAGTGGAGGGCGGTATCTTTCTACTGGGTTAGCTGCACTTGAGAGCTAACAGCTCTACGGTTCGTCTCTTTGTGAAGATAATGGCTCGAGTGATGACGCCAGAAGCCTTTGAAATTTCCAAAAGAGATTCCACTTACGAATACACTTTTAGCATAGAGTGACTTGTCCAGGAGTTCAACGATGCCCCAACTGTTATTGAGGAAAGTCGTCAAGTAGACGTAGTTCAAATATTACCAGGTTCAACGATGCCCCAACTGTTATTGAGGAAAGTCGTCAAGTAGACGTAGTTCAAATATTACCAGGTTCACCAGGTTTGATTGATTTCGTATATAATATCAATTCATTCTCCGTACATCAAGTAACATTCAAAAATCCCTCGAAATCGCTGAGGCAAATCGTTGGTTTTTCATATTTGATACAAAGTTGTACAAACTCGTACTCTCTGATGACCCTTCGAGGTATTTTATATCCGACCCAATACGAATCATAATTATAGTCATAAATATGATTTAGGAGGGAAAAAATAGGAAATTATGAGTCGTTAGGAACAAAATTATGATTTACTTACGTCCTATGAAAAATGACAACCAAGTCTTCGGACGATGATTTTCGTTATTTCAAGAACCTTTATTGTATTTGTTGTTGACAGGAATCGGTCCTTCATGTGATGAAGTGGTGCAGACAGTTGCTGAGGCCGACAGACAGACGGAAATCATCACCCCTCCAACTTTAGCCGGCACTTGGGTGTCCGACAGGTGAGTTTGACAGCTACTTCAATATAATTTGACTGGCTTTTCACATTTGTTGGTTTGAATAAGTACCTATAATTTTACAAAACTATAGGTTACTATAAAAGTTCATATAAATAGCTGCTAGTGGTCCAAGAAACATACTTCTCAGTAATTCATTTAAAATGTCATTGAATTTATCGGTGTCATTTAACTTTTTAGGGAAGTAAGTTAATTTTGGGCTTTAGTAAATTAAAATATGTTAGCAGGGGTTAGTCTTTAATGTTCGCTGATGATCTCGTGCTGATCGGCCTGTTATAACTGCAATAATGACTGCATATCAAAATTTTTGTTTTTAAAATTTTCAATGTACTTGAAGTACATTTATTTACGACTATAAATTTATGAGAACTATAAATACATTTGGCAATTTCTGATCTCCAAAATATACAGAAATTGTCTGGAGATCAGGAGTTGCATACAAATTAATAATACATAAATTTACACTAATGATCATAAACCATAATAAATCAAAACAAGTCCTAGAGAAAGAGATACATAAAGTGAACAAGAAACTTCAGTAACGGAAAATGAATGAAGGAATTTAAATACTGCTGCATCAGAAACTCATAAACACTTCTTTAAATTGGCTAAATTTTTCATAATCTCAGTGTTTGTAGGTAATTCTATATGGTGTGTGGGGCCTAAATAGCATAACTGCCTTAGATAAAAATCACACTTGGGATAAGGGATCGGTACCATAATACTCTAGTGAAGTCGTGTTAGTTTTACTATTAAATTACATAGTTTATTATAATGTTATTTTATTATTTATGAAGCCTTCACGTGTTTCTTAAGCGCATTAATGGACAAACGGTGTGATATACGAGCTTTTTAGAGCGAAGTTACCAAATTTAATACACCCAATCATCGGTGATGTATTTCCTCGCCATTTGGCCCGTTATCTTCACGCCTCGGCTCCTACTCCCATCAACTCATTCGCTTTTTCCGACCTCCCAACTCTTCGGGATAAAAGAGGATGAAAACCGGCCGTCGGAGAAAAGTCGGAAAATTAATCGTAGAATTAACGACAGAAAAGGGAGTACCGAGGGCGCGAATTTACCGCTTATCCTCGGCCCTCAGTGATAAATTCGTCAGGATCTCTTCGGATGTGCGGGTTGATCGTGGAACTTTATCAGTATTCCTCATTAACCTACGGAAGAGCTTAACGATTTGACGAAAACTGGGACGGTCCGTGGAAATGAGCTATTCCACTTCTTTGGGGTGTGTAATGAACGGAAAGCCATTGAGCCTAAGGTTATGAAAGGTTTTCGAGATGAGGAATTTATCTGGGGCCCTCCAGTGAATTACCAGATCCAGTTATAACCTTCAAAGGGAGAGCGGGGTGTCTTTTGTTGCTGTAATTGAATAAGCTTTCCCGTTTATTATAATCTTTGGAGAAGTGTCATCCTTTGAATTCCAACATAATAACCGCCCTTGGCGAAAATAGTGTTGAAGGCGCCACGTGCATCAACGTACATCACCGTCAAACTGAGAATAGTTATCTCTTTGTTCGAGTAGAGCTTGATATTGTGCTTCATATTCGCTTAAACCTCATTTCAAATATAATACGACAGCGTAAATATCATAAAGTCAAAGCCAAGTCCTTTAACTTTGAGAAAGTCTTATTCTAAATACAGAATAGACAGAAATTGGAAGGTTGGATGGTTCACGTTTATCGCGAATTTTTGAAGAAAAGGAAGTTATTGTTCTCGGTCCAAAAAATATAAAACTCGAATTTCCGAACACATTTTATAAATACCAAAATCCTTTCCAGACCATCCTGAATTCACTGCCAAAAGGCACCAAAAATCGTATGTATACATTTATGTATGACATACATTGTGTCATTCAAGACGATAACTCTTGTTAGAATTGACATAAAAAGTTCAAATTTGCACAACAAATCTGTCTTGGCAATCGAAAGGCTAAGTTCGTAACTGGGCAAAATCGGGCCACTCTAAGGGGGGTTTGACCCAAGTGACGCCTCATTTTCAACACAATTTCAATATCTTATTCCGTTTACAAATTGGAGCACTTTGAAGATGAAGAAACGTCGTTGTTACTAGAGATGTTGTTCACTGTTCATCTACTCTAATCTGATAACCACCGTGTTCAGCGTTGAAAAATCTATGAACTGTACCTACTCGGCCAAAAACGGAGACAAAAATTGTTACATATCCAATACTCTTTTGGTACCTATTGTAAGTTGAAACCGACTTCAATATGCAATTAATTCCACAAAACACATTTTACAATGTAAGTAATTCATTTAATGAACAATAACATATTTGAATAACTAAAATGTATGGCGTGTAAAAAATGTTCACATATGGATTTTTGTGGTTTGAAAGCCTTTAAAAAATCAATAATTAGGCAGTAGGTCGTAGAGATAGACAAGTTTAATAAGTACTAAACTATTCGAAAATTGGCTCATCATGTTTTAAATTTAGCTACTCCTTTCATCGTCGGCTGATGTCGATCAACTAACAACCCTTGTCGCAGAACGGCTCTAGCGAGGAAAGCGGTGGTAATGGGTCTTGGCAACTGGGTGCCTTATCGACTCCTAGTATTGACCCAACGCAACGTTACTTTTTGAAGCGACCGTTTTTCTCTTTATTTTGGATCACGGTATTCTTCACTTTCCACAACTCATCAAAACCCCTTAACTTGATTTTCAGGAATGCATTAAATATTAGATATAATATTTACCTTTATAATGGTTCACTTCTTCAGTTTAAAGTTTCTTCTCCGAAATTCGTTGGAAATGCTTGTAATTTGGAGGTGAGCGTAACGGTTGATTTTTAAGAAGTTGTTCTTGAATAATTTCCTGATTCCTGATTTTGAAGTTGGTAACTCCTAAGAATTTGTTCTTAGTTAAGGTTTCCATTTAAAAGTTGGACAAGTTAGAGTGTAGGTAAATTATGCAACAACGTCTTGTTTCAGAAAGAGTAAATACTTTGTTTCGTAATAATAATAATAATAAAATTAAGATAATAGTGGAAAATCTGGCAGTAAATTAGATGGGCTTGAGTGAGTTAAACCACGCACAATTTGTATTCTAATCTGAATCCGCCACGTCCATGTATTTATTGTTTGTATTATTTTCATTGTCCGTGTTCCAAATACAATGTAATTTGTTCTGAATTATCTGGCTGACAATAAACTTATTTTCGTATGAACTGACAATGTTCGAATTTCCTGTTTTAAAATTCGAGTTGAATCGAGTTAAATCAAATGAGTTTATCTAAAAACTGGCAGATTTTAATTTTTGGCTCTAGGATTCCGCAGTCATTAAAACTTTCTCATTCTCAATATGGGGAACAAATTGGCTGTAGTTTGTAGTAGAATTATTGCAACAGTACAATTTGAACTGTGTCAACATCATTCAGAATTGAGACTTGCTGAGTGAAGAAGAAATAGAAATATCGTTGAGAGCGCAGTCGGTGTGTTCTGAGGCAGTGGGTTTACGAATTCATAAAGTAGAATGGCTTGACAAAACAGTGTATCACTTTTTAATGAGCAGCACGGAACGCCAAAAATGAGAAAAAAATTGTTTTCATCCGTAGTCTGGTGTTCGCTCTTGTCTCCGAGACGAAATTCATGATGACTAAAAATCACATTTGAGTTTTTGATGAATAGGCAACTGTAGTATTGATAGTAAAAATGAGCGTCAATATTTCCTTGTCGGTTTAACCCGAGTGGATATAGAAGACCTCGGGGGATGGGAGCGTTGTTCAATGTTTGATATTGCAAATCAAAAACTACCTCCTCTCTCAGAACGGCGCTGAAGAGAGGTTCACAGTTTCACTTCAACTTTCACTCTATTCTACGGATCTTCTCCGCGAGTGCTGCTCAGGTCTAATTGAGAGGACGGAATCCTGCTAACGCGTCACTGCGGAGCATTCCCATTTCTATCCGTCGAGGAAGTTTTCACCGAACTCTCGCGCCCCTCGGCAAGTAAGTCGGATCCTCGACTTCCCTCTTTAGAACTTGAGCTATTTAGGTACTTCACCACGAGGACGGAGATACGTTGCCCGCAGCGTGCACGTCGCTCGCGAGTTGTAAAAGTCTCTCAAGTTTATCCGGTAGTTGGCAAAGTGCGGTTCCCTAACCTGGACCACGAGAATTATATTTGTATTTACATCCATAGTTGGAGCACTCGAGGCATCTCAAGTTAACGATGTGGTCCTTCATTACACTAAACCTACTTTATATCCATGGGATTTTTCCAGGGCCTATCGAAGTGGCTACAAAGTTGCCTCACAACAATTCAACCGAAATCAGAGTCTTGAGTCTTGAGCATGGCATTCCAGAAATATTGAGCAGTAAAAGGTAGGTCATAGAATGCCGATTTTCATTTTCACAAAAAACACACTTAAAAAAAATAAATACAATAAAATAAAACAATCCAGTACTCCACTTCTTACTAATTTGAGGAGTAGTCTCAACGTCGTTTTATCGTAAGCGGTCTCCTCCTAGCGAGGTATGTTAATTGTCCTTCTTTTAAGCTCATGCTTTGTCTCGATTAATTTAATTCAAATTTTGGTGGTAATTAGGGGCTTTTCTTTCAACTATCGTACAGCTGAGCCATATTTTGGTGAAAATATGATGAAATAGGGGAAAAATTCATTATTGTGTAGAGCAGCGGTTCCCAACCTTTTTTGTGCTACTTCTTGCCGACCTACCACAACCAGTGGATACACTTACTGCAACTTTTGCTGATGACACTGCTATTCTTGCAGTTGGAAACTCAGCTGTAGAAGCCACCAATAAACTACAATCTGCTGTCAACAATGTCCTAAACTGGACTAAGCGATGGAGGATGAAGTTGAACGAAACGAAATCTATCCATATAAACTTCACGAATCTAAAGACAGACGTAATCCCATTAAAGATTTCTCGCAAACTGTGCCTTATGCGGACGAGGCAAAATACCTTGGCATGACTCTCGACTGTAAGCTGAGGTGGAAAGCCCACGTAAAGAAAAAAAGGATGAGCTCAACTTAAGATTCAGAAAAATGTATTGGTTGATAGGGAAACACTCTGAACTATCAACACACAATAAGTTGCTTCTATACCAGCAAGTAATCAAACCAATCTGGACTTACGGGTGCCAACTGTGGGGTTGCACAAAGAAAAGTAATATACAACTTATACAGACGTTTCAAAACAAAGTTCTGCGGTGTATTGTCGAGGCACCTTGGTACGTACGAACAGCTGATCTCCATCGCGACCTACAGATGGAGACTGTTGGCGAAACAATAAAAAAACTTGCGATGGAGCACGAGAGCCGGCTCCACAAACATCCAAACGTCGAAGTACTGAATCTACTGGACAACAGCGGAGACATACGGAGACTGAAGAGGACCAAACCATTGGACCTTGTCATGACTCACTAGTGTGGAGTGATGTGTAGTGGATGTAGATAGTGATCTATATACCACAGAAACGCTCTAATGTATTAGAAAAACGTTGCTAGATGTTGTAATACAGTTGTAACATAAATAAATAAATGATAAAAAAACTTCTTGCCGAAGTTGAAATAGTCGTGTCAAAACGTTTCCGCGAGAAAGCCAGCGAACAGGTGGTGTGGCAACAGAACGGAAAATATTAATCAAAATTTTTCCCAAAAATGTCCGCCATCACTCTATTTTTTCCACGCACCCCCAAAGGGGCTCCCGCGCACCCCAGGTTGGGAATCGCTGGTGTAGAGCAATGAATTTTGTTTGGAGTTTTTGAAAGCACCTAGGAGTGTACAGCCATGAACGTTCGAACCTTTTATCTCGTTTCAAAGGCTAAATTGATTCTTGTTCCGTACGAGTACCTACCGCATTTTCAGGGCCTGCGGTAAAAAGGTGTTTTCTTGTCCGTTCCGGGCATATGAAAAGAGGACTTCATTTCCTCCGTATTGACGGACACCGAAAGGCCTTTTATGTAACTTTTCAGCTCTAAACGATCAGACCGCGACTGTGATGGGAACGGTGGTCCTACCGTTCATATTCATGTTGGTCGACACAAAAACACGCTGGACAGCCAGGAAAACGAAATCTTTGATTGATTTCGTGATGATATTGGCCTTCGTGTGGGTTGACTGTTCCATGTTCACGTGAACTGCCAATTCTGTATTGGTTAGATGCTTGGTTCCTAGTCGTTTTCTCCATTGGGGAACACGGTTCTTCTTTTCCGCCCCCAATGGATTTCGTTGATTCCGTCTATTCTTGTAGTGTACTTTGGATAGGTTCAAATATGATTCGTAAACATTTATCACCTTGAAGAGCATAAAAATTCGAAATGAATAGCCTTCTATTAAATTTTAGTCCCAAACACCAGGTAGAAAACTAAAGCCACTTAGGGAGAGATTAAACTTGAAAATAGAATTTATCAAAAATATCCGGCTGCATTTAACAAACAACGATTTTGGAACCTGCAGGTAAAGGAAACTTTTCCACGCAACCCCCAAAAAACACAACAAAGTTGCGCAATGTTTAGAATAATATTCTAATATTATGCTCTTAAAATGTTTATTTCGAGCTTCCGCGGCCTCATCGGAATAGGCAACAATGCATTTTTTATTATGACCATGAACAAGTATTCAGACTAGAGAAGAATCGACAATATTCGACGCCAAAGCCTCTAACAACAACGCCTCTGTTTAGTCTGTTATCAAAATTACCTAATAATTAAGACAACAATTATTGTTGTCTTTGGTGGTGCATTTTGGAAAATTGACTTCTGACGTCGTAGATCGGTCAAATACATACGTCGTTCCCAAGTATTAATAATTAAAGCTTCTCATAACTCTTAAGCTCGTGCTCAGCCGAGTGGTCTATTAAAGTTATCATAGTCAAAACGTGAGAAATCGATGCTAAAGCACGCGTAACTTTAATAATAGAACTTCAAAATTGCTGTAGCACAGGAGAGAGAGGACCTCTCAGGATAATTACTGGCGTCATTGGCCAACCCCGGAGCTTCGCAAGTTGGTTAAAGCGTCTTTTGGAATTGGGGTTTTGGCACCACCACCTGACACCTGCATACTCTGGAACGAGTAAAGCATTTCCAGTCGTGTAACATCAACTAATAAGCGGATTTTCAAAGTAATCAGAATAAACCAAAACTGTGAAGCCTATGCACTACTCCTGGTTCCTTCTCCTGTATGTGCTCATACATTCATACCGTTTGTCTTATTTCGCCCAGTGAGAATAAATTGTATGCTCTATTCTAATCCATCATAAATTGCGCTTATTACACTCACCAATATTTCAATAATTCAAGTTGCAATCGATTACACAACGAAATTCTAAGATTACTTTCAAGACCCTCCTACAGATTATTGTGTTTAAAAAACACTAAATAATGAAGAATTACCAAACTGTTTATTTTCTCCTTATATGTTGGTATTCGAAATCTACATTTATACGGTTTTGACAGCGTATCTGGCAAATGGGAGCCCTCACTCTGAATACTCTGAAAAACCGTTTTCTGACGTTTTCATGAACTCTTCCAAGCATTTCAACGGGTTCTTGGGCCTTCTGATGTTGTTCTTGAAGGCTTTTAGGGTCCTAGGACGATCATTATAAACCTTGGATTTAGTTAGCCCCACAGGCAAAAATCGCAGGGGGCTAAATCTGGTGACCGCGTTTGCCAGTTCAAGTCGCCTCTTAGGGAGATGAGTTTCCTCTCAAAAAATCCACCACTCTCCCTGCTATGTGGGCAGTTTCCCCGTCCTGCTGAAAGCAGACGTCGTCCAGTTATATTTCATCCAATTCAGGCAAGAAAAACTCCTGAGTCATGGTCAAATAACACGCCGAGTTGAAGGAAAGACTTTCTGGGGATGTGACTGGTTTCTGATCGTTGACACATTACCACTCGATTCAAATGCACTTACCCACGAATCGGGAAGTCGGTGGGGGGGGGGGGGGGGGGGCGAGATTGAACCGCAGACGAAAGGCTCGTTGCACGAGGTAGTAGGCTCTAAGCAAAACGTACGCTGTTCCACAGAACGCAACATCTTGGCAACTGAAGGGGTGTGAGAAAACAAAATTCCCAATAACAACATCCAAGGAAAAGATGAAAAGACTTTGTGCTTATTCCATTTTGTTATCCATCTGTCTTTTGCGCTCCACCCTGTATTATGTGTGATGAATAATTTACCACCCACTCCAGTATCATGCTTAGAAGTTCTGAGGTGTTGATGACTCCTGACATAATGATCTGGACAATACTTGCAGGATCATGACCGATAAGTGTTCAATTTCTTATAAAGTCAACTGATGCATTCTCAAAGTGCCACCAAGATGTGTACAAATGTAGCCATCACGTGTAACACCATGTAACAATCATTATCTACCAGCGGAATGAGGACCGGGATCACATTATGAAGCAACTTCTCAAACCGTTTATCCGACGCCGTAAGAGTTATCAGATCATAGCGTCCCTTCCCGAAGGCATCACAACTTCGCCGAACATCCAAGTGAACTCTGCCAAACTTGCCGTAGGAATCCTGTAGTTTGAGCACCCCGAGTTGGTAACTCCTGAGCATCATTTCCGACCAAACTTGCCCCCAAATCCAGTCGGTGGAAAGGGAGTGGAGAACCCTAAAGTTATTAGTCCCCTCGGCGTTCAAAGGGTCAGGGTCGTAACTGGCCGGAAGTGGCCGGCGCCTGCTTGGAGAGTGTATTCGGTGGCAGGTGCCACTGACCGGTACACCGATGTAGATTGACGGGTCAGTTACAACTGGAAGAAACCCTATTCCCGTGGAAGGAATCGAACTGAATATGACTAATATGCACTGACCTGTATGATGAATAAATTCTGACCACTCTAGAATCACCCTTGGGGTTCAATTTGTACATACATGAATTCTGAAGGCACTCTTCGTGCTATTAGTGAACCAATCTATAGAAGAACGGCATCCTAAGTTTGCTTTCATTCGCGTGTTAACCTACTACCACTCATCATATCACATTAGTAGGATGTAATTACATGTAAATCCAGGGGTTTGGTCCTTTTCAGCCTTCGTACATCGCCGCTGTTGTCCAGAAGGTTCAGTACATTAACATTCCTGTGCTTGTGGAGACGGTTTTCATGGTCCGTTGCACGACTTTTAACAACTTCGTTCACCATCTCTACTTTATGGTCACGATGGAGATCATTCGTTCGAACATACCAGGGGGTGTTCGAACTGTGCTCCTGAGAATGTTGTTTTCCGTTGTTTGGATTATTTTCAAGTCGCTCCTCTTAGTGCAGCCCCATAACTGGCAGCCGTAAGCCCGAATTGGTTTCGTCACTTGCTCGTACAGCAGCATTTTGTTATGTATAGCCAGTACAGCTTCTTGAATTTCTTCCTTCTTCTTCACGTGCTCCCTCCAGCGGAGCTTGGCGTCCAGAGTCATTCCAAGGTACTAAGCAGTATCAGAATATGGGACTTATAATGAATAGCAAAGATTCGAAAATTTAATGGCCCTAACTTCCGGCAGTGCTCTAAAGTTTATTTATTTTAATATCATATACAATTAACGGCAATTTCTTTCAAACCTGCTAATTAACCGTTTTCTTCTTCTTCATGATGAATTGCTGAAGAAGGGATCGGTTCTTCCACAAACGGCGAGGACTAAACGACTTCTTAGAAAGAGCGTTTTCATATCGCGCCCAAATCCTGTAAAGTGTAATTTGACACCCTTAATAGGGGGTAGGTATGGTTTAAAACCCTGAATAGTTAACACCGATAATAGTTCTTCTTGATATTGAATAACAAGTATCTACATCGTCAACTCCTAACAGCGTGATCCGAGCATTTGTATACAAAGACAGATTCAAAGAATAAACGAAATATTGAAGCGAATGGATTTAAGATTGTAGTGGTATGAAAAATAAAAAGGGTTCTTTCAATCTCGCCAATTAATTCTGACATATTGTGTTGTTGATCTCTGGTCCGGAATGATCGGGGAACTAACTGCGATCAGGGGAACGTTTTCTAACTGCAATAACAAGGACGTCAGCGTTCTTGATTTATCGCCTAAAGAAGATTTCAGGTTATTAGGGACTCCCATATTTTATCACAAGGCTCTCTCAAACGAAAGAGGATCGGTATAGTGCTCGCGTCTGAATATATAGAAAGAATGGTGATTTATGTTACGCGAGCTGCGAAGCCCTTGAAAGAAACACCCATTCAACGCTCTACTTTACTTGGTTCGAACATCTCGTTTTATATAAAATACCTGTGCATCTAGTTGTAACCGAGCATAGGGCTTAGGTGTATTCAACTCTACGTTGACATTGATGAATTTGCATTATGTTCGCAAGTATCCCAATAAATGACGAAATTATTAGGTTATGAGGTTTGGTGAACCCCTCGCCGTATGATGGATAAAGTTCATTGAAAATACTTGTTGACTACACAATGAAAATCATCAAACGACATTTTTAAATACATATATGATGTAAATGCGAAGTGACATGGAATCAGGAGTTTCAAGAAAATATGTCATTTGAGATGTCGAGGTATGCGGTTCGCTCGTTTTTCTGATAAAGCAGGTAGTATTAGCGACGATGTCAACTGAAAACGGGTAAGGAGTTAGTAATGAATGGTTAGCTGAGGCCTCTTGATCCTGGGGAGGTTAGGCAATTATGCCCACCCAGAGGGTTGTCAAGACTGTATTCACAGAGCCGGCCACCCTCAAGCGGTGGAATCAAAAACTCGGGAAGGAACACTCAGCAAACCATTACATTAATATAGGTACTTATCATACCTGATGTATTATTAAAATAATGGTTGTATAAATATAATACCAACCTCAATTTCGGTTATTAGGTGGATTTCATTGCACAGGAAATTATGGACATCCTTTTCTTGTTTTCTTACTATGAAGGGAGTCATTCCTAACCTCTGTTGAACCCATTCGCATTTTCATATTTTTCTTTTCTGTTTTATGCCACCTGTTCGAAGACGATGACTGACTGCCAATACTGACAAAGTCTAATCATATCCTGGCAGAGGTACACATTATATACTCCATAAGTCCCGATTCCCAACAGCCGCACATACCTACTATGTCTAACCTCCCGCCTGTCACCACATTTCCCGTCACCGCTCCCAATCTTCTCCCTTCGCATTTTTTTCCCGACCCCGGAATTTCCGCGCGGAATCCGCCATTTGATTCTTCTCACAATAGAACGACAACAGGAGTAAACACGTTTTCTCCACCCGTCCCATGTAACCACCTTACCCTCATCCAGTCAGAGTGTCAATCAGTCTGTCGAAAAAAGGAGTTTCCATTGTCGCCTGGAGCGTCGACAGAACCGCCCTCATCCATTTGGTCGACAGTCACTAGCCCGTTGAAAAACCGGACTCACATCTTTCGTCCGAGCCATTTACTTTGTCTATTGTTAGTATTAATGGAACGAATTGACCACTGTTTGGCGTATAAGAAAAACATTTATTAAAACGAATGTTAAGTTAGAAAAACATAATATGTTATAATATATAAAACATATTATGTCAGTTAATAAGTTAGAAAATCGATTCCGCATTCCTTATGAGAAAAATGTATCTTTATTTTTTAATCAAAAGTCTCTACAGGTGTATTTACAGCGTGTATTTGCAGCGTAGAGACATATAATATCTGGCCCATCATTTCAAGTGCATTAATACCCATTTCGAGGGTACGTTGTTACGGAAAGCCCAATCACATTTTCGAATAATTTTTTGTTCATCTTTGGATTTCGCAAACAAAAACTTGAATTTTATCAAACCCTTGTACCTTCAAAATTGCTGAACTTTGGACATATTACCATATTCCGTCATAATTGGTAATTTTCATAATGGATTTTTGGTTTATTACCCTCGATAATCCCCCCTCCCACCCTCAAAATGTTTACATTGTTACGAAATTCACAAAATTTTACATTTCTAGATACGTGGATTCCAAAAATCCGTTTAAAAAAAGCCGATCGTCCGCCGTCCGCGGTACTTTGCCCAGTTGCGTCAAGCAAAAATTACGCGATTTGGTCAATGGGATTGGTCAAACGAATTTTGAACTTTTCAAAAATTCATATCGCGAAAACTCCTATAGGAACTATCGCTTTTAGTTACATTTAAATGAAGTGTAATTTTTAAACATGATTAAGATCATCCAGAGCTTTGTTGGAGGGCTCAAAGGTGGAGGGTTATGTTCATTCTGGCCCGGCTGGTTCACATTGGTGATGAGTCATCGAGTTATTAAATAATAATAATTGTCAATAAATAATAATAACAATTACCTATTAATTATTATTAATAATTGATAATAATTTTTAATCGGGAATAATGATTAATAATTAATTATCACATTATTGCCGAAGTAGGTAAATGGAAATAGAATCCTCATAATTATATTGGTACAAATAATAAATATTATTTATAAATTATTTATTATTATTATTTATTAAATTATTATTATTTATTATTAATTCATCATCTCTATAATCGTTTCATTTCGTGATTTATACAGAAGAGAATAAACCGTTGTCAAGAATTTACAGAGTTTTGCTATTCAGTATTTGGAGTTGATTCTAAAGGTGTATTATTGAAAGTAATAATGTACAACGAATGAGTAGTATTATGAGTTTTACTGGAAGTGAAGGGTCCTGGCGAGGGCAAGATAAGTTTTTTCCTGGTTTTGCATTTGATTTTGTCTGAAGGGAATATATATAGGAGCGTTAAATAATGCCCAAAGAATGAAGACATAAATTATCCGACCCGTAGCAGGAGAGAATTGCCCCACTTTGTCCCTTCCGTCTCCGACCTCTTCAAAACCCCTCCTGAGGCCTTGTGTTCGGTAAAACCGCCGATGACGTCGAGGGATGATCTATCATACGGATGGCGTGGAAGGGAGCGCCAACATCATGCGGGTTGAATCCGATTGGTGAAGGGGGAAGGATGGAGATGATCCCCAGGGATGAACGGGACTTATTAATGAGATTTCCCTCTTGTCCTCCCGTTGGTCGGTATCGTTGAAACGCCATTGGCGCCGCGAGCTCAACCGCCGCTAACCGTCAGGATTGTGATGTACAAAACGAATTTAGTGGACGAATCAAATTGCGGACTCTAGGAATTCATAAAGCCAGGATATCGTTCGTACAAACGACATCACCAATTATGTTGATGTCCGTGGTTTGTTTGATTCGGCAGGAATGATGGGGGCAGATGGGAGGTCGTACTTCATAGGGGTCACAAACGAAATTCGAGAGATTTTAAATTTTTATACCGAAATTCCCATCTCATTTCGTTCTTGGTGGACTATAAACAAATCGTAGCCAAATTATTAACTTGAATAAAGATTCAGAAATTGTAAAATCAAGAGTTCAACTAAGTTCATCAAAAGCCATAATCTCAAAAAAAAAAAAAAAAAACCACTGCAAATTCTTGACACATCAGTTTATTATACGAATTTTTTATTTATTTGTTTATTATTAGTTTATTAGTATAATATATTATATTGTAATATTAAATAAACATTATAAATAAATAAATATTATATCTTCGATAATAAACCATAAACGCGCCGAAGATCTCCGTTGTTATCCTAAACGTTGAGCATCATGATGCGATGAACATCCTTAGAAGCTTTCATGAGTACTTGGGGGTAGTTTCATTGACCATCTGTACCCTGCGGTCTTCCTAGTGATCAGTTAGGTAACTATTCTCTACTGCATGAAATAGTATAATAATTATACTATTACTACCCGGCACTAACCGCAGTTCTGTGCCTGAAGTACATAATTATAATTATTATAATTATGTACTTCAGGCACAGAACTGCGGTTAGTTCCGGGTAATGAATTGTACTTTGAATTACAAGAGGAGTTGTAATTAAGTTTTCAAATGGGTTCGATAAAGAGATAAATTACGCGCCATAAGAACGCCCCTGATGAGTTACGACCGACGTCACCTCCCTCCCGCACAGTCGACGTACCTCACAAAGCCCTATTGCGTTGTCGAAACCAAGGATGTAAACCAAGAGGAGAACAAGACACTGCTATTCCATGACCCCGTTCGAGAAGACTCCCAGCACTATAAATTTGTTACTCCAACGTCTCCCTCCCACTACTTCCATCATCCCGTGCTCTGCCCTTATTGTTGACCCGTTTCCTTGATATTCATCTTGGCGACGAGGATGGCGTTTGCCGCCGCTGAAGGATAAAACCTACTGAACCAAGAACCTTAATCAAGTCGTCGCGGTAAAACCCTGCAATTATTCAGCCAGAACATTTCACTTCTTTTTTCCCGACATTATAAGGATAAGTTTTCAATTATTTCTTCCCACAGGCCAAGTTTCGTATTAACGGTACTAGTTGAGTATAAAGTTTTTACGAGGTCGACGTTTTTATGCGGTAGCCATGGAAATGGATAGGACAAGTTTTTGCCTTACACCCAATGGGGTAATTTGGGAGAAACGTAATTAGTTAGAGAAACTACCCACAACCAACTGGATACTATTTTACTCAATTTCACTCGATTCATGAACCACAAGAACCCAAATTTGTATATTTCTCTAACATGCCATCTCACTACTGTGAGTACACATAGGCCGGATGACGACGTCCTTACATCAGTAGCTCTCACCTCTAGTCCTCGTCTTGTTAGTGATGTTGCTAAACACAACATAGAACCTACTATTACTGTTGATTTCATGATTGGCTCAAATTTGCGAAGTAACAAACTAAAGCCTCTCCGTAAAGAAAGCATAGTGATGGGTTGCACGTCCCTCCATCAGCTCGGGACAAGAGCCTTTTTGTCCATTCACGATTGTGTGAATTCAAAAATTGCGAGGAAGTGTCATGAGGTTTGTTCATCGTGCTGTTACAACGCTATGAATGGATGTTTTCGAGCGTTTATAATGCTCTGTGCTGCGTTATCTGGTAATTTATGAGTTTCAGCGGACGCTTTCCCCGCCAACAAAAGAGCTATCAATCCAGTTTACAAGCCCAATAAAAAAGAATTATTCTTTTTTTTTTCGTATCTTCGACGTCATTAAGCCCACATGTCGTCTCTGGATGTGTACCTATTTCCGTACTGTGTGCCCGGTGCCATGTTCTGTACTTCGTTATTTTTTTTTAATCCAAGATTCATAACCAATTCATAACTTTTGTAGTTAAGCTTTCAAATTCAAAGCCATTCTGAGTTATGGAGTGACTTCCAACTGAAGACTGCTTGGTTGGAAGCAAGCGTTTTGAATTGCTGACAAGGGAACCCCATTAAGTCCTACGCTTCAAAAAGCCAACGCTGATGATGATTCCGAAGCCATGTTAATAAACTAATAATGATTTCATAATGAAAATATAATGATCAACGTTTCTTAGGCATGGAACCACGTATAGGTACTTGAGTTTCTTAGTAAATAGTTGGAATTTCCAGCGATTCATCATGAATTAAAAATGTCGCTCCCTGCCTAAACAAACACGTCTTAGAACGTAGCGCCTTTGAACCGCGCCCACAGGCCCATTCTGGCAATGAAATTAGTAATTTAACATTTCTCCAGCACTGTGTAGGTAGGAGTCTGAAAGGCGGACGTGTAGGAGGCCAAACGACGACCATTTACACTGCGGTTGGTTGCTAGTGCGAACTACGTAACGTACAAGGGACAAGAGACATGAAACAGAAAGTGAGAAAAACCGCATTTTCATTCGCTACGAGAGTGTTCGTCTAGACTTATTCAATTCATAATTTCATACGTAAGAGAGAGGGAGACGTTGAGACGGCGAGAAAAACACGGTTTCATATTTACATGGGCCAGTTACTTCTTTCTCGACACCTCTACTTGACGTCCTGCGACACAAAGCATGACAATAACGAAATTCGTGTGAGTAGAATAAAGAACGAAATGAAAACAAGCGAAGAAGGGGTTTCAATTCAAGTAAAACATGTTTACACCATTCAATTTAAGTTAAGAATGTTCTCCGTCAAATCTTCACAGTAGGTTTGAACCGAAACTGCTTTTATAACAAACAAACTAAAAATCTTGAACTCAACGGATGCTCAAATAAACCAAAAACAACAACAGTAAAATCCTGAATCCTAAATTTACTGCCAAAAGACATCAAAAATCATATGTGTATAATATATAATATTCATTATATTCATTGATTGTAGGATATAGATATTGTTATACAGCTTAGCAGACAATTTTCGCCCATTCAACCCTCGTTTTTGTAGTATGCATACCAACATGTTGAGAATCTATATCGCTGGATGCTCACATGGTAATTACAATTACTAAAAAAAAAAAAAAAAAAAAAAAAAAAAATTTACTCCGAACAACATCAAGATGGTCTTTCACAAGACTTCCCTCGTTTCGCTCTTTTTACGCGCTCAAAGAGAATGCCTCGAGTTGCTGGAGGAGCCCTCCAGTTAGTGTCTTTTTAATGTGAACAAATGGGGCCGCAAAACGGAAAGGGCCCCTCCTTGCCAGCGATTTATGCTCGTTTTTTCCCCTTCTCATCCCTTCGGTAATAGCATCCCGGATAGAATTTTAATTAAAATGCCTTGATCCTGTACAGTTGACAGAGGGAGACGACTAGAAATAATGGGGTGGTAAATTGTTTTCTGATGTTGATCTTTACACGATTTGCTGACAAACGTCACGTAAGTATTGGTGTAAAGGATAAAAGTTTTAGCAGATATCAATGTACAAGGTCGGACCGTTGATGTCATTGTCAAACTCATTGGCCGCGAAATGCCTTCATCGCACCCAAAAGACGGTTTCAGGATAATAGGTACATATTTTCCAGCTTCACCCAATCTATTTTAATTATAAAACTCAAAGTTTGTCTGTTTGTTTGAACTGTATAGACGGCCAAACCGCTGTACCGATTATGATAATATTGCTCCATTGCGAGTAGCAAGTTAACTGTAATTACAGAGATGGTTTCTGTCGATATTATATTTCACATACCCGATTCCTACATCGTGAACGAGGCTTTCCTTAGTATCGATGCAGATTGGAACGATCTCACTTCCTTCCCGTTTTCTACCGAGATCCGTCAGGGACTGATTCTCCCTTATCGAAGAACTATTTGAACTATTCTGTAACCATCAACCTCCTAATAATAATTTTTTCCTTATTATCTACAGCAATTCTCCTACCTACAGCAATCTCTCAAGCGAGCGAAGCGAACCACAGTCAAGCAAAGTTGGCCAAGCTTCTAAACATCACGTCGGTTCTAACTTCTCGCCTGTTCACCCTCGGGCGCTGAAATTCGGTACACAGCCGCTTGTGGCCATGGGGGAGTGATTGGGCGGTACCAGCTGAGAGAGCGATAACGCACTGGTAACGGCTAGTGAACATATAAAACGTACTTATCCAACAAATCATTGATGACTTTACCCTCTGTATGATAGAGATCCCTCCCGTATACTTGTGGTTACCTATAGTTTGATGCAACAGGAGGGACCTCCATGACAGATGTACCCTGTTCCACCCCAAGGATATGAAAGATTATCAACACCTGGAAGATTATGCAACATTGAGAGAGCTCGGCCATATAAAGGGATATGTTCATCTCCTCTTCGCCAAGCCTTCTCCTGCCGATGCTTTCGAATAAGGACACACGATATCCAACCAAAGACCAATCTATTGCTGTTGGCTGCGTAAGGGTTTAAGTTCAAGATCAAGAAACTGTTCATGGCTTACCACACAGGAACTTCAGGCAACAGAACATTTGCGATTTCCCATATTTCAACGTAGGTTGATAGATCAAAAAGTTCAGGAGTCGATGGGAAGTAGTTGGTTATCACATTGTCGAATATTGTTGTATGATAGTTCATCAGGTAAAATATCGAACTTCTAAATAATCTACATGTAAACATCCTTTCTGTATCACTTGTTGTTTTCCATCCATCTGGTTTATTTTCAGCCTTAAAGAAACTTCAAATTGGATGCTTGGAAACTTGTTAATCCATGAAAGTTATTTCAAAACACAATCAAAACTTCGGAGTTTTAAACAAACTCAGTTCAGTAATTTATGGGTTTAAAATCGGATATTATAATATTCGAACCCCTCGCTGTCGAATACTTGACTTGTTTCGACTCAGGATAAATACTTCAAAACAAATAATTTGAAGCTACAGATATACACTTTCGCTACCAGCTCTAAATTTCCCTCGAGAAATAAGAAAAATACCGATATAATAAGAAAATACCCGATGAACAACTTGGACCGTGAAAAACCACGACTCTACTTTATATTTATATCGATCTCGTTCAGAAAATCTATTATAACCCTAAGCCAAGACGAAAGGCCCCTGGTCTTTCCTAAAGATTCGATTTAGGCCTTCAAGTTCCCTTTGGGGCTTCCCGAGAGGAGAGCAGGGCGCTAATGAATATTGGCGAAATTAGGGAGGTTGAATTAGTCCCCATTGGTTGCCCTTAATTTCCAAACCGGTTGCCCTCCACTTCTTCACTCTTCACTTCACTACTTCTTTACTCTTTGATTGAAGAAAACCATTAGATGCCTCTCAACGCCTATTGCAGCAAGCTGAATTCAATAATCGTTTCCATCAACACCGCGTATAATTTCGAGTAAAACACCACAATCGACATGATTGCAAATATTGCGTTCCAAGTCCCGATAATATGTAAACATGTTGCCTAATGGGTTTGTTTTGTATCACATCGGTTCAATTTCGATGGACGCTCGGCTGAGAGGTTCTGATTCTCTCAAATACCACCGTCATTTTTGTCATTCGTTTACTTTTCGAATTTCAATAACAATCAACTCGACTTAGACAATGAATGAATGATGAATGATAACATGTTTATTTACAAAAAAAGATCTGTACAATATTATACAGGCTATGGTAATATTACGGTCAGCCGGAGTTCGCCATTGTAATGGTTAGGAGAGAGTTTTAATACTCGTACTTATGATGTTTTGTATTAGTGTCATTCCGCTTAGTTATTGTTAGGTTTGCTCACTTTACATTTAGTTACTTATCTACTATTTCTATTACCTCTCTGTGTATATATCTACATTGTGGTGATTTGTTAAATTCCAGCTAATTTTATATTTGCATCATTTTTTATTGCTCTCATTTGCTTGTTCTCGTATTTATGTCAGTTGTAATTTAATTCAGCAATTATGCTGCGGCGACAGGCCCAGGCTGCCCTCACGAAGCTGTAACAAGTGTAAAGTAATCCCCTCAAATAGTTACTGGCGTTCTTGGGAAAACATTAAGAATAATTCCATATATATATATCTTGAATCCATGTACTTTTGCCATGATTTCTTTTCCACTTCGGTCGTCTTTCATCAAAACCCGCCAAACAAAATGATGATATTTTTCACAAGTTCCTCCCCACCTATTCGGTTTCCAATACACTCTTCCCGGGCGATATGGGGCGTTCTAATATCAAACATTGAAGACGAATCTGATTGCTGTTAGTCAGAAAGCGTCCCTGCACAAGAATGGTTTGAGTATATGACGAACCGATATAGTTGGTTCCGTGTTTTGAATGTGGCCCTTGAAAAGGGGCGTTATACATCTATTTCCTCGAGCGTCGAAGGAGCCAATATCCGGAACTTCAAACGTCTCGGAAAACCCTCTCACCTGGTCTCTTGGTTCCTGTCTTCATCAGAGTTTGGTAGTGCCCTTGGAAGTGGTTTTAGAAAATATCCCTTCATTATCACGGACTGCAAAAACAGAAATAGGGCGAGATCCTGGAAAATCTATGAGTGTGAAAGACTGAAATATTGTACTTTCTAGATAAACGTCAGTGTTGGTTTGTATGAAGTATTTTTCACAGGCCGCGAAACCCGCGTTGATAATTATAATAAAATAATAACTTGAACTCTCCGGAGCTAACGAACCAACTATAAAATACATCATTGAATTTTTAGTTGGAATAACAAAGTAGGTATGTTATACCTATGCTAATAGTTATGATACCCGAGAGGCAGTTACTGAACCAGCTATTAAAACACTCGAGGATGAATAATAATATAATCATTAGCACTAATGAAGTACCGAGTTAGGGGGAATGAGATCTCAGAACACTGAGCAACGAAGCTCAATTTCAGTCGGATCAATGGGGTTAATTTGATCGTTTCTCATATTTTTCCCAACCTCGACTTTTTCTTACCTCGTAGAAATAATCTCATTAGCATTCAAAACGAGTTGAGCTCCGTGGTTTAGCGGTGGTTGAGGGGCCCTTAGAAGAAATCGAGGCTTAAGGAGAACCCGCATTTCCAAGACCCGTAGCATGTCACTGAAGGAATTTACAAGATTAGAATTTGATCTACGTCATGAGTGTTTTTATTAGACTGCTTTAGACGGGACGCATGCAATTTTTTATAGTAGTTCCAGTATGAATACAAAAAGTGACAATTTTCGTCAGTTGATACAATAAGAGGTGTTTTTATCAGCAATGAACAACAAATGCCCGATCTGAATTCACTCCGAATGATTCAGGGAGATAGAAAACGCTCTAGGGACCGAGAATGAGACGAAAGGTGTCGTCTCGAGGGGGAGAAGACATGATAAAGTCAACACTTCGGACAATAATTGAAGAGCTGCCAAAGATAGCGGTAGGTTCGGCTGACTCTAGGGAGACAGTGATTTCTCCCAACCTTGCCAACAAATCGTCAGGTCAAGATAAATCTTTCAAGGGAAATTCAATTCTGAGATACTCGTACATCGTATTTGCTCAAACTGTCACGAGCTTGATTTTGATTAATCATTTCTCAATAATGAACCGTTGGGATCGACTAAGAAAATAAATAAATGCAGCATGGCTATAAGAACGAATTTTCGAAGTATTAACTGGTTTTATGTAAAATTTCTCAATTTTACTGGTTTTATAACAAATTTTGTCTCCTTTTTTGCCGAGTAACGCCTCAGGTTACGGGGTTTCAACGCTGAACACGATGATGAAGTCAAAATATCTCATTCTGTTATCAGTAGAACCGTGAAGAACATTTCATAACAACCACGTTTCTTCATTTTCAAAGTGCTATAGCACTAGACGGAATTGGGGAATTTCAAGGTGGAAAAAATTACCCATTAATTCCAAAAATGAAACAGTCTGACAAGTGACACCTCATTTTAAAGATTTATTAACGCTGAACACGATGGTGAAGTGGGAATTGCGATATCTTATTCCTTTCCCGAACTGTATACAGTTCGGGAAAGGAATAAGATATCGCAATTCCCACTTCACCATCGTGTTCAGCGTTAATAAATCTTTAAAATGAGGTGTCACTTGTCAGACTGTTTCATTTTTGGAATTAATGGGTAATTTTTTCCACCTTGAAATTCCCCAAACCCCCTCTTGAAAAAACCTTCACGGTTCACCTTATTCATCTTATTCTTCTTCACGGTTCATCTGATAACGGAATGAGATATCGCAATTCTGACTTCACCATCCGGTTCAGCGTTGAAAAATCTATAGACTGGATGAAATGAAGACAAAATTTGTTATAAAACCAGTAAAATGGAGACATTTTACATAAAACCATGCATTTCTTCGAAAATTTGCTCTTACAGCCATGTTGCATGACTGTGGATTTTTAATGCGATTTTCTGATTCTACGTATCTTAAAACATAAACCCTCAAATTACGAGGGGTTACAATTTTTCTTCTCCTGGTCGACAGAAATTTTAACCACCAAGTTTTCCACAATTTTTTTCCGTCTAGATCACTGTTCTGCGTGGGATATCCTTGTGAATCCCATTACTAAGTCAAATAATTGAAGAAATGAACTATAATATTTTATGTTAGTTCGACCAGATGTCATCTCCGAGTGAAGAGTGGGGGATCGGTAACTAGTTATTGTCACAGAAATTCTAAATTTTTTGTAATTCGCCTTGTTAAAATTCAGCTAATAATCATTTGTGTTGGTTTGATTGCACGTTATACATTAACTTTTATTTACCTTCTAACACTTCGTTGCGCATTCAAACCCGCTTTTATTACAAATTAGGAGCTTCGTGTTCAAGTTTCCTCGTTTAGAAAATCTACGTCAGCGAGTGAGCGTTTCATGCTCGCACGTGGTGAATAGTAAAGTTACGAGCTCTTTGATGAGGATAAACTAGAAGTTTCCGTAAATTCATAAACGGTGTGTGTGGGAAGGGGGGGGGGGGGTTGGAAGGAGTTATCGGGAAATCAACAGAGCTATTCAATTCATTACGACTCCCGCTTTCTGCTAACGTGCTCGGCATTGTCAGGTCTGGTTTACCCGCTCGAGCTCTGTCAGCTAAACAATAATAGAGTTAGCTACCTCTGTGCCTCGTGGCTGTGCTGAAGGGACACATTGGAGGGTTCCGAACTCATCAGCCGGCAACACTCCACAAGTCTTTAGAGGTTTTAATTTCGCACCGTATAGGCCTCATTTTGATCTGGAGGCTGTTGAGTTCATTGAAGGTAGCATTAATGAGATTGTACAATAAATTGACGTAGATTGTGAGGTATCAGTTAATGTCATTTGGTAATTAGATGTGATTTTGATATTGAGATCTAATGAAAGTTTTCCGCCTGTAATTTGTTACTTTCCGATTCGACACATCGAGGACTTCATTTAATTATAATTGAGAGGGAATCATCTACAAATACACCATAGCATATAAGTAGGAATCCTTAGTATGTACTTATCTTGCTATAAAGGGGGGTTGTGGGAAGTAAACAGGGAACAGGAAAATGTTGGTGGTAGGCGTTAGGGGTAGGAGGATTATGTTTCTATATGCACACTCAACAGAGAGGTGCGAAGCACCGAGCATCCTATATACGTGGCTGGCAGCAAAATGGATATCAATCCTTTTTGCGACTGAGGACGTTCTTTGGAGGGTAAGTATCTGTATACGTAGGTACTCAATTCATTATATGAGCCCGTGCAAGGCAAAGTGGGGTGAGTAATGTTTTTGTCATTTTGAGATAATTGCAGGTAAAGTTTTGAGGTTATCAACAACTCCGAAAACATGGTATTAATATGAACTAGTTAGAGATGGTGCCGAGACATCCTTTAGTTTCTAGTTTCGCCGATTTCAATCTCTGCGGGCTTCATCGTTGTAGGTAGGTTAACATAGTATTCATGGTGAATCGGGGGGATGAACGGAAGGGGGTCTAACATGGCCTAAGTCCCAGGCAGAAGTCATAGGCCTTCGAGTTCGTACAGAGGGGTATTCGGTATATTGGAAAGCAAAGAGGGCCGTCCTCCTTTACCTCACATATTATGTGAGTCGAATAAAGAATTTCACATCCCTCAACCGCAATGGCCCCGCAACAGTGGATGAATTCAATCTGTTTGGACAAGTTTTATCTATTGGGCATCGGCCTGATTTGGCGTCGATGATATGGAATGAGTTCGAAAGTTCTACCATCTTCGCATGTTTTTGGTAGGTTTGGCTCATGGCGGACCATCTATTCGAAGAGTTTTCATAAGACCAACCAATGAATCGAAATATCAATCTCAATAAACGTTCAACGCCTACTCTCTTTCACCACATACATCATCTTTCGTTAATGGGATATCCAAAGCCCATCTGTTATAAAATGTTGTAAGGCTGTTTTTCTCTTTCATGGTATTGGAAAGGGCTCAGGGGGAACTAGTAACTTTCCTTCAATTTGCGCCAAAAGCACTCGCGAGAAACTCGGGATAGTAGTGGAAGAGGAAATGTTCACAAGAATAATGGTTCGGGAGCATCATTTTGATATTACTTGAATATTATGGTTTTCTGTTGGTATTTTTCTATGTGATTCTCGTAAAATAGGCCGTTATAACGCCTCTGCTAGGTACGGTAGCACAAATGTACCGAGACATAGGAAAGTCAAGCTCTACTTAAGGATTCGGTGAAAATCACACCTTTCCTCACTCGTTTGTTTCGTGCTGCCCTTCTGACTCCGAGGTAATTGGACCTTACAAAGCGAACCTTACGACCCGTTGATTCCGTGGCCCAAAACTATAGTAAACGGCAAATGCTTAGTCGCTGGCGAGGAAGGCTCGAATCCGTCCCGCTTCGTGACAAGCACCGAAGAGTATTCGTTGGTGATTTGGATTATAGGCGAATAAAGCGGATTGTTTGGAATCAGTGGTCACGTAGATAGAACATCTGTGCCTGTTATTCATACGCAATAACTGATTTGCGCAAATCCAAAAACATATCCGACTTAAGATGACAGTAATAACTTCAATACCATTTCCTTAACATTCACACTTAACGCTCCAAAAAAGCCGTAAAAGATTGACCGTATTTCGGTGAGCCTGACACTAGCGGTTTGTTGCTTTCTGGTTTAGTTGATGGGAAGTGGGAGAAGTAAATCGGCGGGAAAAAGCCAATCACTCTCGTAGTGTAGAACTGAAAGGAGGAATCTAGGCAGTGCGGTGGCTGGGAGTGGTTGAGCGATCCAACGCTCTTCATTCTTAGCTGACATTTGACTGATGATGTATCATTCATGATGGCCATAGAACAGAATAAAGAAAATCTCCCTCGCTGTTAGCGTTTTAGTATTCAATCATCAGCAGCAGTGAGTTATTTTTAGCTCCATAACTTAGCACAGAGGTACAGGAATGAATTTTGACATGCAAACCATGCAACACCCTACATACCAGCATCAAAAATTACCCACCCCATCTCATATAGTTTCCGCTTTTCCAAATAATAATCGCATAGTAGTATAAGAATTTGTATCTTTACCAAACCCACTGAATCGTATCACAGCTAGGGTGATTCCTAAAGTGAGATTGAGGCATTGGAAAGTCGATAACGACAACTCGATGGTACCTGACTATAAAGGTTCTATAAAGTTTGGATTCTTTTTTTTCTTCCTACCTCCGGCTTCTTTGGAGATTTCTTGCGATTGAAGTGGGAAGGTGGTTTCCTATTACTACCAGGGAATTCACGGTACGTAACTGGGTCAGGTTAAGAATGAGAATCTGCGGGAGACAGAGCTGTGGGTGGAGCTCATCTGATACAGGACAAAGCTATTGGACGTGGAATCGAATGCAATCCGGCATTTTGTAGTTTCTTTGTTGCACAACCCACAATAATAATTCATTTGAGTGAAATTGTAATGCTATAATATATTATATTTTATACCCAGGGACTGGAAGATATGTTCAAATGATAGATAGTTAAAAATGGACGGTAGGACAAATTACAACGATAGCGATATTCTAATTAAAGGGAGTTAACTCTTCATATTCCATTTCCTAAAAACCAAACACTTTCACGTACTATACGTGAGAACAAAATGCGCATAATTCATTTCTCAGCCATAAAGCAAGGAGGAAACGCCTTAACGATGATCAAACCAAAAACCAGACCATCAGACCGTCTAAATCCCGGGGCGAGTACGACTTAATAATAGGGTTTAATGTGTCACACAGTATTTTTTCATCTCTAAAAGACCCTTTCGTTGGGCGTGAAGTTGTGAAACCCCACAGCCCCAGCGTTGATACACTGAGTCGTAGAAACGGCGACAGTCATCATAATTTTCTCCGAAGCCTTTTCCTCCCCTAAAAGTAATTTCCTGCGATATTGTGGGATTTCTCCCTCCTAGGGTGATGAAACGTAAAATTAATTAGGGGGTCCTTCGCTTTGATCAAAAACCCGAGAACACTGGAGTTTTATTGTTATGAGATGAGCGTGACGGATAAATTTTATGGTTAGATGTGGGAATTCAGACTCGACGGCTGTTCCTCCAAAATTGAATGATTCTCTAAACAAATTTGGGATCCCATCCCACAACTCTCCCAAGGGCCCTCCTACAACCAATCAAAAAAATATTCAAGATAGAAGAAAAGTAATATCGAGGAAAATTCTTTCTCCGACAGATGTTCTCGTAATCTTTTCAATTTCCTTCACCTCATGGGACTCTCACTACGAGTGGGGCAGCCACGAGTGGATTGACAGGATCAGGAACAGCTCGACTCGAGTCTCTCGAATGTCGGGAAAAGGGAAACATAATATTTGGACAACATTGAAGAACAGGATGTTGGGAGATGGCATTTCCCAAGTTTCTAGCCGTTTTGCACTTAAGAAGCATGCAATACATGTACCTACATGATTACTATTTTCATTTCACCATTAGATACGAATTATTGAAAATGCTCTGATGGTACGATATTACATTGTACTACATTAGTATCAGATGACTTTTGCAGGCATAGCAGTGGGTCCAGAGAGCATCCTTCAAAAATGAGGGAGCTAGGCAATGGCATAACCTTAATAAGATATATTTTAGCTCAAATTACTGATTGGTGCCTCACTGAAAAAATATTAATAAATGCCGCCCGTATAACAAATTAGAACATAGGAGTTAAACTGCTAAGGGTAATTAATGAGCAAGTGGTTGATTGGAATGATAATGGTGTCTTTGAAGGCTTGGCTCAACATGACAGATGTGGCTCAACTTGGTGGTTTCAAGAGATGTTGAAGCCATTCCATCCAAAGTTAACACAAGAGTTGTTTCCTTGACGGTGACGCATCACGTATTTGTAACGAAATTAGGCTGATTTTGGAAATTATTTATGGGTTTAGTTTCTGTAGGATTCGCGGCAATTCACGAAAATGAGGGCTCTTAGCGATGGCAAAGATTTAATTTTCTTTCAAAGCGAAAAAAAGGCTTGTGATACAGTTTGGATCGAATCGATCGCTTATTGATTACAAACGTTTATTCTTTTTTCCCCTCTCTGTTTCTTCCTTACCCTCCTAATGTGCTGAGAAACTCTGGAAATATACTTTCCTCACAACTATCCGGCTCGTTCTGTTAAGACCCACCCGTAAAGCGCGCCACATCTAGCCCTAATGAAACCAATACATTGTGGTCCGAATTGCACGACGTCCCGTCCACAAGTAGTTGATTACAGTGGGAGGGTCGTGTTCTCGGATGAGGGTCGTACAGAAAGCCTTATCGGAGAAATGGTCAATATCAACATTGTTGTTATATGGAAGGGAAGCTACTATGGGCCACTTCACCTTTGTCGAGGCCTCTCTTATCAGGCTCCAAAACCGTCCGACGAACCGCTGTAGGCTGAAATAACTTCTCATCTTCCGCTTGGAAAGCTGCTGCGGGTGTGGGCGTTCTTATGGCCTAGTTATCTGCGCAATTTACAGTAGGTGATACAGACTGTCGGGTGCCTTGATTGTAAAAATACTCATGGGCATCATTGAGCTAGCTTGACGAAATAGAGATTAGGTACATCGTTTTTCAAATTACGCCGTTCTCATTTGACATTCAACAAGATTGTATCGGACCATCTATTTACCGTTATTTTGAAGTGAATCCGGCGTTTAGTGAAGTTTACTGGGCTCGTAGGCGCTTACAATTTGCATTCTGCAGCGAATCATCCATTCAAAGTTGGTCGTAAGTACTTATTTGGTTGTAAATCCTACACTACATTGAGGACGATTTTCCTCACTTCGGTAGACGTTTCTCGAATTCGGGTGACATTTGCCAGGAGGTTTCATCTTGTGTCCCCCCTCGCGGAAACTTTCTTGATGTGTCTCCTACTTCTGAATTGTCCTGCGCCTTCAGCCTTCGTCTCTCCGGGCCGTCTTTATTCTGACGCACCAGCTTCAGTTGACAGCCGAGATGAGCAGCAGTTGGTGCTACGAGGACTATTTGCGTCCTCTGCTCTGCAGCCTTTCATTTTAGTTGCTTGGGATTTATGGAATACAATTTTTGCAAATTGAATAAAACCAATAGAGCAAGTGGGAAGTGCACTGGATGCCGTAGTGGAGGAAATCGATTTGATAAATTGGAATTGCTCATTAGAGATTCGAAGGAGGAGAATTTGGAACGATGAAAATAAATGGTGAAGCATAGCACAGCCACTCGGAATGAGTTGGGGGAAAACAATTGCCACACTATCCTCGAAAATGGCACATTTCTATCACCACCCTTATGGAGAGGAATTATAACTGATTTTTTTTTCTTCAATAATGCTGGATACCTGCAAAGTGAGACAACAAAATTAAAAATATATCACAACGGAGGACATATAAAATCAGCAGTTTTCTTAAGGATAATGTTACTTATTAAGTCTGAGTTGGAAGATTACCAATTTTTATTATTCAGAATTAATTTCACAATTTCTTGGCCAGTAATAGGTTCAAGGAAAATAGTTCCCCCTGGAGGCTTAGAGGGGGATAATTTACTAACGAAACCCCTAGGCGGATTATCTGAAATTTCCATACCGCTGCAAGTACCTTGACCAACGCCCGCAAAATAGGAATTAAACGATTCATCTCTTTGTTGTTCACTACTCAAGGTGGCTCCAGAAACATCACAAATACCATCAAAACCAACATCTCCCCCTTAAGCCTTTCTATTTGACGCTTCCCGTACTGTGTTCCAGATCAATATAATCTTCATGTCAGTTAATTATCCCCGATCTATATTGTCACTAATCAAAGTTTTGTTGAGTAAAGAACAACGATACGTTCCAGCCTGCATGACACATATTTACTGATCAGTGTAAGCATTAACCATTTCAAATACCAATATTCACATCAAACAAGCTATACCAGTACTAAGGAATGAGCAGCAATGATGTCTGAGCTCAGGCCCATCCAATTGCCGTCCTTGAGCGAGACGCATCCGATTCAAGTTCAACAAAAGCGGTTCAACTATGATAGGTTCAACAAAAGCGGGTTTAACTAACCCTTTGAAAACCCCATTTGTGCCTTCCTAATAAGAAACGAGTTGCACTAATCTAATCACAGCCGTGCCCGACATGCGAAATGATGTTTCGAAGGTTGTTTTCATGTTGGCTGCACTGTACCTGGTTACGGTTTTACCAACAATCTCCACTATCCCGTTAAGATAGTGGTTATCCAATGGTTCCAAGTGTACATGTGCTAGAAACAAAAATATCACATTAATGTTAAATCCAAAAGATTCCAGAAAATTCCGTAGGTGGAGATGCTGTAACCTTGGCTAACTTAATATGAAGAAAAACATTCAAGGGGTATTTTAATTTATATAACTCGGCTCCCTTTAGAACTAGCGACTTGAAACTTTCAGAGCTTTTTTCTATTATTCACACCAAGATTATCCATTCCATATTTCAAGTTGATCGGCTGTGGGTCCGTTAAAGTGGCCTAAATTAGCCAATTTAAAGCCATTCTGTGCTTGCTCTTTCCCCTTAGTGAAAATATGATTATGCGTAACGATATTATGTGGCCCTTGTCGGACAGGTGGCAGGCTGAACACATCATGTCGGTTCGAGCCTATCCTCTAAGCCCCAAACATGCTAATCACGACCGTCCCTCGTACCTTGCTACCGGACCTTCAACCAATTTCGCAGCATTATAAATTGAGGGAGTCCCAGAGGCTCCTCCTCACTCGACAAACTCCTCAGACTGGTGATAAACATTAGCTCTCGACTTCACCTCTTGGGAACCTTGTTTGTGTATCTGTCGCGTTTGACTTGCAAATCGTGTTGACGCTTCTAACTATTGAACAAGTCTGGGGTTATTCAAGATTCCTCGAATATTGTTTTGAACTCCAAATGCCACTCGCCCGTATAAAGTGGTTGAAGCTCGTTTGCGGCGACTCGAAACGAAACTCCATCAAAAACCACACTCAACAGAAATTACCACAAGAACGGTCGATTTCCGCAATTCTGACGACCCCACGCTATGCGGTGTGATATTTTGAATAAGGAAGTGTCTTAACCAGGGGCGTAGCGTGGATCTGGACATCGGAGTACCGCACTCAATTCAACCCCCCCCCCCCCCCGCACACATACATTTCCTAAACCCGTCACGCTAAAAATTAATCAGAAGAATTGTATGATATTATTTATGTGATGTATCACAATAATTGTCACAACAATTATTGTGTATACATAAACTTATCTGGTCACTTGGTCAGTTAACTTTTGCATATACATTATGAAGCTTTTTGTACTTTTTTCATTGTTATAAATATTTCAGTGGCTAAATAAGTACCTAAGCCTTTTCCTAATATGATTTTCGGTTCTAGTGTTATGACTAGGGCCCGCCCTAGGGTAACACAGTCTGGACACAAAATCACAAGCGCGCGCCAGAATACACACTGTGTCCAGAGTTGCCAGATCCCTAGTAGAGGAAACCGCCGCTAGAGGGCTCTGATGTTGCCCGAAAACCGCGCGGGCTTATGAAGCCCAAATAGCGCGACAAATCTTAGGATGGAGCCCAAAATGTAGCGTTTCCAAGTTTTACGAAAATATTATGCCCCGCCACATACAAGATGTTACTGATATTCAAAATTATACCATTCTGCAGCCAATCGACTCATTCGGCACATCGAGTGAAAGACATACTTTAAAAAATAATGCCATTAAATTAGTAACGAGTAAAGTCCGCGATGTAACAAACATATTAATTTAATTCCGGTATAATTGTGCGAAAGTGGAATGCCAGTTACTTCGGTGTTGTTTTCCCTAACTTCGGCCGCACATATAAGTCCGTTGTTCTATTCAGCTTCCGAGCTAACGGCGACAGTCCCGCCGAATAGAGCCGCCCACGTCTTTCGGAAGTTGCTATTCTATTTTCTATTCCAAGTCTTCCTCGGTTCGTACATATCCGAAGTTTGGGCTGTTTGTTGAGGAATCCAATTGTCTGGTAAGTTGTAAAGCGAATTTCACATACATAGCGAATGAGAGGGCACATTTGGTCGTCAATAGTTTGGGGTGAATGTTCGCTCTCAGTTTGAGTCGGCAGAGGGGAAAAAGGAAAATTGCTGAATGGGCCAGTGGGGCGTCCATAATATAGGCATGTTACCATAAATACTTCAAATTTGCACACAATAAATCTGTCTTGGCAATCCAAAAGATAAGTCTGTAGATAGGCAGAATCAGGCCACTCTAAGGGGTGAGGGGGTTTGGGGAGTCTTAGGAGGAAAAATTACCCATAAATTCCAAAAACGAAACAAGTGACACCTCATATCAACGAATTTCTAACGGTGAACACGATACCGAAGTCAGAATTGCAATATCTTATTCCGTTCTTAAACTGGAGCACTTTGAAGATGAAGAAACGTGGTTGTTACTTGAGATGTTCTACACGGTTCATCTGCTCTAATTTGATAACGCAATGAAATATCGCAATTCTTACTTCACTACCGTGTTCAGCGTTGAAAAATCTGTATACTGCAGTGTTACTTGGCGAAAATAGGAGACAAAAGTTGTTTTAAAACCAGTAAAAGTGAGACATTTAGTAAGACCAGTTATTTCTTCGTAAATTCTCCCCTATAGTTATGCTGCATGAACGTTTTTTTTTTTTAAATTCAAACTTGCATTTTTGATAGAAGGAATACGATAATCTCAAAATGGACCATACCATTGAAAATCTTATTGAATGAACAAGTTTTCATGATATTTGCCGATTTCCAGAATTTTTATTTTTTCAAATTCGTTTATGTTTGATCTGTTGTTATGGTCATTAGATGGTACTTTTCATCAAAGTAGACTAATATTATAGCAGATTCAACGCTGATTCCGAAAATTTGGCCAATCGTTAAAATTGTACGGAGTAAAGTGGAGAAATTTGAATTTAGAAGAGAAAAACGCGGTTTTTCTGAAAAAAACCTTTAAATAATCATATCTTGAGAACGGATTGAGATTTTAAAAAAATGCCGTTGGCGTTTTCGCACTCCAAAATGGTTTTTGTATCTACGAGCGGATCACTTTGTATAATAACGTATATAATAAGTTCAAAATAAGAAAATACGGAAAAGAAGGATTTTTATCGTTCTGTTAAATCTTTCGGTAAGATATAGATGATGTAATAGGGGCTTCGGTTTATCAAACTTGAATGGGGTAAGAGGATTTACTGCGTTTCCAGAGACCTATTGGTGGAATTTTAATACTAAGTGGAAGATTCAACTGTATGGGGTTCTTGTGGAAGTGAACTGGTAGTGACTTAGGAAATCAATAGTTTCTCATAAAATATGAGCCAGTCGGTAGAGGCGAAAGTGAAAACACCATATTGACAACATCGTATTGCAGTAACTATTTAATCAAACCTGAAGGCTTGAACGTATCCAATTTCTAGGATCTCATTAGTTAATCTCATACCTGAGATGAAGAACAATCTTTTGAAATTTATCAAGAAAACCTTGAGATGTTACTACGCTTCCGTTCCCCATATTTTGGAGCGCTCGCTGCGCTACGGTTTCCTAAGTAAATCATTCACGCACATTGTTTTCTCGGGAGATCTTAGTTCTCAACTTGAAGCTGGAGTTTGTGATGAATTTGAACTGAACGGTTGGAGGGGCTTATCTTCTTTTGAGCGATAAATCGCTGTGTATTAATTTTGAAGGATATTGCCACCCTAAATCATTCGACTCGTTATCGTAGAGTTAAAATCAGGAAACCGGGTGACGTACCAGTCAATTCGCGAAACGGTGCTGAGGGGGAGTAATGACGACGGCGGAACTGGGAGCTGAGATGGAATTCTCGTGTAGGAGAATCACTTGGTCCCTTTCTCCGCATCTCGCTTTTCCACCGAGTTAATTGCCAAGTCAGTTCGTGTTTGTCTTTAATCCGAACCGGAGCTGCGGACCTAAATTTGAGTCGAACTCAAAGTACGTACCTAGTCGTGCTGCTCGTTCGCCGTGTTAGGCTCGTGGAAGCTCTATAGATAGGCCCATTTCACACAAAAAAGGATCTCAGAAGAAGAAACTCGATATCAAGAGACCATGTGTTATTTGAATTAACTATTCTCAGGACAAAATTTGACGTGGAGCTCCATAATTTGGCTCACGCTCATGTAGACGATTTTGCCCTGGTTCCGCCTCCGAGGCCTGATTGTGAACTAGTAACGTCAGAGAACGTCGTATAACGTTGAGGGCGGTTCCAAATAATTCTCTGAATCACAATCCATCCAAAATGTTATAAATATATATTTTCTTTGAATGGCGGAAACGTGGTTCCAGAGGAACTTAATATTCTTGAGGCACAGAGCGGCTATAAAAGTTAAACATGCATAAGGAAAAACTCACAATTTGATACTGATATTTCGGCAAACGCCTTCGTCAAAGTAGAAATTGTAGACTGTTGAAGTGGCTGTCTTCGTGATGGCATGATGGTATGATGGTGGGTTGCCATTTATAGGTATTCAGGGAAGAAAGATGTAAAGGAGAAATGATGGTAGTGGTGTGAGCTGTGTGGGGAATTTTGATAGTGTTTTCGAAGTTGAGTTACTGTCGTCATTATCGGTACTCATTCAGACCAGGCCTTGCATAGGCTCCCAAGTATGCTTGTTCCGATTGCCTCACCAGGAATCTAAGGCTGAGGGTGGAAGGCAACGGAGAACTTTTAGCTTGAATTGTCATCAAATGTGGATCCGTGGGTAACTGCGTGATGGCTAATCGGCAAGTCCAGTCCTCTGTTGACAGATAATCGATGTTGGTTCATCCTCATGTTCAGTGGTGTAATCGTTTTCCCCACATAAAACGCCTGACAATGCTAGCACAAAAATTCGTAAACGCAATTCTTGGTTTGGCACATTTTTAGACATTAGGAGTATTTCATGATGTGAACTGCGGTTCGTCCAGTACTATTGCACAAAGTTTGCATCTTGGTTTCTTGCAGGGGTGAAGACCAATTGGCTGGGGATTGTGTTGTTGCTGAGGTCGTTTGTGGGAAAGGATGCTGCCGATTGTTGGGTTTCGCATATATGATACCATGAGTGGTATTGAATAAGTGACAATATTTTTGATTTTTGAACAACGAAATGCATCAATTTTACTTCCAACGTTAAGTAAGTAAACGTTGTGTAACTATATTGAATTATCCGTTGTAAGATCAACCCTTCGATCGACCATGTAATTACAACCGTGTGTCGTAAGCCCTTCTATTTTCCAAGGGTGTCAAGGGACACCAATCCCTAACCCTATCAAAGCCTTTACGTCACTTCCTTTGAGGTGGTTTCAATGTGTTCTCCTCATGTTCGCCTTACAACGAAATTAGCTCAACCCGCTATTCTTCAAAGGTATCCCACTTCACACCGTGAGATTGAATTTTCGGGTTACGAGGTAAATAATGAAACGGATGGCACATACCTCAAATTCTCGATTTAAGAACCTTAAGATCACCGGAGAGTAGGTACATAATAATTTTGAAATATTCTCCGTCTTAGAGCTTTTATGGATTTCGACGGAAAAGTAAGCGGTTTATAATAATCATTGTACGTTACTTTCGTGACATTTTCGTAACGTTTTCGTCTTGAAAAACAGTATAAAAATTATAGTCCGTGGTTGGAATCGGACTTAGTGATAAAGGACGATGAATAATAATTATCTCAACGTTGAATCCCGCAATGTGTTCCCATAGCTCAAACCTCAAAGGTCGGAGACCATGTGGTATTAGAGCCACGTTTCCCACCTTTCCAACACCTCAGCTGTTGGTGACACACCTCACGTTTGTCCTAGGCTTTGTTTGACACAGGTTTAATCCTCTGAGGCCCTTTTCCGACCTCCCGCGTCATATTTTTTTTTCTCTCTCTCTCACCTGTCTCCGATACTGGCTGAACCCCGAGTTAAACGGTAACAGTAGAATGACCGTCGTCACGAACTAGCAAATTTAAATCTATGAATTCACGGAGGAAAAAAAATTTTGGTTTATTACTTGCAGTTATAAACCACTACAATCGACCAAGAAAAACATGTCAAATCTGAGGGACGATTTACAAATTGTTCTGTTTACAAAAGTCGAATTCGAAATAAATAAAAATTCCAGACATTGTTTGGATTTGAACAGTGCGATGAATTTGACGGAAGGGTGTGGTTTCAAAGCGATGGAAACGTCCCTGGCTATAATCATTTGAATGATGATGAAATAGTTTGTCAGGTAATTGAGGACAATGATGATGGAAGCGATGTAAGAGAGAGTGAAGACGATGAAGAAATTGATGCTGAAGAAGCAGCAGCCGGTCCTTCACACTCATACGCCTATGAAGCATTCCAGACAACTACGAGCGTGAACTGGTTAGACAGGCAACCTGAGGGGACGGTGACACAAAACGAAACGTACGTCAAGTCTTGTACAAAAAACAATAATTAATTATTAAGCACTCAACTGTAAATGCTTGTTTTTACAAAAGTATTGGAGAATTACCATCCATAATGTACTTACATGTTATTTTCCAATACAGTAGACTTCTAGCGTCATGTATCCCTCTAGTAGATACCTTACGTAAGTACTGTATACAGTTATTAATACTGTATACAGTTATTAACAAATTTTGTTAAAGCACATTTGGAAATCCGGATGGTTCCCAGCCCCGATCGATCCGGATAACGACGCTCCACTGTATTGATGAGATTCTGACAGTATAGAAAATTCTCCATGCATTGCACATCCTAGGATAAATTTTGATTAGTTCATTAGCTTGATTTTCAGGGTTAAATAACGTATAGAATTTGAACTATTTGAGTATGAGGTAATATTTTGAATTTCAGACATTGGAGCTAAGCTGTTTAGCTAAACAAAAATTCCAAATACTACCTCATACTACCTATAATAGTTCAAATTCTATACGTCTTTTAACCCTGAAAATTAAGCTAATGAACTAATCAAAATTTATATTATTTTTTCATGTTTATGAATCAAAACAATACAACGTCAGATCCTTTTCTATTGCAAGTTCTGCCCTGTAAGCAGTTTGATAAGAAAACAGAATGCGATGCAGATTCTGCAGTGAGAGATCCGCTTCGCATTGCTTACCATCCAACGACATATATTCAAAATTTCAAGTCTCTTCAAAAACATCAAGTAAATTTGTTTAAGAAAACCTAAAGCGAGTGAATGTTGCAGTGTTAACAATTTCCGAACCATGATCCAAATTTCAAGTTTCTAGCTCATCATCCAAATTTAATTTGTTTAAACAATAGGTATTTTTTAAAAAGTCGTACATATAAGAAACCAAATGAATACTGCATTGTCATCCAGTTTTGACCTATGTTTAACATTTCAAGTCTCTAGCTCATCGGGATTTTAGTTGAACGAAATTCCACCCGGACAGTCAAACATGAAACCGAACTAATAAAAACGTTCTAAAAGAAAATCCGTCCGTCAACTCGTCCGCCGGATATTACACACTCGGACGGGACTCCCTGGTAAATATTCACCACACACTCGTGGCGTATAAAGCTTAGTAAATTATTTGTAAATGCAGGACCTGCAGTCCTAAAACAAACATTTTTTTCTCTTCTCCTTCACAGATGCCACTAACAAATTGTAGAGAGAATTAATCAAATGGTGACTCTTATCGTACCTTATATTGAACCAGGGACTCCCTAGCAGCCCCTTCGCGACTTACCCTACCAACCCTAACAACCAGTGAAGTTTCAAGGCAAATACCACTCTCAGAGCTCCCTTACCTGATTAAGTATCTCCTCCTTCAACTAGATTGCACCGTATAAGTGGAAACGGTGGGCCTTAAGCGGAACCGGGTCAAACCCCGGTCTAAATGACAGACTCCTCATCTTGTGTAAGCCTCGACCATTAAGTTTCCTAGTCGTAAATAGTCGCAGAATTGCGGATCTTCCACGACCATTAAACATACCTCCGTTTAATCCCTATTAATCAACCGAAGCTCATTTTTGCGGCAAAAGGGAACCATGGTATTATAGTGAGTGATACCGAAATCTTCCAGACGGATTGCCCCCTGTAAAGGACGAGTCGCTGTTGATTTATTCCGGGTTTACGCGGAATCAACGGATTCAGCCTTTAAGAGGGCCTTCCTAAAATAGAGGCTTTGCGAAAATAGGATAATGAACGTTTTTTGCTGAACTAGCTAGTAAACCCTACATTTAGTGAATTACCAAAGAAAAAAGGCTTTTGGGCTCCAAATTATTTAGTAGATCATCTTTTGAGAATATTCTTCAACAACCCGCCATTACGAATTTTTAAGGAGGTGCATGACTTTCCAACCGACGTCTCATCTTGGACATACGATCAAAATTCTCAAATCTTACCCAAATGCCAGTAAATACAAACAAAAGAAGGCGTATATGGGCCCACAAGAATGGGCTGATGAATAAGTAAGAGCTGTAGGATTTTGTGGCCACATAATTTTTTTTAGGCTTTCATGTATTTCATTCTTGTGATGATACTGCTCTCTGTTATGAAAGCACAATTTTGCTCATCATTGCTTTCTTTAGTATATTATTACTGCATCCTCTATTATGAGGTGTACTCATTCCCATATTCGCCATTCTATGCAGACCACTGACGTGGAATTCCTAAACACCACTTTCCTCTCGCCAGTTTGCAATGAAATAGAGGACCAACACGAGAAAATTCGTCGCGAGAAAAACGAAGAGCGATCTCGGAAAAAATAAAGCTTGAACAACTTCAGCGCAGTTGTAGAGCCGTTGTGTATCAGCTTCTTTTTTTTGTGGGATTTTGTGCATGCGGGTATACCCACCCAGAGTAATTTCTGATCCCTCGTATACCGTGGTGATAGTACGTATAATCCCGAGGATTTTCTTTTGAAAGGTACCAACACTTATCAATACTGCGGATCTCTTTGAGCTAAAAGAGAGACGAGCAAAAAATAAAGTCTGATATCGTCAAATTAAAGGGGTTTGCATGTATGGCGCTGACGTTTTCGATGAGCTGATACGAAACTTCAGACAGGGTTGAGAGGAGGGAATGAGTTTGTAATAAATAGTGTTAAATGAGCAGGTATGGATTGAAACAGTTAACTGCTTAGAGAGCTAAAAATGGTAAAAGCTTTGGCGACGGTACTTATTACTTTGGGTTTCAGTAATGCAGTTGAGCGTAGAAAGTATCACAGCTGTAAAGTTTGTTCTACGGAAATTTCGTAAAGATAAACTTTGAAAAATAGTTTGAAGCAGCATGAGGTAAAAGCACCGGCGAATCGCCATGTGCTTTCGCACTCATACACTTCGGAGAAAAAAACGAAAGTCAGCATCATTAAATGTACTGTAGGATGGGGAGGACAGGGCCCTGGAAGTTTCATGGGCTGCCGTTGGAAGGATGAAAACGTTCTAGTATATTATGGTAGTATCGTGAACGTGGGGTGACTGGTAGGTACGTAATAAGTATTAGAAGCCAAATACTGACGCACAGTACTTCTACGGAAAGAAACGTGAAACAACACTTGACTCAAACCTTTCTTTACTTTTTAAGGCTTTCCACTTCCAGGGGTTGCCATCTGTTAAAGGTCCAGACGCCGTATCGTGATCACTAAATCGATTTATTTATTAACTTCTGCAGATATATTTATTAACTTCTGCAGATTACTAGCTCGCGTTCTGGGAAGAACCTGAAGAGAAGGCTGTTGCAGTTGGAATTCGTCAAAGAACAGCCACATAGAATACAATAGGCGAGAAATCAGAACGGTACATCTGCTTAAGTAAATCCCCTCAAAAAACACTTCGTGTAAATATCACCTCGCAAATATCACACAGCAGCCGGAAAACGCTATCATGTCCACGTTCCCCGCCGTAACCACTTCACAAGCACCGTAGCCGTTTCGAAATCTCCCCTTCGCGCCATGGCGAGAAGATCGTTCACCATATTATACGAGCTAAAATTGTTAAAAAATTACGTTTTGCTTTATACAATGTAATTCAGACGAACTAGCAATACCTAAGCCAAACGCAACCATGTAGACAATGGGGTATTATAAATGTTAATAACTTCATAAACTTTCGTCTCAGGTAGCGGAATATTTTTACATTCTCAGTCCCCAGACGGATAACAAAAGCTCAACGAATAAAATAACTTTTTCCTTCTCGGAGAGTGCTGAAAAGGACGTTTTTATAATTATTACTGGAGCAATTGCATTACCCACAATCCTACAAAAAAGCCAACTATCATGTGACACATTTTTCCCCCTCTAAACTCCGTCATGGAAAACGCGGGGTAAAAGTTATAACCTCTTCAAAGTTTCTCCCCTCCCTGCTTAATACCGTAATATCCGCTGTAACTCACAACTTTTTAATGCGTATGACGGACGCTTGGGGGAGTCGTCCAGTTGTGCAAACTAACTTCGGGATACTTACTCCGGGGATACCTACCATCCCATTGAAGTAAATAAAAAACTAGTTTACCCCCGCGTTTTCATAACCAATTCAACCCAATTTTTTTGTGGCCAGACTATTACATCGAACGACTCAACCAAATAACTGAGTTCTCTTAAAGGTGGGTCCTGCGGAGAAGGTAATACCATCAACTTCGGTAAAAATATCAAGCTTCGTGGAATAGTTCTTGTCAATTGACACTTTCTTCTCGGTCATTGGGAGTTTACTCAATAAATCGTAATTTGTTTTATGCTTGCCTCAGCGAGTTTATAACGCTCAATGTTTATAACTTTCATCACCACGTCTATGGCACGTGCAATTATTATACTCGGCGTTATCTAATGTAAGGAAAAAGTCGACCGAATGGGTTCACGTGTATAATATTGATGTAGGTAGGTACTATTACATCCTTAGCTGTCCTTTAACTTCATTTTTTACGACATAATAAGATATTAATAAATCGCAAATAGCCCAGTGGCTTTATTTTTGAAGAAACTAACTTCACCCTACCGGTATTTAAACAAATATTGACACAATTCCAACAATAAAATCCAAACTCTAACACCAGTTTCATTGCAATTGTGCACCTTATATACAGACGGCCATAGCTGGTATACACTCCGCTTCATCTCGCTCACTGTGCGGTTAACGTGTCCTCTCCATGTTAGACGACGGTCCAGCAGCAGCCCCATGTATCGCACTTCAGACTTGTGTGGTATTGAGTCCCCGGCGAGGTTGCGGTTCGAGAGCGATCCTCGGCGGAGAGTGAAAGTGATCAGAGATGATTTTGCTGAGTTTATCTTGACTTTCCATGTTTGAGACCACTGGCTCACTTCATCAAGATGATGTTGCAAATGTCCCTCCGCCTCTTGCACTTTGTCCCCTGCTGCCAGAATAACAGTGTCATCTGCATATTGAGCAGTAATTGTTGCCAAGGAGACAGGGAAGTCGTGACAGTACAGACTGTACAGCAGGGGAGACAGCGGCGAGCCTTGAGGAACTCCTGCACTTGCCCCCTTGAATGACGAGAACTTGTGCCCAACCCTTACCCTGAAAGTGCGGTTGCTGACTTCGTCAGCAAGAACAGGGAGTTGGGCAAAAATTCCTTCAGCTTGAACAAGAGTCCATTGTGCCAAACCTTGTCAAAAGCCGCTAGCTATCGAGATTAGCAAATAGGAACAGCGGAACTTGAAATCTGATTCATCATAAAAATTCCTCCGAATCGTGAGTAAAGCTGGGTTCACATGGTCGCGTAATGGCGTAAAACGTAAAAGCGTAAAGCCTCCTGATTGGCTACCGGCTAGTTGATGGGCGGGGAAGCGTCTACGCCGAGTTCACCTCCAAGGTGACTGTAGCGTATTGGAAAATTAGATATTTAAAATATTTGCGCTTTACGTCGACGTAAAAATGGCGGATCCGTCACAGCTGATCTCTCACATCTTCCGGCAACTGTAGGTTCATCACTGTAGGTAGGTTCATCTGTGGCTCATGATCATGAAGTACTTGTGGGTGACAAGAAAATAACCAATATCATTTTATAATGATGTTATATGTAATTGAAAATGAAATTTGATAAATGAAATTGGCGGGTAGAACAAAACAACGCGGAAAAACTCAAACAACGGAATAACGAAAAATGCGGGAAAACAAGGGTGCATTGCGCATTGGCCTCTTGCGCACCTAAGCGTTACGCCACCATGTGAACGAACACCGACGTAAAACGCTTTTACGCGCCTCCCACCCTCGCCACCTACGTCGATTACGCTTTTGCGCTTTACGTCGATTACGCGACCATGTGAACCCAGCTTTAGACGCTGAAATATGCCTGAGTGCTTCGCCATAGTTCGGATATTGATTCTTGGGTCTGGAGTAATAAAACGGATGAAATGCGGAGCGGTTGAAACCCACTTTTTCAGTCCCCATAATTCATTCCCTGCAACGTCGCTCTCCTAATTAGCATACCCTTCATTGGACTTGAAAAACCAGGGAATGGTTTAGGTACGAAAAAAAGAGCTACAGTTCCCACTCGAGCGACATGGGGCGGGGGATTCTTTCCGTCCTAGAAGCGATTGTGTTCCCGAAGTGCGTGGACGATGAAGCACGTTGGAGCGCGTAACGTAACATTATTCTCCCGCCTTCTTTGTGTTATTTTACGGAGGTTTTTTCCCCTTTTCTGAAGGCTTCAATGTGGGTGGGCGTGGTTTAGTAGAAATGAGAGGGATAATGCCGTGAGAGCTTCCCTTTTGTCCTTACTGTGGGGGATCGCTTTTCCATTCAGCCTTCATCCCCACGGTGACGCCTTCCAACCTGACTGTCGATCTGTTAGCGACATTTTAAGCGAGTAAATTTGAGCTATTGTTGAATTTTTAGTATGAAAGTAATTTTTTAATAAATACAACTGAAGATTTTCCTAATTATTTAAAAGTTGCTCCACGCACACGAACCGGTGTTGCGAAGCTGCACGGGACCGCAGTGGGTCCTGGGTCGAGGAATTTTACCAGATTTTACCAGTTTGACATGGGAACCGCAAATCAATGGCCTAATTAAGAAACTGCGATCATTGATACCTCTCTGCGTTGAAGTGCGATGGTACATGTCGACAAACTTAAAATGCTCATTTATACAGCCATTATACAACCGTTACTTATCTACGGCATCGTTGCATGGGGTATGACCTTCGCTACAAAAATAAGACCACTGTTTATCATGCAAAAATTTCTGATGAAAATCTTATTAAAAAAGCCGAGAAGGTATTCGACTGATAGGGTGTTCATCGATCTTCCAGTACTAAACCTCAATGAATTGGTCGAAAAGTGTACTCTGGCTTATGTGTACCGGATGTTCCTAATGGGAAACATACCTAAAGTTGAAAACTCCACGAGGTCAGGGGATAGAATCACTCTTCTAAAGCCCAAAGTGAATACGTCACTAGGTATGCGAGCATACTTTACCTGGGGAGTAGATATTTTCAACCAATTTCCAATGGAACTGGCAGACCAGAAAATTTCTCTATGTAGATCATCAAAATCAAAATAAAAAAATATTTTAAAGCAAAATGTAACTGTAGAATAGAATTCAAATTATACAATAAAAATGATAAAATAGGAACATAATATAAACTAGGGGTTTGCGTTTTTGGTGATTGTAACAATATTTTGTTAGGCTCCGAATCTTAGCACGAGTATACTTACTCACAAAGAGTCGTAGCTTTTTGTATTCATATATACGATAAATTGTAAGCAATTTATATTTTGAATAAAATCAATTTATTTTTAAAAAAAGTGAGCTTAGTACGAGTATAAAATTATATCCCCCCCCCACCCCCCAACACTCCGTGTAAAAATCGATGTAAGGATCTATGTGTTAGATGTGTTGTAAATCTCTGTGCAACATTTCAAGTCAATCAGTGAAGGTGGAGAGGCTAACTGAATAAGAAGGCTAACCGTACAGGGTGTATCGCAAATAGATGACAATACGCAAGATGGAGAAACTAGATCAAAAATTTACTAAACGCCGTCAACCGCATGTTTCTATCTAATATCGTTTCACTGATATGCCCTTTCGAAGTTTATTTCGAGAAAACCGTGTTTTTTGTTGAAAATCTCAATTTTCTCCATCGCAGTTTTGAAATCAGCATTAAATTTTCTTCAAGTCTAATGCACTTTCAATGTTCACAAGTTTCTTTTTGAACCGCGATAACAGAGCAAGAAATAAAAATTTAAAGCGGCCGAATCTCACAAAAGTTGTGAAATTTAATTACCTTTCCAACGTTATAAGCAAAATTGTAGTTATCTCTCAATTTCGAAATGTAACTAAGGTCTTGCATGCGTCTTGCATATTGATTAAGATTCTGGCAAAATCAACCCTTAACGCTACTAAGGAGAACGGTGTGAAATATAACGAGTATATTTATAATAACGAATAGCGAAGTGAACAATTGGTACGCGTTTCTATATGAGAACAATGAATTTTGAGTTGGAGAGAAAATTTGGACAGTTGCCTGTAAACAAAAGACGAAAGAATTAATTTTGAGCCAGGGAGTTGAATACCCTCGCTCAATACCCTTTTGACACACTATCTGCCCAGTTTGGGTTGGGTGAAAATATAAATAAAATATAAATTGAGGCTCTCGTATGAAGAGTTGAACATAAGTGTCTTTTTCGGGTAGCGAAGCATAACTTTGACTGTGGCGACGTTAATTCACACGGTTTGTCGAGAAGTAGCGGATTTATTATGAGCTGAGAAGAAAGTAAAGAAGTCCTTTTGAAATGATTATTCTCCTATGAATTGGAAAAATACCTGGAGAAGAAACTTTGTTTTGACGAACTTAGCTACAGAGTTTATACTTGAAAAAAGATTTTCAAACTTTCTTCGCAAAGAAACTTGTTCGCGATCTAATTTCATGAGAACATAATCCCCCTACTGGCCGGAGTAGATTGCAACGTTCCATTTCGTTTACTCTAATATCTTTATTTCTTTGGGAAAGTTAATTTCCGTGATTCCTTGACTGGTTTCGAAGCTCCGAAACACGGTCGAACGCTTTATTGATTTTTAGCTCATTGGAGTGGGGAAATAGAATAATATTTGAATCTATAACCAACTAACTGGCAATTTCTCCGTGCTCGCACTTCATGGTTGAAATGCCATTAAAATATTTCACTGCATTTTGCTTATAATGAACCTTGACGAGAACAAACATAAATGAAATGGATGTACTCGTACCGTTTTTGGCTTTTTCTCTTCGATAACGAACCATTGGAATGACCCAAGAAAACAAAATCACCCCCCCCCCCCCCCCCCCGAGAAATTTGAGGACTCACGTTTCAAGACCACGTAGATTCAGAAAAATTTTTAATATAATTAAAAAATCTGTCCGTCCAGTTAGCGTTGTGCTTAAATTACGAAATTCGGTTTAAGGGTTAGTTCACATTTCAATAAAGTTTAATTTTTAGAATTTGTTAAGAACATCCGGTGGCAACTACGACCAGCCGTTTGGTCACATTGAGGGCTCATAGTTGGAGCAGATCGAAAGTCGTTAACAGAGGGGTGAATCATGCGGCAGCCTGCCGGGTCAATTTCGAAAATGTTCATATCGGCTCAGCTGATTCGAACAGGGTTCATTATCGAAGATAATAAACAAAACAAATGTCTACAAAACGAGGCCTGTGTGGTTAAGCCGAATAGTTACTGAGCTAAGGCTCTACAAATTGAACATTTCTCCGAAAAATTCAAATTTTACATCTTCTTGGTACTTTGTTAAAATACGGGCTTAATACCAAGTTCTACCGGAAAGTCACAGGAATAAAAGTTGCCGGGAGTTAACTAAGCGTCTACGTTGACGCTCGTAGTGTGCTCATAGTCTCGCCAACAAGGCCGAAAAAAATCTAATCATTACGTTTGATTGATAGTTGAGTAACATCGTTCTTGCATTAACTTCAATTTAATGTGGTTTTCCCGTAATATCTTTCTTCAAATTCTAGCAAAACCAGTCTTTCAGCAAAATAAGTCTTTCAGCACCATAATCAGCACCAAAATAAGACTTTCAGCACCATAATCCGAGTCGTGTTACCATAAAACTACATAATATTATTTAACCACAAATCAATATTCTACTCGAACGCCGTTAATGAACCAACGACAATATTGCAGGTGCGAGACCCGCCCTGGCCCGGAGTACATCCTGAGATGGCATTGGTACTCCGACAATGGGACGTACAGCCACAACACGTTCTTCTACTTGGATGACGGCTGCGCTCGCCCTCTCTGGAGCCGCTGTGTCAAAGGCACTTACGTCCACAGGGGAAAATCATGGCTCATGCTTGGGTCGAGCCAACTGGAATTTTTCCTTCAAGAAGTGATGATCATCCTCTACAGCACGACGGTAAGACCATTCATTACAGGACACTTTTTAAAATTATTAGTGGTTTTTGTTGGCTTGTTACAAATAGGATGCTATTGGTCGTCATGAAATAAGAGGTTCAGAAAGGTTTAGATGGTGGGGTGAATGAATCAGAAAATATTTTATTCAAATACATTTAATGTGAATGATTCAAATAGTGTTTTTATAAGAGGTACAACGACGGGAGAAATGTGATACTAAAGACGAGTGTGTGTCTTGATATTCCTTCAAGGAGGAGATGAACGCATTTCAAAGGGGTTTATTTCTTGTAGAAAGAAAAAAAATATCTCGGTCTGTCTACACAGCCCTTAGGATTCCTCTTCATCCCTTCGTGAGCCCTCGTAAATTTCCTACCCCAGTTCCACCAAGCGGATTCCATTTCTGAGTCAAAAGATCTGCCGTCGCTTCGAGGGACATTTTTTTATAGACGAGCGTCCAGAGTGTGTTTTTCTTTAACTTTTTTCCTGTTGAGAAGGTTGTCTCCGTTTGCGCCTCAACAACTTAACTGAGAGGATGTCAACTTCGATAAGGGACAATTGAAAGAAAAAAAAATCCTGATTCATGATGGGGCTTTGGAGAGATTTTTGCTGAGGATGACGAATGGCGATTCCCTGCAAATCTTATTACGGCGTGGAGGTCGTACGATAATCACCTAGTGCAATTAATTATAGGACTACCGTCTCGATATGACCAACAGAGTGGAGAGTGGGAATAGCCATAAATACGGTTCGAACTAATCGAATTATATCAGCCCCGTCAAATTAATCTTACATTGAATTCTGGTGGTTTTGGTGGGTCACCAACCTTTAGGACGACTTTCTCGTTGGCGTTTTCCTCCCTCGCCGAAAAATGGGGTGAGATACGAAATATCCACGTAAAGCATCATTTGAAGCCCGCAGGCAATTGTTCCTCGGTAAACTCCAAAATTGTCAAGATCAAAACAAGTTCAACAAAGTTTAAATTACGTTGAAAATGGTCTATGTTATTAATTTTCATGATCATCGGGTTCTTTGAAACCGATGTCTACAATTGCTGAATACACGATTTTCGTGCTGCTTCGAAACATTTTACGCTGTTCTTTGAAATTTTGAAACGTTAAACCAAATTGAGCGAATTTTTGACATTTTATTACCGACGTAGTATTAAAAACCCCAGAATTATATCGTATTAATTAGTCATAATTAATAATAATTATTATTAATAATAAATACAAATTATTAATACCTAACAATAAATTATAATAATTTAAACTAGGTACTTGATAAAATTGTTAATAATTACCTAGTTATAATTGATAATAATAATTAATCTAACATTAAATGTCTAGATGTCTAAATGTCTAGATCCTAAATTTTAGGATCTAGACATTTAGACCTAGTGATCTAGACAGAAGGGTGATCTGTACAAAGAAGATAATGAACCGTTGTGTCAAGAATTTGCAGAGTTTTTTAATTCGCTAGAGAAAACGGGTATTGCCCAAAACATTGATTTTCGCACTTCTGTTTTTGAGAGGCTAGTAACTTGGTTATGGTGATTCATCCTTAAGAGATCTTGTCATGGTAATAGGATGCATTTTTTCTTAGTTGTGTTAATTGTGACCATCTACGATAGTGCAGCGTGTATGATCATTTCAACAATTTCAATTGTGGACTCGTCTGCTCGGGAAAGGATTTCCACTTCATATTTCCAATTTTCAATTCTACCTCGAACTCAAATCAATCCCGACTCCCATTTGCGGTCGGGGTCAGGACGTCAAGGCTAACTGACGAGATTTCATAGGCTACATGTCGCCAGAATACTGAATGAAAGATAGACGCTTGGAAAGGAGAGGGAAACATCAACCTTCCGAGACAGATACCATCTGACATTTATATCGAAAATTCAAATGGATTATCCGTCTCCCGGCTTCATAATTAAATCCAGCAAACCCATCGCTCACGACTGGCCCCAATTGTGATTATCCATTATTGATCGCATCGGACTCACTTCCCAAATAACAATAATAATAATATTGTATTAATGGACATATTATGTCCATACTAAGGCTGAAGGGACACAATGTCCTTATTTACACATCAAACTACTTTTTGTAGTTTACTACTTTTGGTAGTTGAAGGATGACGTTGGAAAGAGCAATACATTTCCTACCTCTCTGGTGCCAAACCAAAATCATTTGCTCAGGTTTAACGGGTAATAAACCAGCCTTAAAAGAAAATTTTGTCAAATGCTTTTGTACTGTTACTGCAAAAGTCGGCCAAAAAGCTCAGCTTTCCAATGGTATCCTCAGATTTGAGATTACTATGGAAAGTAAGGGAGTTATGTCCGTTCGTGACGTAAGGTCGAGAACACGAAACAAAAATTTTGGATTCGAAAAACTCGGGTTTTAAGTGGAGTAAAAAATATGATACATAGGGTGTACGATTGTACAAATATTTTTAAATGAGAAATTAGTTGTAGAATTCACCCCCGGGGGGTTGTCTAGCCTTAAGTGGGACACCCTGTATATTATACCTACACAAACCGGCTCAAATTGAAAAATTCATGACTGTCCTAAATTACACAGTAATTTTCTGTTATTTCTACTAAATTCTGCTGCAGAAAAGTTTCAGTTGTTCTTGGCCGTAATTCTTCGTACTTCTACTTCTTGTGTACTTTCCCTTCCTCATCCTTGGAGTGATATTTTAGGAGTGCTCTCTTGAAACTTGGCTGATCGGATCGGAATGCCTTCCCTGATCCTGCTTCCGAGGAACACCCAACTTTATTGACAATCTCATCTCCACATTCTCTGTCAATGCGGCCTTTATCGGAACTTTGAGGTTCGGTATTAACGGATATTGAAGCCGTGAAGTCCCGGCAAGTCGAGAGCCAAACAAGCCGTCAGGCACCTTACGGGACAGCAAATCGGGTTGAAGGCGAAATGTTTCGACTGAGCCATCCGCCCCTTGTTGGTTCAACGCTCCGAATCATCTCAGAGAGGCAACGCCCAACCTGAATACCTCCTTGACCCACACACCCCAACAAACAAGGTCCATACTTGAAAGGTATTGGGCTGATTGCTAGTATTGAACTGTATAAGATGTAAGGCTCCTTTCGCCAGTCTCAGGCGATAAGGCAACCGAGAATTACAACCAACCATGAGTGTGAGGAGGGAAGTATCTGCAGTTTTTGTCAACACACGTACGTTCAAATTTGTATCTGATCATCCTTCGATTTCAATAAATGCATGATTCACGACTTGTCCTGAAGGAGGACTAGTGTGAGTAATGAGCATTCATGTTATTGACTTCCTCATCACTAACATCATAAACACATTTGTGAATTAAATTTCTCATGACTTTTCAACCACCTCCCACGTTCGATAAACAATTAAAACTATAAATAAACTACAAAACACGAAAATTATCCAGCTCCCAAGGATTTCGCACACTTTATTCATGCAATTGTTGGGATAGGAGGAAGGCTTTCAATCGGGGCCCCATGATCAGCCTTAATGAGATCTGAAGCCATTTCCCCGATCATTATGGCAGCAGCGTTCGTGTTACCGCTGATGAGAGTCGGCATTATGGAAGCATCTGCCACCCGCAAGTTCTTGATGCCATGGACTCGGAGACGGTTGTCGACCACGGCTGTAGGATCAGAAGTTGGTCCCATCTTGTTGGTGCAGCAGTGGTCGTATACAGTGGTACCGTAGACCCTCAGTAGGCAAATGATGAATTCTTCGGTAACGCTCCCGTTGAAGTGGCATCTGCAAATATATTATTAGAATGTCAAAACCTACTATGGCCCAACGTTTGGAATGTTTGGAATGTTGGCTATGTAGGTTTTCTCACCTCGGTGCGTACGAAGGGTGGAAAGCTGTTCCGAACTGAAGCAAAGCATTCGTTTTTGCCAAGTCAAAAATTGTCTTCTGGCTCTTGATGGCCTGTCTCCAGTCTTCTTCTGTCGTAAGGTACCTTGGATCAATCAAAGGAGAGTCCATTGGATTGGCCGAAGCCAGTCTAATTGTGCCTCTGCTTGTGGGGCGAAGATAGTAAGGTGTCCCTGAAGATTATCGAATTTAAGGTGATTTTGCAGTCAGTTTTTATTCGGAGACTCATTAAAATTACAAATAAGCTATAAAATCTCACCGTAGAATATATTTCCACCTAAATTAAAGCCATAGTAGGTGCTTAATTGAATTCCAGTGTCGGGCAAGTCTGGTGTTATGGGAGGGTTAGAGTTGTACATATTCCCAACTGCAAAAGAATCACCACAACATCATTGCACAAAACGATATTGATTGCCCACAATTTATCATAAACACTGTTGAAATTATCCCTTGTTCAATTCGCAGTATCAATTGTGATGTGTCCCTAATTGAATTGACCCTTTGTTTGTGTCGTGTGCAATACACAAGACAAGACACGGAAGGCGTATGATATGTGCTAAACCGTATAATCATATTAATAATCGAAATCAGTCACCATTACCGGCTTCAATTCCGTCCAGTGATGTCAGAGGTCCAGTTCCATTTTTGACGTACTCAAAATAAACGGTTTGATTGGTGAACAAATTCAAAAGATTGAACGTAACATTTGCTACTGTCGAGAACAATGTCATAACTCCGAAATGGTCTTGAAGGTTGTCACCCACTCTGAGATTTTGAAAAACTGGGAGGCTCAACTTCTCTAGTTCTTCAGCCGGACCGATTCCAGACAGCATCAGGAGCTGAGGGGAATTTATGGCACCTAAAACGAGACAAGGAAATGATGTTTGCTTGTAACAGGTAACTATCGATATGATTGGTGTAGTCATGTGTGCTGATATGAGATGAAATATGTTGTAACAACTCGCCTGCAGATACAATTACTTCCTTGCGTGCAGCAATAGTGTAATGGATGTTGTTCAGATCAACAATCAAAACTCCATTTGCAGTTTTGGTTTGTGGCTCAATAGTGATGCGAGCAACTAAAACCCTGAAAACCCAAAAAATACTGGACATGGTAACCATGAATATTTCAAATAAACAAAAATCGAATGTGAATAACAACAACCCGCTCATAAAGGGGAGATTCAGACACTTAGTGATCTCTACCCAATATACCTAATATGTTTTTATCAAGAGTGGTGTACCAACCTTTCTGAAACAATCAAATTGGTGCGATTCCGGATAGGTCTCAAATAACCTCGCCCGGTGCTACATCTGCGTCCATTGATCAAGGGGCCTCTATTGATCATGAAGCCAACTTGTGACTCACCATCAATATCCACATTGGGGTAACCGAGCTCAGCTCCAGCGATCACGAAGGCTTCAGCCATAGGCGTTAAGTATGAGCTTCTATAAGTGTCAAGTCAAAGCGCACTGTAATTTATCGATAAGTAAAATTTGGATGCCCAATAAATTAATTGAGGTAATGAAAAGTAACCAGCAAAGTAACAGGCATGAGCTAACGTAACCAGTTGGATTGGTGGTGATCAGTCGGTTTCACAATTTATTGCTCTCCCAACTAATGCTGGACAAATTATGATCAATTAATGATGATTTTCTCATCCACCACAGTCAAGCTTAACAAAAACACTATCGTTTATGTAGGGTTACTCCATCACATAATGTTTTGTAAGCGAGCCCTTGATTCGTACCATACCTGTTGACAGTAATTGGACCATTGGTACCATGGTATGGAGAATGACGGACAGAAGGGTCTTGCATGTCTTCCAGTTTCAAGAAATAGGGAAGAACATCTCTGTAGCTCCAACCAGGGTTGCCTGCAGCAGCCCAACTATCATAGTCCATTCGGTTTCCTCTCATCCAAACCAAATTGTTGAGTGTGCTCGAGCCTCCTATCACTCTACCTCTAGGTGTTAAACAGATTCCGTCATAAGCTGGGAATGAAAAAATTCAATTTAGAATTACGCTAACCGGTACCTACTGCAGTCTACAAACGGGTTGCGTCCAAACCAACAAACCTTTACATGTACTTTTCTGTGGCGTTGTTGTATAATTCCAATCTATAAATGTCTGTCGTGTGAAGGTAGTGAGCATGGGTGTATCAGTGATACCGTTTTCATCTCTTCCAAACTCCAAAAGAAGCACAGTCCAGTTGTGAACTTCCGATAGCCTGTTTGCTATAGCGGCACCTGCAACATATATGTATAACTCCAATTGAACATCTTTAACGGCGGAAACTCTGATGCCGTGCTCCTAAAATAATTCGATATATTAATCGATACTCACCAGCAGATCCAGCGCCGACAACAATGAAATCGTATTCGGGAAGGAGTTCCGATGCAAGTGTGTTGACAGGATGGTGTAGGGGATCCAATGTCGGATAATCGTATAAAGTTACCCCGGCCACGATCAAACCTCCAAAAACATGAAAAAACCTGAAGAAATACAGTGTAATTGAACTCGGGAAACACGGGGGATCTTGAGGGATGACCTTATGGGCTATGTAGTATAATGTTAATTAGGTACCTTCTAAAATGTTGAACTGTCCCTATTCCCGGGATATATGTGAAATCCATCACTGGTTAATACCTAATCCGTTCGAAGCTCGTTCTAAATTGTCCAATGCTTAATTCACAATCCAATATAATTCCACAACTCTAAAAACAACTTAAAACAGTGACCAATTTCGGACAACAGAACTAAGCTTGTAGCATTCTATTAATTCCAAGAAATGTATTTTGTATTGGAACGTCCTACGTAAAAATGGACGAAAACTGTGACTCCTGGAAAGCCGTTCTGACTTGAAATACTATAGTAATAAAATAGTGATAAACCGTGTTACGTGTTTGGCAGTTCGGAGAGATAATGATAATATGAAATCAATAAAGTAGGTGCCTTCAAGATAATGTCAGTCACGCCCGAGTCGCCACTCTGAAGGGTGATTAGACTGACAAAAGGTCGTTTATCTACAACAGCAGGTGACCTGAAGGAAGAAGAGTTGAACTACTCGTATTGGAAAGTGTTCCTCTTAAATGAAGATGCCTATACCGAAATTGATGGAACGTTAATTAATGAGTGGGAGTAATGAAATTCTATATTTTTATGCGTGGGAACGGTGACTATTTTGGATAATGTGATAATTTGAAGGGTGGATCGAGTAGGTACGAATTTGCACAGTGCGAGACGGCGCTACGATGATACTGTACCGCATGCCTGAGCGGTTTTGCAGAAGAGTAGGCAGTATGTTCCCCACACTAGTAATGTGATTAGGATGGAGTGAAAAATGAAATTTTGATTTCCGGTAACGAGTGCCTTTCAATGACTGTGTATGACGCGTAGTAACAATCTGTAGAATATTTCATTTCTACGACGTCATTATGAGTCTGTACATCTGAATAAAGTTTTAAAAGTGTTGAATTTTTTAGATTTTTCTTAATTTTTTTTTCAAGTATTGGAAAAAAACTACAACGGGTGGTTATTGAATGGCAGAACAAGGCCTCAAATGCAGATAATTTAATTGTTTTATACCATTTTAATTCGTGGTTTCTATGCATTACGCCCAAAGCATATTTCCCGAAATTTCCGCTAGTTCATTAGAAAATGTTACAAAATTTATTGGGGTTGTTATTGACTGGAATTAAAGTAAGTCGAGAACGGATGAAAGCCCCACATAGTGTTATCAATGATGAGATAAGCGTGGGGCCCTGCAATACACAAGCCCTTTACTTCGATGTAGGGATGGGACATCGAAAGAAAACATCGATTTTCGATGTCGATGTCAACATCGGTAGGCAACATCGATACCGATATAAGATCGGAAGATATTCAGGAAACATCGATATCAATATCGATATCGATGTTCATATCAGAAATAAGTTATCGCTCTGTCTCTTTGCCCAGTTTGTCTCTTTGTCTCAATCGGTTGGTTTGATTTTGATTCAGTCACAGTTCTCTTTGACACAGTTGTTTTCAGTACTTTTGTATGAACGAACACTTACCTACCTACTTATTCTTATTACACTTTGTAATTTGTTTGGTATTGAAATCTCAAAATGCCTCCTAGCAAGTGGTGGCGGTTTTTCAAAATAGCTGAATACATCAGCAAACATTTCTGCTGTAAAAGTAATAATAAAGAGCTATAAATAGAAATTTCGTAACTTATTTTGTTATTCCTGAAGAACCTGCCTGTGTCCTGCGAAGAACAAATAATTTTTTCAGAATTGAGTAATAAATTGGACCGATGTTATCGGAGCATAGCATCGATATATTTCGATGTCATCGAACGTGAAACATCGATGGTAAAACATCGAAATCTACGACAAACATCGATATTTCGATGTTAGCGATATCGATGTCCCATCTCTACTTCGGTGGAAGACTTGATGACACCCTTCGTTTGAACAAGACAGAAAATGGCAAAATGCACAGAACAACTGTTAAAGAAGTCCACGTTTCACTAATAGAGGAGCATAAATCACTATTTATTGGTTGCACAGTTCCGTTGTCTCGGAAAGCCAAGTTCTACATTTTTGAAAACCACCTTACAATGTCGGAAATTGTTTGCTATGATTGACTCAATACGAGGTAGGTACCTAATAACAAAAAACATAAAAACGATTTGAAAAATCTAAAAACTTGGCCCTACGGGCTTCGCCAGGGACTCGGCCGGAACTTCATTTCAGCGTGTAATGTGAAGGCTGAAACATGTTCCGTGTAAAAGTTCATAATTGTTACTTAGCATCACACACAGTCATTGAAAGGTACCCGTTTCTCACAATCGAAAATCCTTTTTTTCCACTCCATCCTAATGTGCACGTGAGTAGTGGATTTATTTAACTCTTGTTAGTAAGTTACATTGGTCATTAACTACGTCTTTAGTTCCTTGATGTTTAGCGACTTCGTAGTGGCACAAAAGAACGCTGGGAAAACAGAGCTCCAGTAAAAACCCTGATTGAGGTATTGCTGGTAGAAAACTGCTGACGGAAATGCCGACCTAGTTCATTCGAACGATTTCTTTCTTTCTCTAGACCAGCCCAGAACAAACCGCCCTCCCTTTCCGTGAAATAAACCTCCGTCAAGGACCCTAGTAAATTTATCCCGCAAAATTTAAATGGAACAGCTCTCTGTTCTAATTTGAATACACAGCTCTTGATTCAAAGAATTTATTTAGGAGGGATCAATGGTAGTACGGAAGAACAATCGAAATAAACGAATTGTAGTAAACATTAATAAATTAGACTCACAGCCGTATTGTTTACAGAAGGGTGTTCTATATAGAAAATAATGGGCCACTGTAGGAGAATTTTGGATATTGCTTACAGAACGGTGATGGAGGCGAAAGGCTGATTTCATGGAAATTGAACTTAGTTCTAAATTACACTTGCACGTTCTCACGATGGTTTAATCCGTTGATTACAATTACCTCTTCAAATATGAAATGGTCGTTTGTTGTTCTGGGATTGTGGTCGAGTGCACAATCTTCGGCCGATTGAATTAGCGTCATCTCCACGTACTCACTATCGGTTGTTTGCTTACTCTCCTCTAGAACTGAAACACTGGATATCGGGGATTGATTGGTTTCAGGGAATTTGAAAACGTCGCTCCCAAAGCCCTCAGGCATTTTCGTTTCCACAGCTAATGCATCTGGTGGCTTCCCCTCCGCCGCCGTATCCACAATATCCATTTCACAAATAGCCCCTTGCCGCGCCCTCAATGGTGAGTTAATCTGATCTCAAAACCCATAAGGGCTGATATCGGGTTCAGGGGAGGGCTAGGGCCTTTTGTCTTGGGATGCTCTACCGTTTAATCACGACATTAAGAGACAATGCGGATGATGGCCTGGGTGACAATGACAGCCTGGGGAGACCTCGAGCACAAACCAATGTTTCGAGGAAATAGTTAAACTATCAGCTCAGAACCCTGCACCGATTCTAAACATTGTACACATTGTTTACAATGCATACATACAACAAATTGTATGCAACTAATACTCTGTCAAGGGGCACTTCTGATCATAAAATACTAACAAATCACCTATGAAGTGAATACTCAACTCATAGAGGATGAATCATTGATCGAATAATCAAACTACCGTATCTATTCAATCCACCCGTCAATTTACCACTTTATCAAACATTTTACACCGTTTCTAACTACAAGAGATCAAAATGTAACAATTCATTTTGAATATGGGAATCGCCCAAGAATAAACAATCCCCCCCCCCCCTTCCATCAAAATTTGAGGGTTTACGTTTCAAAATACTTAGATTCAGAAAATCGAATCCGTTGGTCTGCAGTACACCGTCCGCACAATTTAATCCAGTTAACGTTTGCTAAAATTACGAAATTTGCTGTACACACCCACGATGATCCTTGAAACTTTTTCATAACCCTTGGTGAAGGGGAAGGAGTTATTAATGAATTTTGAAAATCGATAAATTCAGATTGGAAAGTGTTTAGCTCACATTTAAACAGAGTTTAATTTTTCAAATCTTTTAAGACCACGCGGAGGTTTGTAGGACCGGCCGTTTGATCACAATAAGGGCTCAACGTTGGAGAGGATCGACAGTCGTCAACATGAGGGTGAATCATGCTGCATCCTATCGAGTCAATGTCCATACTGGCCAGCTCATTCGAACAGAACAGGGTTTTCAGATATCGAGGTACCTAATTATTTATTAATGATGATTAATGACTAAAAATGCTTAATTATTAATCATTAATAATAATTTGATAATACTTGTTTAATTTAAGCAATTGTTAACTTGATAACATTATCTTCCCAAATAGATGTTAATTCCACGGAAATTATTTTAGGTAACCTCAAGGAACCTAGGAAATCTTAACTAGTTTACTCATTTTAGAACCTAGATTCAGCATCCTAAAGTGCACGAAGGCCGTTATCAAAATTTGATACCGGCCTTCGTGCACTTTCGGATGCTGAATCGTAGTGTTGACATGCCTCATGTGAATCTAAAATGTTAGAGTTTTCACAACTCAAATTCGTTTGATCTTATGGTAGACCTCAACGGAGTTCGTTTTCACAACTCGAAAAAAAGACAGATCGAGAAAGTTTTATTTTTATACCGATTTTAGTGAATGCTGCGCGGGAGGCAAAGATGGCAGGTTGATAGATGTGCCCTAACGATTCCATTTGACATTCCTTCAGCTTCCTTCTTTCCCTACACTGGTAATCCCCATGAGACTTAAGCCTGAGGGATATACTTTTCAAAGTTACCATGATAAACGAGCTCGAGCACCCCATGGGTCACTCTGAGTCGACTTGGTGATACGGATGTATCTCTAGAACCTCATCTTCTTTTTGCATGAATAAAACTTCAATATCGTTTCTTTGGAACTTTCTCACACATGAAGGGAGTTTCCTACGTTGAACATGTATATTGTGATGAGATTATTGATGAATTGTATAATAAATAATTGAGGTACGTTCAGCATACTGAAGCTGAACTAGAAGTTAGAAACGTGAGCCGTGTTTACGTGAGATTAAGTGGATAAGCGAATTGAGATCGAGGATATTCGGTAAACTTCGTCGATACAGGACAATTCCCTGCCAACCCAGCAGGACAAATACAACGTTTTTTTTTTTTTGTCCAAGATTTCTTTATTAACGTAATATGACAACTGAGCTTGGGCCATCAAGTTAGTTTACTTTCTCTATTGAATACTATATTCGACAATGTGTAAATCCCATAGCCCAAAACTACTCTACAGTGGACAAATACAAAGTACCATTCGTCGAAATTAGTTTACCCTTATTTTTTATGGATAGAGAAATACCTTTATAATCATGTTCAGAATCGCTGAAGCATCTGGTTGGACGGTAAATCAATGCTGCCACCGCAACGACACAAAAAAAAACGGTAGAAACTTCCTGAAACTTGCGAGATGCCTCTCAAATAACATAAATAATCGGGGGTTTTCAATTTTCATTTCTTATGCGTATAACCCATTCTCTGTATTGATAGCGAGAATGAAGACTGACTACAAAAAGTCCGAAGTTCGAAATATGTCATTCAAGTTTCATTTTGACAAGTGATATGACCATTCATCGCCAAATTTTTGACATGGTAATTTTTTTTAGTCCGTTATTGTTGTTGAAGTTAAACAGACATTTGGCCAATAAAACCATGAAACAGGTCCCAGTGCCTTTAATGAGCACACTTTTTTTAATAACATAGTATGTTGTAATCCAAACATGTATTCATTCGTATTATAGTTCAAAGTACCTGTATGCAGAAGATTACAAATGAAACAGCTGCAGTGGATAATCGTTTACTGGTCGTTGGGAACCTCTCAATTGAACAGGAAACCCCATGGTCTAATGATCGGCGGATGTCCACCCCAATGACCCCAGCCCCGAAACTTAATCATGTAGAAATACAATTGTGTGATGCCCACATTTAACGAATGTGCGCTTATTCGATCTAGTTTAGCGTGACTATCGTATATTTTTTGTAGACGAAGTTCACAATAGATTGGGGAAACCTTTTAGCGATACCGCAAAGCACCAAATGGTTGACGAATGTGACGCAACATCAGCGAAACGAGAGATGTAATCATATTCCACTCATTGGGGTCGCCCTTCGGCGTTTTTGATTATGGAGCATCGGTGGGATTATAAAAGGGGGATGTGTGTGTAAAAACAGACCTACACGTGAACAGGGGACCTTCGACCGTATTTTGGAAATAATTCCCATACAGTACTTGGAATTTCAATATTCCGCCCAGTTTACCACCAATTCCTCTCTTTTTTCGTAGGCCGGTGAGGTAATCTTTAAGACCCATAGGTAGCATTTGGATCCCGTAAGATACCTGGAGAAGAGCGCACCTTCAGGTTATGGGACTCAAACTTCACTAAAACCACACAAACCTTACCGTGTTGGAGCTCAGCCTGGGACTGTAACACATTACTTCGTCGGTCTGTTTCTTCCGTTCTTTGCAGCTCCCGTTCAAGGAGCATATTGGCCCTCAGCACCTTCTCCACATATTCTGATGTGAGGGTCCAATGCTCACTCTGCGACATCTTGGCAACTAATAGTTCTGGTGACATATTGGAAGACGTGATGCCCAGTGCTTCTTTGAGCCAACTCCTTTCCTCTGCCCATTTCGCGCATCTAAAGAACGTCTTGAGCGTATCTTCCTCCATATCCCGGCAGCTGCGGCACGATGGGGTATCCACCTTTCCCATTGTGTACAAGTAGGCGTAGAAAAGTCCATGTCTTGAGAAGAACTAAGTCAGGAAATAGTTCACTTCTCCTTGTCCCCTTTACATCCACACCTGGATGTAGGGTACCATTTCCTGCCCCTTGTCATTGTACGCTCTCTTTCCTCCCAGGAGACGCGGGATCTCTGTCCTTCATCTTTCCACTCGTACAACCTCTTCCTTTCTGCAGCTAGCAGCTGTATGTGTATCACACTAGCCAGGACTAGTATATGTTGTTTAATTGTGTTTACCACTTAGCGATCACATGTTTCACATCTGATATGAGCTTCGGAAGGCCTCTCGTTTCTTACCTGAGAGTCGAACTCGGGGCCCTCAGAGCTTCTGAATTGCCTGACCTGCGCCATTGACCGCTCTGAACCTGTACCATAGTATGTGCTCCAAAATGATCAAGAACAGTAAATTTATGTACATCCCAAATCTCATGTTGTTTCCATCGTCATGCTAAGGTTTGAACGTTGTTTGAAAACGAAGAGGAAAATCGAAGTGAATCATTGCTCGACGATCCAATAACTCAAGAGACCTACTCTGATTCGGTCGTAACGAACTTCTCTTTGTCAGCAATATAAATTATATGAGAATTCGAAAGGATTACTCTTTCGATCGGCAACAGAAGGCCCTCGTACGGTTTTTTTCCTCTCTCTTTTTCAAGCTGGGTCATTATTGCGGTGATCGTTCTATGCGCTATATATATAATATAACAGCAGTGGTTCCATCGTCTAGCACCGCCTCTGAACTCCCTGCAGAATAGAGTGGATTTACAGTTTTACGGTCAGTTGATCTGTCGAACATCATTAGGGCGGAAATCGGTCCCTCGCGAACTACAATGGTCGGAGGACTTGATGCGGCTACTTGTGGAAATTGCTCTCACGACAGCGCTGCAATAGCTCAAGCATTATGGGACGACAGTATGTGGGCCCGCTATGTGTACACAAGTTAGTCTTGAACTCAGTTTGTTTTTATAGCAGGCGAATGGTCTTTAATTCCGCAGCTGTATTTTCGACTGAAACAAACCAGAGGAGAAAACAAGTTCTGTAAACCCTCGAGTCGGTAAGAATAGCAAGTTATTAGGTCAGATTAACCAAAAGTGGAAAACTTGAAGGTGATTAAAACAAATGATAATAATAATAATTTAAAATCGAGATAATCTTGAGAAAAATTATGGAACATATACAAATTAATAATTAGACTTTTGTGCGGATCTTCAAAATGATCTACTAACAAGAGGCCCTACAATGCACTAAAACTCCAAGCCTCAAATCATTTGTTGAGTCGATTTTTGACGAAGCACCAAAAACATACCTATATATTGTATAGGTTTTATATACCCAAATTTGGGTATTTTTCAAACATGAAAACTCAAATTTGCCCCACTTATTGTTTCTACATTAGGGAATATCTAGGGATTCATCACGTTCACGTTCTGCAACATGTTCAGTGCAATTCGTACGGTATCTAGGAAGGCGTTGAGTATGTGTCTTTCCACAAAGAAGATTGCAAAAACGTAAGTACATAGGAAGATATTGGATTGGCTGAGAGCAAATCAAACAATAATATTATGATTTTGCTGTGGGAGTTAGTCGCAAACACCACCTGTATTTAACTATATGGAAATGGGCTCCGGGGCAATATCGCATTCCTACATAGTACGTATATCGACCTGGTTATGATAGGTATCTAATGCATGCAATATTATACAATAATCTAGGAACTCTGTAGCGTTCCGCCCCGCCAAGTTGACAACTTGTGAAGAGCAAACGGTACCGAGTGTCTGTTTACATGACGTCACGCAACGAGTTTTCCAGGTATCCATATTTAGGCTCCTATTTCACCGATCAACTTGAAATTTGGTGTGGATCTTCTTGGTGTGGATAATAGAAAGTCCTGGAAGTTTCAATTTGTTGGGTCTAAAGGGAGACGAGTTATATAACTTCAAACACCCGGGTTTTCGCCGTTACCTTGTTGTTGTTGTTCTTCTCCTCCTTCTTATTCAGACGGTCAAAGCGGCAGCATTTTTGCACAGAGCTTTGTTTCAACTTTAGCCTGTACCTCTTAAAATATTCAAACCTTATTAATAAATAAATACCTAATTTGTAAATGTAGTAATAAATTATTTAATTTGCTTAATTTATTCTTGCATATTGCCTCTACAAGTCTTTTCAACTTCAACAACAAACCTACTCTTACATAAAGCACTCAGGATACCGGTATTTGTTTGTTGAGTAGTGTAAGATAAAATGAAATCTCAAACCAGGTTTAACGTTGAAGGCCCATTGAACCCTGGTAAATGGTTATCCGGATAATAGAGGCATTAAAGGAATCAGAGATCAATGTGTAATAGAATACGCCCACTATGAGTACAGAACATGCGCACAGGTAGGCCCAACTACACCTCTGTTCAAATACGTAGGTACAACACAAAAATTATCATTGTTACATTTATATTCACAGAGGTAGGTTTTTAGGCCGAAAGCAAGGTTGTGAGTAGGACTCTCAAGTTCCATTCGTTCATCAGTTTGGGGATTTCATTGTACGTTGAACGCAATCAATTTGAATACCTCACAAGTATTTTGTTTTCGCCGAACTGTGATGAGTGGTTTGCTCTCATAAACGGATCGTATTCCCTCATAATTGCAAAACAATTCAAAATTAAACGAATAAAGGATTTTCAAGTTGTGGAAACGTTGTATTTTAAATTTAATCCGGAGAATAACCCTCAAACGCCAATGTTGCAACTGCAATCGCGAAACAAGTTGCTGAGGCAGGGCTGTCTAGAGTTCTGAGGGATTTTGTGTAAATTATGTATGTTCGAGAACTTCATGCATATATACACTGGCGAGGCTGTCTGCTATGAGGACCGCGTAATTCATTATTTTCCACGCTTGGGAAGAATAAATCAAGCTGGCCATCATGAAGCTTAACATAGAGAGATAGTTTGAACGAGCTCATAAAACCCTTGTGGTGCTGTAGTTTATTTTGTCCTAATCAGGCTTTGTTGATCAGTTATCACGTATTTCATTATATTCGAAAGGATTTAAAATTATACTAAAGATAATATCTTTAATATTATTATGTCAATGACTTGAGCCACTCAGAACTTTAGTTCATCATTGTTCTTGTGGACGAGTCGTTGAAAACCTTTATACCTTATCCGTGCAATACAATGTCGTGCTTTTATGAAATCACGGATCGTGGTGTCACGCCAATAACCGTAAGCTGTGTATTTTGGTTTATTTGGTTATCTCCAATAATGAACCATTGGATCTGACCGAGAAAAAATTATTAAACTCCCTAAAAATTTGTTGGTTCAGAAAATTGAATTTAAAAAATATCCAATGTGAGGCTGCTGTGAATTTCACATTGAAAACTGTCTTGGGAAGAAGCTCGTGGTACGATGTGGAAGGTGTGATCGTCGAGTAAAATTATACGAATGTGTAATTTACCGTACAAATTGATGGAGTTATTGTGCAGTCAATCATTCCAGCCCTTTCATGCGGCCGCCCGTATGTCGCATTCTTGCTCCGATCACTGTGCGTGCATTATCAATGAAAACCTATTGATGGGCATGCGGTTTCGTCGTCAACCGGGAAAGGGAGGGGCAAGAATTTCCGAGCCTATTTATATGCAAACGGGAGCTCACCCATAATCGAAGGCCTATCCCTCGCAGTCTTGAAGGTCCGCCTTAAATTACCCGTTGGAGCAATTGCGTTACCTATCGCATTGTAGACGATGCCTAGTGAGCCTTGCTGAAGATTATTTGATAGCGTATAATTGGATTCTTGGCGCTCTCCGTCCTCACTTGGCTCGAAACTCTACGCATCTCATATAGTTTTCGTTATCAGGGCACGACACAAACGAAGAAAAGGGCTGCAACTGGGATTTCCCCTCACACAGTGATTTAGTCAAGAACCCTAATCATGCTTCTGAACAGGAGCAAACACGTTTCTCTCGAAATATTGATTTTTCAATTTGCTGCAATTCGCAGTTCAAGCGTGGATCCACTGGCTAAGTCCTCCAATACGATTTGTGTACAAATATTATATTATGACGCTTAACTGGTGAATGATACAACCAAACCGTTGCTACAAAAATTTATCTTCGACATTTTTGAAAATCTTCCACTCGTTGGAAAGCTCTATTTTAACCAACATTTTCCGGTTCTCTATAGTGTATAACTCTGTGACTGTACAAATAACATTCCTGCCAGCGCTGGGGCTTCTTTAGTAAGTGAAGACTAATAAATTTCCACCGGTGCATATTCAAGCTCGTTCAGCATCATTAAACCGAAAGGGACGTTTGCCTTACATGAGAGGTATCACGTGTTCGTCATATCATATGTATCATGTTGTTCATTCAATCAATTGCATTTAATCTCTCGTTCAAATACGGCTCGTGATACTGCATGTTATCAATTTTCCATGGCATGTAGATCTGTCGCCATATCTCGACACGAAGCGAAGTAAAATCCATTGACATTCAAATGTAAATTCAGTTTTACCAGAACATATCGTGCCCATATAAACCCTTGCATTGTTGGAGGCAGCAAATTAGTCGGAGTGCCAAGAGATAATTATCCTGACCTCTGAAAGCTTTTAGTTTATTAATTGCAATAATTAGCCATTATATCAAAAATTAAACCCTTCTCATAAAAGTTGTTTGGTATACACTTCAAATACGTGGAAATCCGTCCGACAGCGGCAATATGTCCAATGAAAATATACTGAGAACGTCACTTGTAGATCGTTGAAGCTCTTCGTAACAATACGTCAAAAGAAAAGGGTTCTAATGGAACGGCATGGTTTTAGCGAATTGTCAAAGAAAATGTAGCTATTTTTCTCGGTCCAAAATGTTTAAAACTCGAATTTCTGAAAACTTTTTACACCAAAATACGTGAAATAAGAATTACGATATTGTTAGGTAACTAGGCTGTTGATGTTATAATAATTATAGGAAACATGATGCAACAAAACTACATCAATAATTATTATTGATGTAGTTTTGTTGCATCATGTTTCCTAACAACATCCTACTCCTTTCTCAATCTGTAGCACTTTGAAGATGAAACTTGGTTGATACTTGAGATGCTTGTCATGGCCATATGTTCTCCAATGGAGACATTTTACATTTGCTCTCTGATTGGCCTGGGAGGTAGATGACGTACACTGCTTCCCTCTTCCCGCTCAATACGACTTCAAACCTCTCCAGAAAAATAAGTACTTCCTTAAAAAATTGTTTACCGTTGTTAATTATTCTGAAGGAAAAAGAATATATAAAAAATATAAAAAATATATAAAATATAAAACATATTTTTTGCCCCACAAGAAATAAATATAAAAAAAATCCCTGTCATTCCCTATGAGGGCTCACATAACCGAAAAATCAACAATCAATCCTTTCGGATATTGGTTGATCTGTACAAGTAGTAACTGATCAATTATGTAGGAATTTTGTTGGAGAATAAACGAGACCGTTACTGAGCTAGGTACCAACTACCCCTCATCAGAAACAGAAGGTTTGGCCGCTATTATGAAATCGACCCAAACTTGGGGCGAAAATTCTAGTTTCATCTGCCATAAAGCCGTCGTGACATTTCGGTACTATAGAAAAGTGACCCACATATCCAATATAAAGGTCCTGAGATATGAAAACCGTTGTCGGGCAGAGATCGTACTTTTCTCCCATTTACTTGGGAATCAGTTTCATGTGCGCTGAACCGAATGAGGGTCTTCCCTATAGCCGACGCCTTTGGTTTTTTTCGCGCAGTTTCCGTTTTTTTCTAATACCCTCCTCTCCCACTTCGCCACAGTAACCCAACAATCGTTCGCTATAAGAGCATTACCTGAATTCTACACACGCTCCGGCTTATACAAATACCCTTGACAGTGAGAGAGCTGAGTCTTCAATCTCCATGCAAATTCCGAAGGGGGCAGAGGAAGTATTTCTTATCGGTGATTCCCGACTGTTTACCCCTTCTTTTTCCTTCACATCCTTTGGCATACATTTCACTTCCCTCTTCATCTTCTGACCACGTCCTTTTGCCTTTTTCAGTCGGCGGAATTTCTCCATTTGTATTCCCTCTACTTTTATCTGTCATTCCTAATATTCAAGGTATATTGAACTCAAATACAACCCTTTTCGAGTGACATGTCACTCGAAAAGGGTTGTTACTCGTATATAGCGTAACGCTCACTGTGCACAGTGAGTGTTACAATATATACGAGTATTACATACTACATCCAGACGTTCCATGACCAACAACTCTTGGATATAATCAAGACGGCAACTATTCACCCACTGACCCGAAAACTGAAGACGATCTCATTAGTACCAGTACATTACGTTGCTTCCAGCTCATCAGACCTCGTTCTCTTCGACTCAGTCCGTTCTGGCGTCAATCGGCTGGGCAATCATTCGGATTTTCACAATCAACTTTTTCCTATTCTATTAATTTTTTTTCTTCATTTCGGAGAGGACTTTATGGTTATCTACTCAAACGAACATGCCACATCATTCACCTCATTACTCCAATCATTTCGAGTGCCGCTCATATTCAAATTATTCAAATGATTGTTTGTGCGGCATTTATTGGGTTATATTAGAAATACACCCAAGATTGCCGCTCAACTTCCATCTCATTCAAAATACACACTAATGGGGTTTGAGTTAGGGATGGCCATCGGTAGCCGACATATCGATATTTCGATATTTCAATGTTCGATAGTGTCGGAGGTAACGTATCGATGACGATATTTATCGTATAGCTCAGTATCGATACTTTTTGCAATCGATAGTATCGATCGAAAATATCAATATTTACTAAAATATCAGTTAAACAAACATTCAATTAAAAAACTATGTAAATAGGCACCTAAGCCCAACCGGAATATCAATTCTCTGGAGTTTTCGACTATAGTTTTCATATTAAACATAAGTACAGGAATCAGTATCTGCATAGTTGTTGATAATATTATTGGTAGTTGGTGAACTAAAACACTGTAGCATCCGCTATGTTCCATTTTCCCGTCCAGGCAGACATTAAATGTGAAATTAATGTAAATTTCATTAGATGTGAATTTTAGTGAAATTTACTCATGGAGGTTAGAACGTCCATGGAACTTGTAGAAAGATCTACTAGTTCACCCAAAACACTATGAGTCAGATTTTTTCATTTGACTCCAGAATTTTGGAAATTTTTGATGTAAGTACCTATCGGATAAAACAAATATCGTTAGAAACTATAGGTTACTCAAGGGTCGATACCCGGTACTATCGGATTATGCACTATCGCACTATGGATATAAAAATATCTATATATCGGTGGGAAATATCGATATTTTGATACTATCGACAATCGATGGCCATCCCTAGTTTGAGTTCTAGAAATTAAGCCTGGTTAACTCCTATCGCCTCCTACCCACTATCGGACAGTACAGTAAAAAGCCTTCGACGTTCGTACACTCCCCTAAATCATCGTGTTCTAAATCATTTTAAGTTCATATTATGACTATCAGTTTCACATTAGGGTCATGCCATTCCGAATATAATCTGTTCATGTTTTGTTTTTCCTCTAGATTGAACTAAAACAAAACATACATATTATACAACAAAACAAAATATATCATTTAAAAAAATATTTATTTTTTCATGGATTTTATATTTCAGTAGCGGTTCACCTCCTCCCTTAAAAAATACCTACACTACTTATAATTTTATTTATCGTCCCAGATCATGTTGCTCCTTGAAAATAGGGAAGACCTCTCGCTGGACGATCGATGGAAACAAGGTACGGAACCTCAGCGGATTTTCTGGCGGAAAAAAGAGCATTTTCTTCCCTTCGTACCTCTTTCGGGATAATACAATCCAATATTTTACTAACACCTTCCATCCCCTTGCGGGAGCTAACTCACGAAATCACTTTTCTCGATGGCGTCATTTTTTTTGTAACACCAGCTTTTTTTCGTCTAAAATTGCTGGACGCATTCCTCTCGAGGTCATCTTATCGATTCTTCAAAGACTCGAAGCTTCCAATATCGAGAAATGCTGGGGTAGCTCTTGCGGGTTGGTTTTTGTGGAAGCCGAACGAATTTTTTTGGGGGTTTCGGCTGTTCATCCCGTGTAGCAAAACACTGTAGGAACACTGAAAACGTAATCTTATAAATAAAACCGAGAGTCTCTTCGTATGTATTTATGGATTGATTTCATTAGATTCTATCAATCGACACAAGGAGGTGAAGAATCTACAGGTATTGAGTTTTCGACGTCGATTCGATTCTGTTTCTTTGACATAGTGTCACTTCCCCTATACTTGGTAATTATTGAAACGCGGAGTTGGTATTGTTATTATAGAATTATTGGACGAGTTTCTGAAACGTTAAATGTTTTCTTAGTCAGTGTGGTGTAGCAAGTGGATTGCCAGGTGAAATGACAGACAAAATGTTCACGTCAAAATTAAGTGGGATATAAAGCGAGTATTGTTTACTGAGAAACTTGAATATGAAAATCCAAGCCTGAAGGGTGGGTTAATTATTAAAGGAGTAGGGAGTTTGAGAGCAAGGGTAAAGCGGTACTAAGCGGGTACTGACTACTTCCGACAAGGGATTTGCTGTAAGGTCTGTAGTTAGTTAGAGAGTTGTTATAAGCTATTGAAAGTGGGTGAAATCTTCTATTGGAGGCACCTTACGGACTTGATCCGGAAGTGCTCACAATAAATAGTGCTGAAAATAACCGATTATCGATTGTGTGTACTCAATATTCATATAGACAGCAGGTGAAATGTGTAGTTCGGAGAGCGAGCGAAGTGAGTGGTCTTCTAAATAATATCGAAAACCCCTGGAATGAGTTTTGCGGATATTGATGGTAGAGTGGAAGTTGTGAGTGATATCTGCTGGTATGATATATTATAACAGCCGACTAACGGGAGCAGAGATGACTGAAGCCATTTTGGCTGATATGACGAATAGCTCTATTTATGTCATGTCACTAAGTTCGAGTTACGATATTCAATATCTAGATCGACGAAAAATCTCTCCCCTTGCCTGGTAACGGTCATTGAGGCAGTTTTTACAAATTTTAAAGTACATGTATACAGCTTGGGAGATTGCAGACAGGAAATGCTAGAAGATAGTAGCAGCTGTTAAAATACTGATACAACCTACCACGAATCCTTGACGTGTAGGCGTCCAGATTATTGGAGGGGTGCTACTATATTCATCAACACGTTTATATTTACTTTACTAATGGTTCTTGGTAATCGAATAACTAATTCCGACGCTTCGGAACTTTGTAAGTTATCGTATAGGCATATCGATTCCAATATTTGTCTATCATAGTTCATGTGGATAGTGGATTTTAATCAAGTAATTACCTATGTTTGCGCTTACCTTATTTTCGACAATCCATATTTTATTACCAATGCAACTTCACCAAGTATTATCCAAGTATCATAACTATCTATTATCAAGGCACTCAACCACTACGCACAAACAACATAACTGCATGTGGCAGTGTTTATAGCCTTACAATCGGAACCATGTTGTTACCTTCCCTTCATCTTTTTCCGTTGTCATCATTCTGAGCTGTATTATTCCATGTATCTCTTCCACATGTCATGTATATATTGTGTTTTTACCAGTGTCCACATGCCAACGTTCTTGTTCTAACTTATTTTTGTCTGTTGTGTAGCTCTTATTGAAATCTTCTCCTCGTATTAAATTATCGAATATTTTTGTCTAAAAACTGTGATTGTGCGCGAGCATACTTTGTGATGTTAACTTCGCCATCTATCAGCTGACAGTGACAGATCGTGGGGCTGCCGGGTTTTTTCTTACCGGCAGCCATTACGTTTTTTCTACATGTGCGTTATAGACGTCTACACAAGTGCTAGCAAATTCGCTACTTGTAATTATCAGAATTCATCCAAGTTCACATCCAAGTTTTCATCTAGTCATTCGTATCTGTGATCACATCATCGTCATCTCCACGTTATAATTGTAAATCTGAGTGAGGTTGAATTTGGAAAACCTACCATTTCACCTGTTGGACAACCAGTCATCACCACCTTGGAAAACTTACCTACACATCTACCAGTCATCAAGCAACGTCATCTAGTCATCATATCAGCTAAGCCCTAGTTATTACAAGCACATGTGTTCCTAACAAATCAACTTTCTATGTTACAGACGTTCTAATTATCATCGGTGGCCACTGTAGGTTTCTCTCCTTAATTTATAATACCAAGGCACAGAATTCCACGTCAATAAAACCTAGTCATTGTTGGTGTTTCATCAATTACTGTCTTTTAATTCATTGAGCACCCTTAGTTCCTATTAGTTAATATTTATTTTCAATAAACAAGTTTTCCTCCTCAGGAGGTGGTCCTTCGAGCATCTAGGTATCTTTCATCCAGTTTTTTCACTTATAGGCTCAGGACAAGTGCTGTATTCAAAACAGTAGGTCTTAGCCGCAACAACCTACTTACCACAAAATGAATTTATATCCTGAATTGTACCTATACCTATTGTCTTCGATGACGACCAAATATTTCTGTAATGACGATGTTTCATAATAAATAATAGTTAAATTTATTGACGACAAAGTGAATCACAACGTTTTCTAAAAATATGTTGTGTGTACGAGGTTGTAAATTAAACAGCCCAGTGCACTCAAAGCGTTCGCTGATGCGTAAACTGTGTGTTTTTTCCCAAAATCGATGCATCAAACCATAATTAAAATAGCTACGCTTCACGTGTAAGTACAGGGAATTTCAAGAGTCAGAGCATAGGAAACCCCGGTTTTCTTGACCTGCCCCCGCATAATTATTCTGTGTATCATAAATTATTGTTCGTTACGTTATCTGCAGGTTCCCTAATATAATCACAAAGGGAGGTAGTGGACTAGTTGAGAAGCGGCTTGCGAATATTAAACAGAAGGCCTTAGCTTGGTGTTTCATTGTGTTCGTTAGATGGTCCACTGGGAGCTCCGGAAGATCTCTAGTATCGTCCTGGGAGCCCTCTATCTGGACCACTTTCTGCGCACATTGTTGATTAAATGTATCATGGAACATGATTGAAAAAACATTGACGGTTCAATAAGGAGTCTTAATAAATTATTGCGCCATATTTTTTTCTAACGACTTTAATGAAACGTAGAATTTCCGTATGAGTGAATTCGTAAGCGTCCTACCAATAAATGGGGCAAGTTACACAAAAGATCTTTGGAAAATGGTGGAAAATATAAACAACTATAAATACTGGGAGTTCTACGACAAGTTGACTGACAATCAGCGGGTATTGAGCGTGTAATCACTGTGAAGGGGATCGGCCGCAAACATATAGACATTAGATCAAGTGCTCTGTAAGCACGAAATTTCACTTGACATAGCTAAACCAATGGCTTTAGGCGTTCCGCATCAGATTAGATTCTAGTAATTGTCGCTGATGCAAACCATCGACCCGTCACAACAAGTCACCATCGGAATACGGAGAAGTCGGTTTCGCCTCTTGATTGCATGACTACATAAAACCTGTTTTTGTGATGTCAAAGAATTTCACGAATGTTATAGTCATGTAAACAAACTTTCCCTGTAGGTACTATTGTTTTTAACAAACCTAAAAAAATTAAAACTAATGTAATTTTCAGAATCGCATGTTAGTGAAGCGATAAAAACATTGCAAACTCACTGTGACTAACGTCGTTCATGATTAAACTTTTCGATTAATCACAAGACTCGCTGGTAAAGGTGGAAATCACGGTTAGGCGCTGCAGCAAAAAAGAGGTTGGGAGTTGCCTAGAACAAAAACCATACTTAGTTGCAGGAACCGGCGTGACAATGCGAAATCACATGTAACCTCAGTTAGCCCAAATGTTTTTTAGAATCTCTCTAATTATTATCAATATAATGGAGCATAATCCTGCCGGATGTTACCTTGTTTTTTGTTGGCTACTCCTAACCGTATTCCTGATATGTTCATTGGAGTTTCCAAACTGGCGCACCCCTTTTCAGAGAAAGCTATCTACTTGAAAGACACTCGTGGAGTTCGACAACTCATATAAAATCAGAGTATTTGAAAAATCGTATATTTCCACTGAAATATAAGTACACTGTTGGACCTGTTTGAGTGATTAAACCAAAACAATAGTGTTGTTACTGAAGATGGTTTAATCACCGATACCGGTCTAACAGTGTTCTCATATTTCAGTGGAAATAGACAAATTTGACAAATACTCTTGTTTCTCTGAACATGGATTTCCACGATTTCGACGCGAGTGGTTTAGTTCGTATCGACTACCCATCTTTGAGTACAACATCTTTGTTGTACCTCATCACTTTGTTTTCCTCAATTTATTCTGCTTCAAATATTTCTTCAGTGTTCTTCGTTTTGTCACAACCTTTCATGACGAATTTGGTGTTTTTAGCAACCCAGTTATATCATCGTTTTTTAGTTTCACCTGGAACAATTAATTTCAGCTTCGTTTAATACAGAAAAGAGGAAATCTTCATTCGGAACGAAAATCGCCCACTACATTTTATATACGCGGCAGTAATCTTCTCATTGAATGTTTTTTCTTCATACTTCGCCAAAGCATAAGATTTTCAATCTGGGGATCCGTTTTAATAACTAAACGTTCTGGAAGAAGCAAAAAGCACAAATGCATTACTAAAGCTCCCGTTTGCTGAAATTTTAATGATCCGAGTGTTTCCTCATTGGCCGTAGCCGTGGTGCCTATTCCCTTTAATTCAGAGAAAGCCCCACCGTTCCGTATGCTGCTTTATATAAACAACTCCTACCCATAAGGTGATCACGAATTCTCCCTTTGTAAGGTACCATTCCGTTCGAATGTTCAAAATATGAACGAAACCGGACAATATTTAGGGGCGGCGCAATGCGCTCAACGTTTCTCATACGCAGCGAAAACAAAAGGAGCTGTTTAGCTGTTTAGAGCCGGAAATATACTTCAACCACGGGGAGCTTATGTGTTCAGAATGTCGAAAACCATTGGCTTTAGGAAAACCTAAAATTTAGGTTTTACATTGACGACCTTACAGGCCTACTAAGGGAAATATTGTACATAAACACTTACAACACTTCTAAATTTTCATGTTTGATTTCCTAAGCGCTTCAACATCAAGTAACAGGTCCTGTTTATTTTCTTCCCATTCGGAAGGGTCAGGAAGAAGACAGATTCAGAATCCATCTTTGACACGGCGATTATTTTGAACATTCAAACGGAATGACGAGCACTCGCACTCGCCACCCTACAACGGGGAGCTCCACTCAACTACCTGGAATTTTTAAAAGTTTTGCAACAAAATGAGAAGGGCGGTAAAATGTGGAAAGCAGCTTTAGCACCTGTGGTATTGTGCCTCTCGCATTGTATGACAGCAGACTTGATGTAAAGAGAGAAATGGTTACTGAATTGTTACTGAATACACAGGATGGTGAAGATGATCCCCTCCAGCGAATAAGGACCTATCATTGGTAGATTTTATACATAAGAAATCAAAAGTCTTCTCTACACTCTAAATCTATCTTCTTCATACCTGAATTCTGATCCTTCCGAATGGGAAGAAAATGACGACTTTCTTCAAGGCAGAGAAATTTAGCTTGTAATAGCTTACAGAGCTTCCTCAAAGTTACAATAGACGATATTATTGTACAACTATTCTTGAATAAATTAATTGATTGGCTTAGTTATATTTATTGAAAAGTATTAAGTCAATAATCCGGACGTCGAAAATCCGCACCGTCGATAATCCGGATTCACGCCCGAAAAAATATAAAAAGCATATTTAAGTGAATTCTCAAGAATTCAGATAAATTTCTACAATTTTAAACATAAAAACAGCCTATTTCCGAAATTTTGGATTTTTTAATAATACGGATGAGGTGTGGTCCCAATTAATCCAGATTATCGACTCTTTACTGAATATATTGAATATTCTAAATTTTAGGGTTGGTAGTGGTTAGCCTGCATGTAATAATGTGGGTAATAATGGATATATCATCCGTTTCGGCCATCGAATGAGTTTCTCGTATTTTCCATCGGCTGGTTTTAATATAATAACTGGCTACTCAGTAGATTCAACATTGATAGAGCATCGAATTCTAGAGTATGAACTCGTGCAAATTTGCTTATATGAGACTTATATAACTCAACATATGAAATTTAAAGGGCCTCTCCATTCGCTCTCTCAATTCAATCTCCGAATGGTTTCGACGAATAAATGAATACTTTGTCAATGAAAACATTTTCCAGTTTTCCAGAAAGGTATTTGAAGCTGCTGAAGTATGTATAATTTATATAAGTACAAATTATACATACTTCAGCAGTTTCAAATATCTTTCTGAAAAACAGACAATGTTTCGATAACTGGCTATTTTATCGGCTCGTAACTTCCATACTACTTTTCATTCATTACAGATGGCGCTGGACATGTTCAACAGAGCAAACGCTTCGTGTCCTGGTGTTGTGATGGGGAGGTGGACACCTGACGTCCAGTACGTGGTTTATAAACACGATGAGAAGAACGCATCAACAGCGACCAAAGGTATAATGACGTGTCGTTATTTTGAATAGTATGAGTGGATCTAAATGTTTGTATTTGGTTCGTTTCAGGGTACCCCGAACAGAGAAACCCAGTATCAACCTGTTCGAACGCAATTATTGTTCTTACCAAGTTCAAATTAATGCTGCATTAAATTTATTTTTGTTTTTGGTCTCAGTTTCTGATGACTTCGCCGTAGTAGGTACACATTTTGTTGAGCAGGGTAGTTTTTCTTGTATTTATTTGGCATCAGACTTTTCGATACAGCCATGTCACATAATATAATATATATTATATTACAGTAAGCAATGCGACCATGATTAGGTAGGTACATTAATTGTGAATGGTACTAAATATCGTGGCCAATGTTGTTGAAATACTTCATTACACTCAAATAGAATTCGAGTCTAAGTACTATAATGTAAAATTGATGGGTAAGGTTCACCGATCTCATCTAACATCAATTTCCGCTGACTATCAAATTTCTTACATGAAAGAATCACATGTTCCAAACCGTCTAATTCACCACACTTATCACAAAGATCTGACTGCTCTTGGTTGATTCTGTGAAGATAAGCTTTGCATATACCGTGCCCAGTCCGTAATCTTGCCATGCCCATCTTGCCCCCAGGAGTACCACAGCTATCCTGCGGGGATTAGATATAAATTCCTTTTCCCAACGATAGCAGCTGTGAAGTCAGGGTGCAGGGTAGTTGGACGTCTGAAGGAGTTCACTTAACATTTGTCTTACTTTGTAGAGGGCTGAGGCACGAGACGTGATGAAGAAGAATAAGGTCCGAACCGAGGGTTGGAGGTGGAGGCGAAACTCCCTCAGATGATATCTGAATGCAAGATGGAGAAGCCCATAATTAACTTTCTCATTTTTCTCGTTTTTATCCCCCTTCATTTCTTCTCGTCATGAATTCAGTTCAGGGAGATCAGATCACCGTAGGCCTAAATATTTAACACGTTCACGGAATCCGTAATACACCCCAAGCGGCTACGACCTTCTACAACACCCGCCATCTTGAAACTGTAATTATAATTTGTGTGATGATTAAAATGTAGATAGCTCGGTCCCGGCAAGCTGTGTGATTTAATGGTAGGGTTGACTTGATGGCGAATTCCAGAAGGAGAGGGGTTCATTTCGCAGAATATTCGAGAATGAAGTGATATAGAGGAGACACTCAAAGCTACCTGTGCGCCTCTCCTGGTACACGTCTGGGCAAATGTTAATTTCAAACATCACAAGTTCAACGGATAATATAATATATTATGTGTAAAAAGTTTCAACGTGAAACTAAGTACAAACAAAAGAATTCCAATTCCAGAGGTCTCTAATACGCTCGTTGTTACGACCCTTTTAACTGGCATTAAACTAATTGTATGTACAGGTAGGTTATAGGGCACTTATGTGACTAGTTTCATAGCTCTGAAACCACTTGATCTTTCAATTTATTTGTTGGGAAGTGAGTCATATATTTATGTCACGTTGTGAGGAAGCTGTAATGCTCTGTTATCAAACGTTTTTAATTGGTGCCTTTCAAGAAACACACGCGGAGTTAAATTTTCCATAAATAATTAGGCGACTTAAACAAGAAACGCGTTGTAACTCCTGCCACTAACTTCGCGAAAAAAAAGGCAAGGACTTTCCTATTGAATAAAAACTGATTCGTATGCCGCCCTCGATCCCTTCTGTTCTTATTTCTTCCTCCTCTCGGAAATTCTCTACCATCTTGACGAAGGAATACCTCTCTATAGGTTAATCGCATTCAATTTGCGCCTTTCCCTTCTTTTCCCGCCCAAGCCGCGTCTTCTAATGTAACTCGTCCTTCAGAGCAACCTCTTTTAATACCCTTGGATTTCTCCCCGTTCAATCGTTCCCAGACCTACAGAACTTTCTTACAGGAGCAAGTACACTTATCAGCTCGTCTTCAAAATTGATTTCCCTGGAAACCCCCGTTTTTTCTTATTTTTTAATCCTCTTTTCCAGGGTTACTTTTTTTCACCTACAGCAGCAGCTTGGAGCGATTTGAAGGAGTGCCTCTGTGCTTCCATTAGCGAGATGAGCGTCCTACAAGTCGACATGTTAAAAATTGTGGGAATTCGGCGACAAAATCTGAATTAACTTAAAAATCGATTCGATGATGGTAACAAATTATGAGGTTGTTCAGTTCGGCTGTATAAGTAACGCCTGAAGCAAAAAGAACAAATTATAAGGATCAGAGAGAGTGATGTCAAAACATGGTGTTTCGACATCACCCTCGTCTGAACCTTATAACATGGTGTTTCCAGGGTGGAAAAAATGCGAATAAACACAGAGTAGGTACCTCACTGGGGAATCAAACCTTTTGGCGTAATATGAATTCTCCCCAGTTTTTTTTCAAACCTTCCATACAATATCCGACGTTGGCTATATTTAAAAAACCCGATGCGCCAAGAGATAGTGGATACTGGATACTCAACATACTTTATTCGATAACGTCATCTTTGATCTTCAATGTCGACCATAATTCATGACAATGTACGATAAATTGCGTCGCCACATGAATTGCACGATCTTACTTTTAATGAAAGCAGTTGTTCACGAAGGCAGGCTGCTGTGACAAGGAAAACCCGTATCTCGACCGCCTCCCTAAATCTCCTCTTATAGGCTAATTTCCTCAGCCGTTTTTTCTGTGTTTTTTTCTGAGAATGAAAAACTATTGCTTTCCAGAGGGCCATCACAATAAATCCATTGCTGGAATGCACTAAGCCTTCCCTCTAATCTCGTGTGTTCGTAGGACCTTCCGCATAACATCCCCATCCTAACCAAATATGTCGATTTTTTTCGTATGTCCTCCCTCTCTTCGTATTATTTTCTCGTTCTGGTGATATACTTCGGACTGAAAGCACTTCAATTTATCCCAACCAGGAACCTCTCAACTCCCATATCAATCAACCGTTAAGGTCCGACCCTCTCTCTCGTTACCCCTTTTTTTAGGGTACTCTTTTATCACGTCTCGATAATCCACCCGTAGGTTTCAGCCTCCGATTATATCCCTGAATCCATATTCATGACTGCATAAATAAATTAGAACTCCTCCTTTGTGAATCGAAGGGAAGCCAGTATTAGCGTCATCGGCGCACATCACAAAACGTAGATTTCGAGTCTCCCACTTGACGATGGATGGGCGATTTCATAAATACCCACTTCATCATCCAATCAATGAATAGACAGACCTTGAACGTAATGAACAACCTGGAATCGCTCGAACATGTAGGCAAGTAATTATATACGTTGAAATCCCAGCTAGGAGTGTTTGAATTACACAATTAGGCCATATTCAGCTTGGATTCAGCTTGTTTGTGGTTCATCAATAAGTTACAATCGTGTGTTATGTTTTTGGGAACACCTCAAATTACGTGATTCATGTGGTTTATGACAATCTAATAATACATGTATGATGTAGGTACGTACAAATTACAGAGCTCCACAAAACACCAGAAAATTCAGTGTAAAGTTAATGCAGTTTTGAGATTCTCAGTAAAATAAATTTCATGTGAATCTTTTTTGCCGTTCTTCACGACTTTTAATTAATGAGGGTGGACTAAGAATATTCATGGGAAGAGTAGAAACTCTGAAGTGATTATTTATCCAACGTATAATATTTTCACGAGTTTCATACATGTCTGGGAACTATTTCCAATTATTGTTCTGCTGACGATATCAAGAACAATCCTTGGGATACGTGATGTGTACAAATGGAAAGACGATGGTTTGTTTGGGCTTTTCAGGCTTTTGTACGATCATTGAGTTTTTTTGTTCGTACAACGCTCAGGTGTTAGAGGTATCTATCGAATATTTCGCGAGTGAAGACTCTCCATGAACTGAAACTTAAGTGAAGAGTTTCCATATTGAATCACTTACAGAGTAAGCCCAAAGCCGGGAGTCATCCCTTGGTTTTCAGCCGTTTTCATCAACCCCCTTCTTGCTAGAGCCATCAAAAATTGACGCACTAAAAGAAGCGATGGTGAGAGGGAAAGGGGAAAAAAAGCCAACCGCGGGATGACACGCCAGGTGGGTTAGACGCAAATGCAATAACTTCCAGAGTTTCCTTTCCCCCTGTTAGAGGCAGCAGTTTCCCGAGTCCCTGGCCCTGACTGCCATCCCACCGTCATTTGCCCTACAACTCCATTTCTTGCAGAGAGCCCTCCCAGTGCAGGAAATGTTATTTATTCCCCATTCCTTACCAACCCTCATATTCTCTCATTTTGCCGCAAGTAGGTTAAATAGGTACCTGATTCAAGTTTTCGATTAGGGTTAGGGTTGCTTTATCACCTTCAGCTGGCCGTTAGGGTGTATTCCCTAGCAATCCGTTGGCTATCGCGTACACGAATAATTATCAATCCCTTCTGTCCTGATGAATTTTTAACAAACTGGGGAATCAATGAACCTATCGAATGAATAGCCTTAACTGAATCTTTCGTAAACTTCCTTTGACAAATCCATGTAAATATCGAGTGATCACAGTAATTGTGTACATCACTATTTGATCAACAAATACAAGTGTAGTATTATACCATCGAATTTGCTCAAAAGAACAACAGGTAACAGAACGTGTGGAAACTGGTTTGTTCTTCTTCTGTCACTTACATAGAACTTGCCTACTACGAGTATAAGTGGAAATATGTAAGAATGTGGTAGTACATTCCTGTTATTCAATATTTACATCTAGGGATGTTGGCTTTTTTGGAGGGTCAATTGTTAGAGTACATTGTGAGAGTGCATTTCTGTTATATTCAAAATTTAAATTTAAGGATGATGGATTTTGCATTTATTTGATTCATCAAGGGTTGAAATGTTAGCTTGTTGAATACAGCTACAGAATTAGTTGTTATAATTGCTAATGGCAAATTTTCGAAATCCAAGGCAACTGTAGAAGTCATTGCTTGGGCGTGCTATTGATAAAATACTTTGTGCTTTCAACCTGGTACGTCTCACATCACTTCTCTTCTTGAATGAGCCGAAGGACTTTTGCACATGAAAAGCCAATCTATAAACACCACAACGACCTTCGTTAGACATTTTAAACCCAGGTGTACTAGGTTTAGGTGATAAGTATACCACATATTAGTTTGCTAAAAGTTGGATATTTAAGAAGTAATATATAAGAATTATATACTAAAGTGCATACCACATTTTAGTTTGCTAAAAGTAGGATATTTAAGAAGTAATATATAAGAATTATATACTAAAGTGCATTACTGAACGAACGCTGAGCTGGGAGAGAAACGACCCTGGACAGGTAATTTACCTTGAGCTCAGCTAATAAACAAAAGAACGTTGTATTAATAATTGTACTTGTAAATATATCTGTATCGTGCAAAATGTGTAAATAAATTATTTACTATGATGTGAGGTTATTGAATTGGTAGTACAGTTACGGATTTCAAGAAGAACAATTATGATTTTTTTTGCAGATGAATTAGACAAAGAACGCATCTGCATGGACTTTCTGCAGCTGTCGCTGAAGGAGACAACATTGACGCGCGTCCAGCGCAGACCACCAATGAGCTACGACGTCTGGGGGGAGCGCGAAGAACTCCTTCTTGGGGAGCCCAGATCTAAGCTTACTCTGTTCTACGACCCTCTGGTCAGAGCCAACCAGGTAATAACTGAAAATGTGCAGATTTGATGGGTTTATTTAGTGCATTAAAAGGCATTTGAATAATTATTGGGGGGGAAAGAAATGATTAATAGCACTGAATTGATTAATAGTCATAGATTAATCACATATCGATAGTATTATTTGAATGCATTGAATTCATTGAATTCACATACGATCTGTGGGCCTGCCGATTGGCCTGTTTTCCTGGTCTTTTCTGCAGAGGCAAACGCTCCAGAAAAGCCTCTGCAGTAGTTTATTGAATTCAGATGAGAAGATCCTAGGATCTTCTAATGCCTCTCCGGCTGGAGGAAATTCTGATAGAGGTAGTGTAACATTCACGAACGTATATACGGAGGTGGATCTCCAAAAGCCTTTTACCTCCATAACTCGACTGTGAGGGTACATGAAGACTATGTTGGTCTCTAAAGCGTCACAAGAGGCGAGAAAGTCCGCCGATGGATGAGGGGTCCCGCAAAAGGTTAAATCCTCAACGAAAGGACGTTCCGCCGCACTGGCAAAAGGGAAAACTGGACTACCCAACCTAATCTCACCAAGTAAGAGCCGTTTTAGTACATCTTGTGAATCTCTGAATGGGACAGAGAGGGGTCAGATACGGCGGTAATCCCCGGAGCGATCTCTTTCCATTACTCTCAAGCCTCGGGAGCGAGAGCGGATTTTCCTTCTTTCATCCTTTTTCGAAAAAGGAAAGACCTTGTCGACAATTTATATATGTTTATCGTAGTTTATCACCCTCTTCACTTTACGGGTTTGGTTACCGTGGGCCGGAACCGGGCGATAGGGCAGAACGCGCGTGGAAACACGCAACCTCGGGCAGGATGACCTCTCCAAGTGACTTATTGATGGGGTCAGGTCTTGAAAGAAAACCCTTCTTCAAGTTAAGAGTTTGGCGTTCTATGTCTTAGATTTGGTAAGTTATACTGTCTTGAAACAAGTCAGGTTCCTTTTTCGTTCCACAGACTCCCGAATTAATAGAAGCTGTTTTTTGGTGGGGAGGAATGCCATTTTCTGAAGAATTATGATTCCTTATTTGTGTTGATTTATTTCATAGCAATCAATAAAATGCGAACATGGCGAAAGTGCGTTCTACGCCACCAATTCCTGATATTTAAGAACTCGTTCAGTATTGCTCCCACTCTCATGACGCTCAGTAAGACTGGCGAAATGGCATGCTCTGCACTTATGCACAGCTGTAATGTGGTATGCAGCCTTCTTAGGACTTTAACATGACACTGCCCAGGCCCCGGATCAGCTTAGTGGCTCCTAAAGCTAATTTCTATGCTATTAACTCTATGAAGCTGTAATTTGGTATGTATGTAGCCTCCTTAGGACTTTAACTTGACGCTGCCCAGGCCCCGGATCAGCTGAGTAGCTCCCACAGCTAATTTCTATGCTATTCACTGTATGAAGCTGTAATTTGGTATGTAGCCTCCTTAGAACTAACACTTTGAGCAGCATAGGTATGTCCAGGATCAGCTGAGTGGCTCCAAAAGCTAATGGGATTTAAAAATATAGGTAGATCACGACTTGGCTAAAGGTATTTAGCCATAGGGCTCAAACGCAAGAAGAAGGGGAGGGTCCAGGTGGCACAGATCCCCTTGAGGCGGCCCACAGGGCCGAGTTTTTCTAATTATGGAGTTAGTACATGTTTATTATCCTATTTTCATCAAAAAGTCAAGTTTGCGTTGATTCACCTTCCCGTTGCGCGTATTCAATGGTTGGTGGTAAACAGTTGATCCGGTAACCTACCTTATCTCTTGATTGGGCGCGGTAGCTCCTCCTTTTGTAATTTCAATTACCTACTTTAGTCACCCGACTGCCAGACGGCGGTATAAAGGCTTTTGTTGTAGCCCCTCACCGAACTGTAGTGAACCCGAGACTCAAAGAGCTTTTAACGAAGTAGCCCGAGGTCGGGGTATAATCTCAGAGCCGACAATAGACAGCGTGAAAGCCTTTTTGGCGTCTGAATATCACGATGTGCCGCATCAGCAAAGTGTGTAGTTTTCTTTATTCGACGGTTAAGAAAATCCACTTCTTCTAATCTGCTGTATTTCGCTCTTGAACCAAGTGCCTAGTCACTTTATTAGAGTAGTTACTTACGTACTTACTGAGATCAGAGCAGATCAATGAAGCTAGTATATTTCAAGCCACTGTGTCAGTTATGTACTTCATCCATGTATTTGAACCCCAAACACCCCAAAAGTTTCAGAGTGTGGAAATGTCGTATTTAAATCGTTTAATGAAATCGAGGTTCCTGTTTGGAGAGATACGATTCATTCACGTGTAAAACAGGGAATTTCGGATATTGGGATACGTCTACGCTAAGTACTAGTTGAAATAGATAGTTGTCTTTCAGTACCAAGAAGAAATTCACATGTTCTGGTACATGTTTTGCACATTAGCTTTGATGTCTCTGTCAGATGTATCAAGTACAAGTATGATAAATCCCATACAACTGAGAAGGTCCGTGCAAGAAGGGCACTTATGACAAAACTGAAATTTGAGAAAATGGCCCCAAAGGTTTGCAACGCTCACTTCCAAATTACCTATAAGCCATTTTCAGTAAAAATCAATTTGAGCATAGAAAAATACCTAAATTTGAAGAAGGGTTATATGCCCTTTTTGTAGGGAACACAAAATGCCCTCTCCACGTGTTTCCTACAAGAAGGGCATACGATTTTTAAACAAGAAAACTCATACGAAACAATGCAATATTTTTAATAAAACTGAAAGTAAATGAAAAATTAGCACATATTATTCAGTCAAAAAGCTTTTTAATGTATTATACACACTAAATGTTTTTAATGGTAAACAAAATGTAAGCGACTCGTAGGTGCCAAAGAAAGCATACTCAAGAAACAAGTAACAAGTCTTTTCGCCAACGCTGTACTTCTTCCCTCCCATTTATAACGTCACAGTGAAAATGTCCTACACAGTGCCATTGGGTAATTACATTATAGATTCGACGTTGTCACCTCAGTGATTATATTGGCTGCCCTCCAAGCTACGATTTGTCCGGCTACCCTACTGCTTTCTCGCGGAGTGAAATTGTCCCACGTAATCAGGAGGCTAAGTGCACTATTGACACTTATAGGTATTACTTCAATTCAACGGTTCTTCTGACAATCCTTATCCTGAAATATGAGTTGGTGTTTTCGAAATTTGTATATTCGCTCTAGTCTTGTCACTTTCTCGATTGTTAAACACACGCATTTGTCGTCGTTTCGTCATCGACATCGGCTGTGCTGTAACTTCGTTACTCAAGTGAGTTACCAATTGATTACATGCGCGCAAAAAACGTGACAGTCCCTGAGCTAACGAACAGCACCCAATCACTGGAACCTTCCATCCATTTAAATTCCACCAGAGGGTTAAATTCTTCTCTCCATGATCGTGTATAAGATCAAAATATGTGAAAGAGGATCTTCTTCTAGCTCCTTATCGGCTGGAGGTTCGTGATTATGGGCTGCTAGTGCCGGCGACGCGCGAAAGAGGAAACTTGAATTTAATTTAATTTTCTAGCTAACCCTTTCTGCGTTGATAAATTCCAATTATCGTTCGATTCATTGACCAATTTCCCATAGTTAAGCGAGCAGGAACATTCCACCATCGATTCTTTGAGCAATCAGCTCCGACTGTCCACAAAGAACTTGGATATTTGACTCATGCCGAGATTCTTTAAGAAGGCATTCCTGATAGGCTCTTCTTGTAATCAGATTTCCGCGAGGTCGCCTCGAAACAAGTGGACGTCGAATTACGTCTCGTTAAGTTTTTTCAAGAACAGTGAAAAACTTCTCGAAGTCAAGCAGTAATTTGAAGGGAAAACCCCACAGTCGTGATTTTCCGAGGGTTCCGCTGGGGAAAGGGCAGACGCCATTAATAAGTCTCAGTTTACCTTTTTCGTTGCCTAATTGTTGAAACGATACCCTCACCACCCGCGGCAGTGGGAGCAAAACTTTACGCAGATGACTTCTCTCATTAACCGGGCCTTTCTATATTCCGCCCAGCCCTTCCTGAGCACATGTAGAAGGTATGGATTAAAGCTTTTAGTCCTCAACTTCCGGAATGACTTCCCCCTCCATACAAAGTTGTTCCCGCAGTTTTGAGGGTAATCACCCAAGTAGTCCACAAACTCTACGAACCATTTTATCATTCAAACAACCATAATCGAGAAGGTTTATTTGTAGTGACATTTGTTTGAGGTGTATTGGGGGAAAACGTCGATTCCTGAATTCATAAAAGATTCATAAAAGACTAACGAAACTTTTGGTTACTATAAATTTTGGTTCACCATCAACTGTTTCCATACTAAATTGGTTTAGAAATAAGTGTGTGAAGGAAAACAACATGTAAAATTCCACCTTTGTACACGATTCAGAAGTCTTGTTCTCACATAATTACACTCAAACGACTATTATAGAGGTATAATACCTCTGATGGAGTAACGATTATTTTTCTGTGTTAAAGCCTAAATTTGGTTTGCCTCACTTATTCAACGACGTACAATTTACGAACCGCCTCAATATCTAAAATCGATTTCCGTCACATCTCACAACTCCTGATCCTTTATAAATTCAAATAAATAACGTTCTTTGTTCCGAGCAAACTTTTTTTTTTTTTTGTGATGTTGGTTTATTAAGGTCTCTCAAACTCGGAGTAATTGCAGTTTTTGTGGAGCGCATGTGGAGTTTGAATTGATCCCATTCAAGCGTGTCAGCACACATCAGAACGACACGAGACGGATCCGTCTATAACAATATCGCTTTCACACCCGTTTGTTCACCCGAGTTTCCCAAGTACTACAACTCCACTCTTTGTTCATGTTATTGAGTGGATGTTGATTGAATTGATACACCAACTGTTTCCTCTTCGATGATGGATACAGAATCTTTCCAGAATTGAAATCCGTTGTGTTCAAATGATATTTCCCCTTCTCAATTTCTAATGAATACCTCGTCATTGACTTGGTATTATAAAGTAGGTAATCTTGAAGTTGTTCTATAACGAAACCGAAGATATTGTGGATATCTTGTTAGTTTGCGGGATTTCGAATATTCAAACAGCTAGAGGTTTAATATGAGTAGGAGTATAAATATGATTTGTTTTGCCCAGAGATTAGCCCAGGTAACGTACCAATGTCATGCTTCCGATCCCCCTCGTGTGGAGGACCTGAGCTTCTCTGCAGTCCTTATATATTTAAACTGCGTTTATTTATATGGCGATTGGAGCCGAAGGGCCGTTTGGACGGGTCGGATCACCGGCAGGCCTGAGCTAGAGCAGCTATCTAGCTCTAGAGCAGTCTCGTTTGTTGCTCTAATGAGGAAGGCTTGTCCGACATTCGTTCTCTACACGGTGATGTCGTATTTTCTAGAAGGCTTTGTAATCTGATCAGTTCGTATTGTGGCCTATTTCAGTTTCTATTTCGAGGTTGGTGAGTTTTCGTTTCTTTCAAGTTTCAGAACATTCTTTTCGTTTTCCGTAGGTCGGATTCTTCTTCACTATTACACTTGTTTCATTCCTCCCAAGATCTCTTTTTCATTTCTTTTTCACAATTTCACCCCAGTTTATATTTCTTTTTCAATTTACATTCACCAAGTTTTTAAGGCAAGGGTTTCCTTGATAAAACCTTCCTGGTAGCAGAAAATATCTGTGATAGACTACGCGTCTTACAACAATTTGAAGTTTCAATGTACATAACAGGAATATTTCCAAATAACAATGAGCCAAAAAAAACCTCACCAAAGTGATTTCTCGGTTGGCAGCCGACTCGAGCAGATTTTCGTTTGTATCATCGCGAGGGTAGACCCTAACTGCAGATACTTACGCATATCTGGCTTTTCGTTCTGTCAAACAGTCCGGAAGGCTGTTGGATAGAACGGATATTTGAATAACTCCCGTCTGAATTGTCCCGTGAATGTGAAACGTACGCTTTTCCATTTCAAGGCGAATGATGTTATGGCATCATCAAGTGAAACAAGGAGGAAAGGAGCAGTTGGTCGTGACCCGAGGGGATCTCTTTCCATTACTCAACCTCGCGAAAAGGCCTTCCGGCGGAGACGTGGTGGCGGTTGATCTCACCCTGCCGCCTGTCTCGCTCATCCGAGTGTGTCACAGCAGTCTAACCAGAGTAAAGGGATAGCGAGGGTGTATAACACTCTTTGAACCTTCCGCTCATCATTTTTAAAAGTCAATACGATTAGGGCATCAGGGAGATTGATACATTTTAAGTAAACAACCTCATGTAAAATTTATATGTATAAAAACTGTCATGCAGCCTATAAGAGCACATTTTCGAAGAAATAACTAGTTTTATGTAAAATTTGATGGTTGGAACATCTCATTCAAATTTGGGCAATCTTAAACTTAATGGGTACTCGGTTCCTTCTAGCATGCCTATGATGAACGTGGAAGCATGAGCATTCTTAACATTATAAATGCGAATTAATTTATAATACTCGTACCTACTCGTACTCGAAAACAAAGAGTGGAACACCCATTTGATTGATTGGGTAGGTAGATTGAGACATTATTCCCTTTTCTTGTTGTTCAGTCCCTTCATTACCAGCAAGTTATTGTGTATAGCTTACACAATAATTTTTAGCATTCCACCTCTAACAAAAATTTTCCTATTTCCCCCCACTAAGTAATCATATTATATATAATACTTAAATCTGCTTTGTTCCATGTTTCACTAAATTGTGTAAGTGTTGATTCACCTTGGTTATCTCTCATTTCTTTTCTTCTCATGAAACCTTTTCATGAGAAGAAGAGGTTTTATGATTTGGCTTTTTGAAAAACGGGCCCCGAAAGGAATCTGGTTTTCCCAACTGGAGAGAAGCTCAGTTAAAAGCATAGCTCACTTAGCTTTCAATTGATTCGCCAACGGTTTGCTGACAAATCATTTATGTGATTTTAATTTTAAATAGACGTTACGTCAGGATAATTCAACGACAAAGAAACGCAAGATAATCTGGAAGACCCATTGAGCAGGTCTCTACGACGGAGAATGACGATTTGACTCTAAACTGACAGAATCGTCATCCTCCGTCCTGGGCGTTTTCATTTTTATTTTTCTCTTCAAAATAAATAGTAGTCGTGAGTGGATAGGTATGAATAATCATTACTCATGGTTACCTGAGTGTACTTATTTTTTTCAAACAGTTTTTTTAAACATTGAGATTTGAAAATGTCGCTTTTTGGGAGAATGGGAAAAATTATCCATCAATTCCCAAAATGGGAAGTCTGACATGTGACACCTCATTTTAAAGGGTTTTTACGCTGCATACGATGGTGACGTCAGAATTGCGATATCTTATTCCGTTCCCAAACTGGAACATTTCGAATACGAAGAAACGTGGTTGTTACTCGAGATGTTCTTCAGGGTTCATCTGCTCTAATCTGACAACCGAATGAGATATCGCAATTTTGACTTCACCATCGTATTCAGCGTTGAAAAATCCATAAACAGGTATTAGGTAGTACTTGGCAAAAAAAGGCACAATTTGCTATAAAATCAGTAAAACGTTTAAATATAACCAGTTATTTCTTCGGAGATTTGCTCTTATAGCCATGCTGCATGACTGTGGATTTTGTCAACATCATGGAGAGAACACTAGGCAAGACCCGTAACTCAGAATTGGGAGGCCAATATTATTTATGACGAATTTTGGTTTATTGTTATCATCATACATGTTAAATGTTTGGCCCAGGGTAATCCACGGGTTACACAGATAGGACAGAATTTAGAAAGTTATTCCGTGAATCCTGTAGCCCAGTTCCCAAAACCCCAGGTTTCCAATGTTGGTTATTAAACGAAAACTTTAATGAAACGTCAAAGAGTATGAATGTAACTTCAAACTCAACGATAAACTCAATTCAACTTGGAATTTGAAAAGAAAAAAAAGTGAAAAGACGGCAGCAGTTTTGAAACTGTTTCGTTCTTGAAAAGACGTGATGAAAATTCACCCATTCAATTTTGAGGAACGCCCGTGTAAGAGAGAGGAGATCCCGCAAATTGGCCCGCGGTATCCAGACTTTACATCCTCATCACTCCCGACTTTTCATGCCATCAGTTATCTCGACGAGGGCCTATGGGCGTACATATATTTCCTACCTACCAGTCTCGCCTCGAAAAACCTCCATTCGACGCACCATTTTTCCCCTTCTCTTTTACTGCCATTTTATCGCTAACAGAAAATTTTTTTTGGGATCTTCCTTCATCGTTTTTTTTCTTTCTAAGCTGGTTTACCAGGTTTTTCGCATCTCCGTCCGGGGTTTTTTCTGACTTTTCGCGAAAGTGGTTCTTGAGTTCGTTCGGACCCTCTGTTTGTTTGGAAACGGAGTTACCTATTCCATTAGACCCGGAACACGGGATTACCTCTCCCTTTTTTTCCGTTTCATCCCTCGAACGTAAATGTTTGAGGATTCCGAGGAGATTTCGTATCCGAGGTAGAAGTTGAAGGGGCGAAATCAGGAAGTGTACGACTTTTATGCGATACTGTTAAAGGAGTGATACAGTCAACAGCAGTGATGACTTTTTCTAGTCCACGTATGAGAAAATTTCTCATAATTTTAATTAGTAATGGTACATTTAATGTACCATTACTAATTGAAATTACCAATAATTGTATCATTATAATATAAAATATTACATTTGGTCATCATTATAATATTATTATAATATCGAGGGTCTCACATCGTCATTTCGGGAACATTTCAGCAGAGCCAAAAAAGCATCTGCCAACCACCTGTTTACTGAGTAATTCAGTAAAATAAATCGTGAGGTTTAGTGTTACCTAACTTAGGTACCTAACTTATACTTAGTTAGGTCGATCCGCCGGGAGGAGACGCTTCGAATGGTATGCATAACTCATTTTGGCCAAAAATGACGATGTTGGCAGTTGCCGTGAGACCCTCGATATATAATATCATTTTATCAATATAATATATTGTATTCGGCAAATAACGTGGGTGAGATGCCACTCCTCCACCACCGGCCATTCAACAACATTTTCTGTCCATTCATTTGCTAAAATTATTATTCATCGGGTTCTGCGCTCTAGGAGAGTAATCAATAGGTACACGCTAATACAGAATATGTGCGATGAAATATGAAGCCGTTGGGTGGTTTTATTAAATCCCACCTAAATGCCCCAATGTGATTTCGCTGTATTTGAAGAATGGAATTTTCTATACGGTTTTGATATTTAAAATGGGCCATGTGGATTTCAACGCTTTATTGGATGGTCTTCGTGGTTAGAGTTGGATTTTGGTCCTGAAGCTTTCAGGACATAGGGGAGACCGGGGCGTGTTGGCATAGATTTTGGTTTTTGATTTTTCAATGTTTTTCAACGATACTTAGAGAGATTTCGATTGATGCTGGTGGTCGTACTACACCTTGGCTTCAAGATCCCCTATAACTTGTTAATTCAAACCGATGCTGAGGGAGCCATTCAGCCCATATCCCGAAGGCTCTCAAGTCTGCCAACAAGCCCCACCCTTGGCGTGAGTTGGCATACCTCCTGAGGCGTGTTGGCATAGGCTAGAGTGAGTTGGCATAGTAATGAATTAACAATTTGAATGGAAAAACGAACTGTATTTTAACAAAATTAAACATTACATGTGAGTCTCTTTCACGAGTCATTGAAAAATAATAACTTTCAGGTTTCAGGTCAACAATGTAAGTCGAGAGTGGGCTGACTTGTACAGGTGGTGTTCTTTCGTCATAGTTGACAGGTGATACTGGATTTCGTCTTGATCGAATTTTTCGTCACTGTGAGGTTTTGGTTACAATCCAGTGACAGTGACTACTTTTGATTCTGAAGGCCTCATTGCAGTGGCTTGAGCAAGTTCAAAAACAGATTTAATTTCGATCACTTTCTCCCCGTTTCGGACCACTGCTTGACGATCTGCAGTGGGAGGTCATAATCCAAACTCAGGAGCCCTTTTCGGACCATCCGAAAGTTTCTAACTTTCACAACCATTTGAGGCCCCGCGTTGTTTACTAAACCGAAATTCTCACCCAAACTATCACAAAACAGCCTTTCTCTCTCGGGCCTTCCGCTAATTAAATTTCCCAGTTTCGCGGATTTTCGCGTTGAAACTCTCCTCGGAGTTCGACTACGTTAAGGCTTCGCGTACCAACGTTTCGTGTGAATCTATCACTGAATTGAAAATACATAAATACGTTCGAACGAACTCGCACCTCGCTGGTCAAGTCATTACGGAGAGAACGCTCCCAGAACCCATTTTGGAGTTTGAGGGTGCGAGAGAAGATAATTAGCTTTCAACTGTTGACGTCTCTTTGAACATTAGACTGTTTCAACCGAACTCAAACATCATATTTACAGTTGAGGGATGTTTAGCCAAGTCAAAGGAAATCGACATGATCGATTATAAAGCGACAGTTGAACTTGATTGACTTGTAGCTTTTGCAGATTGAATCAAACATTTTTCACAATGAAATAAACACTTTCCAAAATGAATTAAAAACTATTCAAAATGAATGAAACACTTTTCAAATAAAATCAAACAATTTTCAATATGATTAAAACAATTTCTTGAACGAGTTGAACAATTGGGAAGAATAGGTAATGGAAAGAAGACAGCATTAAGGGCCTGCAGGACTGAAGGTTGGAAGGTTGGAAAGTTTTTGAAGGATATCTCAGGCTCGCTCATTTCACATGTTTTAACTGTGATGTTTGCATTTGGTGGTCTGTTAGCCTTCCGAAAATGCCCCCCCCTCTCAATTTTTTAATAAAAACTTTAACCACAATTAAACAATTTTTTCATGAATTTCAAAAATCGGACGACGAGGGGACTTTTTCTTGTTAATATAGTGAATTTAGAAATGTACCTATTTCAAAAGATTTTCAGCCTGACATGTCCTTCAAAAACTTTCCAACATTAACAGAGGTAACCAAGCAGGCCCTTAGCAGAGGTATTTTTTCCCTTATTCTCACCAATTGTTCAACTTTTTCAAGACATTGAGTTGCTCGCGGTTTGCTAATTTTGTACTTACGGCACATTCTCTCTCCAATGCATGATTTCTGTACATGGCTGAATTTGGGTCTCACTAATCAATTTATGGATATTTCAAAAAATCCGAAAACTTCAAGAGAAAAAAGTACGATAAACTCAATTATTTGGAATTGTCGTCTTATTGCTGGAACATTAAACAAAAACTTCTTAAATTCGATTTCTTAGCAACCGTGGGGTGTCTTAGGATTGAATTTTCCGCAACCTCACAGTTTGATCATTTTCCAGGGTTATGAGGTAGGTACCTACTCTGTACGCTCACTACAATTTTGCTATATCTAGATATATTTATAGAGTTACCGGTATCTGAAAATGATTCAACACAAAATTGGAATGTAGGAATTATATTATAATTCCTACTCTTCCAGATTTTGTGTTGAATCATTTTCAGTTCTCCCAAATGCAATCATTTTAGGGGCTAACTAACTCGTCACTATTACAGAGGTTTTTTTTCTCTTCCTCAAATAACTTCGATAATAAAAAGAAAATATTGCAACAGTCTGGTCTATGCATAAAACATCCCGAACACTTGTCTATTTTTCGAGGCATCGTTACTTCTAAAGGAAATGAGCGTAGTCAAGGGTTTCCTCGAGAGAAAAGGTCGGAACTCTTCTACAAACCAAAGAGCCCCAGCCAGTACCGTTACACAATATTTAATTAAAAGCGAGGTTGATGAACGGGAAGAGAACTACCCTTGGAGCAGTGGGTTTAAAAAAACTTTTTGAACTTTGACAAGGGTGATTTAATCATCCGAAGCCGCAAGATGTTTCGTTTGAGGGGTTTTGGTACTGGTTCACTGAAGAGAAAAACTTCACTTCTCCTTGAGAAACTCCATTTTTCCTGTAATGATCCGAATGTAGTGAAGTCAAATTCACGGATAATGAAATTGATTACGTCGGTCGAATGCATATAGTGAAGCTCATATAGCGTTAATACGTACGTTTTGGTCCCAATTCGATAGTTTATTCATTCGGAAAAACACACACAAGTGTGCATTGCTTATTTATATAACTGTTGGTAAACGAGAAAATAATTAAAACAATCGGAGAGTATGAAGTTTGCTTCCAATTGTTAGTGGTTTAGCCGTGGATTCAAATCTGTTTGTGCTCGTAAAACTCACATACGCACATAATTTTAATTAAATTTATACGAGAGAATATTGTTACAAGGAGTTTAAGTGTGAATGCTACACGTACGAATATTAATACCATTAAAAATATACTCGTATGTATAGCGTCGTTCAAGTCCTAACATGGCCTAAGACAAAACGGCCAACTTTTCGGGAGAGACAATCATAAGGATTTCATCAGTTGGGGAGCACCGAACAGTGTTCAAATACTTGAAACATAAATTTTCAATTATATAACATGAAGCATAGAAGCATGAAGTCAGTTTAAGATTTTCGGGGCTTGGGCCAGGTTGATTTGAGATTGTTCTGGCGTAGGCCATGTTAATTTTGCCTTGTGGATTAGGCCTTGTTACAGAGTTGTTGAGGTTTCCAAACTCAATATTTTTTAAATACTTCAAGTTGTCTTCACTGATTCAAAATGAAAAGGAAAATAGCCGTTTTTTCATACCCCATAATATTCTGCCCCTATCTCCTACATATAAAAAAAATACGGGGTATAATAAAAATAGTTAACATGCAATAAAAAATATTGTATTAATTTATTAATAAAAACTGGTAAGTAGTTTTGTAGAGTATAACCAAAAAATTTAAAACCGCTTGATAATTCGCAAATTTTATGAATATCATTATGATTCATTACGATTCGTTCTCGGGGATATGGAGTATATGACTGCGTTGTTTTCTGGTACTATTAATGACGTCTCAGTCGTATTCAAGCCACTACACGACCCAGTATTGCGAACACACTCGTCAATTGGACGAAATTCGCTGTTGGATGACTGACAAATTGATACTTAACGCGTACGAATGAATTGTTTTCAGAGCGAGCAATTAATCCGTTTGATGGAATCATTCGAAAATACTGCACTCGTCGCCCCATTCGGGGTTTTCCAAGAGTTCTCTCAGTTTTTCACTTTAATGTAATAAAGAGTAAAAGCATCCCTGGCAACTCGACGCTGGTCCGCATCAAAACTCTCAACAGGGGATTCAGGGGCTCTCTAACTTTGTTCCACTATTCAAAGTTGGGACTCCTACCCCACTTCTCTTTCAATTTTCCATGAGTTTCCTCTATTTTCTTTTACCCTTTACCAACCCTTCCTTCATTTTCTTTGACAAGGGGATCCATTGGTTATTCGTTGTCCGTACGGCTGGATCGGAACTTAGACATTCCTCGTCACTCATCAACTTTATTTTTTGTTTTCCTTTAATTAAAATCCCCTTTCTTTTCCAACCTCTCGGCCTCCTCCCGACCCGCATTCTTTCTTCGATCATTTTCATCATACTGCAGGTTCTTTTGTTCCCTAGGCGTAATTACGCACAACAAACCCTCATTCAATTCTGTTCAGAATTTATTAATATTTCTATCTATGTATGGTATTCATACTGCCGTCCTAAGAAAGAAGGGCGTATCTCAATTTTTTGTGATTTTCGGGTTTTTGCAGTTATAGAATCTTTACGAGTTTCTCCATCTTATGATTATGCTGAAACCACCCTAACTCACTGCTGGAGCATCAAAAAACGATAAGGAAGATGGGCGTATCTACAAAATTGTGTCAAATCCTAAGCCAATTGGGCTCATTTTCCTAAGCAAAGAAGCAGTATCTTTTGAGATATGCCATTCTTGATAGTATTTTGTGGCCACTTCGAAGTAAAACAAACTTAGCTCACATTATCGATTCCTAGATAATAAGAACTTTTTCATACAAGTTAATTTTTGGTTTTACTATCATCATTTACAGGCAGGAGGCCTACTAGTACGTCAGAGCCTATGACGCACGAGCGTATGACGTCAGACGGCTGGCAGGAGGCCAACTAATACGTCAAAGCCTATGACGCACGAGCGTATGACGTCAGACGGCTGGCAGGAGCCCAACTAGTACGTCAGAGCCTATGACGTCAGAGGGCTGGCTGGCTAGGTGCTCGGGTGGTAGCGAAGGGACGTGGTGATGACGTCAGAGGGGCCAGAGGGAGGCAGATATCTGAAACCCCCATTTTTTCCTCACTACTTTCGTGATCACCGTGAAATTTCCTAAAGGATCTCCGAGTTTCAGATTTTCGTCCACCCAAATTGGTCAGTCTGCCCATCGACATCTAATAAATCTTTTATTGAGGAAAACACTTCAGTAAATAGCGTTATACAACGGTTGGGATACATAAGCAACATAAAGATTGAGTAAACCAGAAAATGTTAGTAGATCCCTTATGCATTGGCATCCATCTGTGTGCGGGTTATCGGTGTAACTCTCACTCTCAGTACAGTGTTTCTATTTCGGGGTTATCAAACTGAGATAAAAAGGACCAAAGGGAAATGATGAGGCGGGTACACTGGCCGAAATAGGATCAGAGACCGTCGTCAATGGACCTGAACCCTACTGTGGGGTATCCAAAAGAGTCAGGAAAAGAATCATAAAAGAGTAGCTGCTATCAGAAACTCGAGCCTCATGGAATAGACCCAGTGGGCAGAGGCATGCGAAAAAATGCTCAAGAGAACCCTCGCATGTAGCCACCGCAAACCTACTCAACCTCAGCCGCACCAGGCTGAGGATAACAGTAGGCCTACTGACTGAACCCTGCAAACTCCGAAAGCATCTCTGCAGGATCGGGGTGGCCGAGGACAGCGAAAGTCTTCTGCCTTGAAGAGGAGGAGACGGCGGAGTATTTTATGTAGAGGGAAATGAAAAACCTGACCCGGAAAACTTCATGAAGAATCTTGATGGCCTCTGGATGTTAGTGAAACAACTGGAGGTCACAGAGGAGCACTAATTACAGGAATGGCGCAGTATATGTAATTAGGTCGAGGTGATTCACTTATAGTAAGCCTTCCAACATCTTATCTCATCTCTACCTAATAGGTGCCTGACATGTACTGTGCACTTGGCACCTAGATTGGATATTCATCTAGAGTACATGTAATTACTTGAATATATTTCCAGTTTCTCACCCTTCTACAGTTGTTCATGGATACACGGAATTCAAATACATAAGTTAAACGAACTGGTTCGTTAGAGAGTCGCGAAGCTAGAAACTAAATTCATATCGTCCCATGTTTAATAATAGCGACATCGCAGTTGATAATGTTTGAGGCTGCACGCTAAAAGACCGGACTTTCATAATGGCCCCTCTTGTTCCCACCTTCACCTTTTGTATCTAAAAATGAAAAACGCCGCCCTTTTGTGTTTTATTTATTCTTCGCGGTTATTTTTTCGTTCCCTCTCGCCGGATTTTTTCTCTTTTTTATTGAGATTTTCTGTCATACATTTATCATTCCGTTTCTCTATTTTTTTCATTTTACAGACACTGGAGTGCGTCCCTTGCCAGCAAGTTCATAAATCGACGTTGCTCTATCCACCGAAACTCAAGCTCAAGCCGCCCCTTCAGATCCACTTGTCAGGCGAGTGGATATCAACCAGATGTGAAATCAAGCACAACGCTCTCTTCCTCAGAAGGAGACTCAGAGTTTCTGGTGAGACAATTTTCTGCTTCTGCTCTTTATTATAAAATCGTAATACTGTTCATATAATATATGAACAGTATTACGATTTACAGTATATTATACTCGAGTATATTATACTCGAATTTACAGAAAGTTACCAGTAAAATTGTAGGCGTGGTATTAAAATTTGATGGTTCAACAAGAGTCACGAAATTTGAATTTTATCTTGGCTCTTTGAAATCTTGAGGGACATGTGTTGGGTTTTATGCTACAGATAATGCAATGTTCTGGGGTACACCTATTAGTTAGGGTAACCCACTGGTTCAAGTCCCATGAAACTGATGAAGTTAACTGTGATTGAAGAGGCCTTGGTGGCGCAATATGCACTTGTTTTACAAATCTTTGCTATTAATAAATAATAAATTTATCAAAATATCAATGACTTGAATGAGGGTACCTCCGCACTAAGAGGTGCTAGAACCTACGAGTAAATAGTAACCTATTGGTAAGTAACAGCATGAGGGAGTTGGGGAAAATGCATAGGTTTTGTCATAAATAGGTGTTTTAGCTAAACTTACTAGGTACTTTATACATTAGCCTTATAATCTAAGGAAGTAAATCTGTATTACTAACTTATAAACTGAGTAACTTAATCTATAATGATTAAATCTAACTAAATCTAAGGTTACCCTGCCCCACAAACTATCTTCAGCTGATTCATTCTGGGAACTCCTCGATCTACCATGCAACAATAACGTTTATCCGTGAATCCGGCATAAGCTTTTAACTTTATTTTTTATCTCATTGCATTTTATTTTTAATTTATTTTTATTTATCTCTAATTTGATATAATGAAAAACATTTGTATTTTTCTTTATGAGTATAAAGAAATTCCTGGCAATGGCATAAGCTAATGCCAAGTGAATTTATTTAAAAAAAAAAAAATCGAAAATTATCAGCAAGGGAACCAAAATCTATGTAGGTGGCCTGACAGTTAAGTACACGAGGAAAACATGTGACTGCAATTCAAAACAATAATACCGACACGGACTGCACAAACTGACTCCCAGAGTCCAACTAACGACTGCAGAGAGATCGTCTCCTGGTCAGGATCCTCCAACAGCTTGCCTGCTCCCCTTCACAGCATTCTTGGCAGTCTCTCTTGAAGCCCTGAACAATCCTTTGGAACTGAGAAAACCTAGTGGCCACTAGTAGGATGGGCCAGTGAAGAAAGTTATTCTAGTGCATTTATTACTGTGCTGATAGTTTTCTGTGCGATTCTCCAGTCACATAAACCAGGAGAATCCTAGACCTCACTTTACTCTTCGGTGAGTTCGTTCAAATGTATCATTCGTTCATGAACAGCGTCATACATCTACAGACCTTCACATTTACCCCATTTTGGAACCCCTTTGTCTCATTAGTCTACGAATTCCCCACACAAGACCATCCTGTTACTGCACGAATATCATCTCCTGATCTTCGTTTCAACCCCCTTTCTTGTCGTTCTCTCAGGGAGGACCCCTCCAATCAACTGTGTTGTATATGAAATAAGTAGGAGTTGCCAGGTGCCAAAGTGTGGATATTTGGATTGGCACACCAAACAGTACGTATCTATTGAATAGATTAGACTATTTTGATTCGTTACCACTTCTAAATCACTTTTTCATTCTCCAAACCAAACTCGGATTTTTTACTGTACTACAATTTAATCAGCTCTGTGATTTTTGAAGAGGTATAAATAATTATATTTGGAAGAGACCTCATTGATGAACTTACACGTTATGTGGACATGATCAGTGGTGGAATCCGATTCTATCAATTCTATACACTTTTGGCTTCTATATTTTCTAAGCTCGGCCCTCAAAAGCTACCAAAGCCTTATGCTCTCGATTAGGCACTTTTTTGTTCAAGCTCGAAATTCTCACATTTTCCTGCACGTGAACTGCTCTATGGTTTTAAGATGTTTTCTGAGTAGTTTTTCCTCAAATCCACAATACAAAGAGCTTATGTATTTATGAGGGAATTTGTTGATTTTCCTGATGATGTTTTACTTTTTGGTAACATTTTTTTTCCTTGTAAATTCGCCATACACTGTATAAGTTAGTCGTACTTTTTAATAGCCCTCTCCACTCCATTTTCATGTTTGCCTCCCTCGTTATTACTACTTTAAAAGGTTTGAGTCTCCAGTTTTTCATTCTCTGACTTCGTGTTGACTGAAGCGAAGTGAGTTTTCGGGCCAAAACCAGGAAATCCTACCCCCGAGGAAACCCCCGTAACACGACTCGAGAAGTATAATTTCAGTTTCATTTAAGTTTCAGAACCCCCGCACTTGTTAGACTGCTGCGGGAGGGAGTCGGAATAACAATGTAGACCACGTTTCCCGACGATATTACGAGATAATTGGGCATGCTCCGCCTATCAATCTTCTGAAAATGTTTGTTTTTACACTTACTCAAACGTTTCAACTTTCTCGTTTTTGCACAATCACGCTTATGTAATTCCTGGCGTTTATTTACTTTTCTCCCGATCTTCCCACAAGGAACGTTGGCTCTTAGAGCCCAAGATTTATTCGCCAAACGAAGTTTTTTCCTCATATCGACGTTCTCACGGCAGAGCCAAAAAACCATCTGCCATTGACTATGTTTACTGAGTAATTCAGTAAAATAAATCGTGAGATTTAGTGTTACCTAACTTAGGTACCTAACTTATACTTAGTTAGATCGATCCGCCGGGAGGAGACGCTTCAAATGGTATGCATAACTCATTTTGGCCGAAAGTGACGATGTGGGAAGTTGCCGTGGAACCCTCGATATATAATATCATTGTATCAATAATATATATCGTACCTATTCGGCAAATAACGTGAGATATACCCTGAAATACCCTGAATACCCTCGATATACCCTGAAATATGACGATCCAACGCTTCATCGTTTCAATAGGCCCCCTCGAGCCACGAAAACTATTCAATGCAATTTACGCCTCATTTTTCTCCCGGTAGTGACTACCTTGAATAGAAAATGAATAAATACAGGGGATTTAATTGCGTTACAAAATCGTTAATTAATTCGTATTCAGATAAATCCTTTTCAAAAGTAATAAAATAAATTGAAAAACCTCCAATAAAGCTCATATTTTGGCTCAGATTTTTTCATTCTCAGTAATACATTGACTTCCCTCCCAATTTAAGTAGAATCCCATAATATGTGAATACAAGGTGAACGTACCACTTTTGTTAATTCCGCTATAAAGAGAGATAGCAACAAACACATCGAAGTAACGTCCCCTTAATTTTCCACAAAAAATTCAACGATCACATATTTGTGCGCCGCGCGTGCGCGCAAATGCAGGTTACGCATATCAACTTTGTTTTTCCAGATGGGAATCCCCCTTTTTCATTGCAGATTCGGATTTCACATCAAATTTCATGAACTGTTTACTTCGACAATCTTTTTTTTTTTTTTTTTTTTTGTTAATTTTTGTTTTAGTGCATCTACAGATCTTTAGATATGCAGTAAAACAAAAATGTTTTTGGTAATAACGTTTTTTGGTGGTAACGTCATCATACCCTTCAGTATGTTCGGTCGTGACCAATCGCAATCTTGACTTTATTCCGTTGAAAAGTCATTTATGAAATCATGATACGACGATCGTTGAAATGCAGCAAACTGAATGCAGCAGCTGACGCAATTTTTCAACTCGGCGAGTCAAATGGCACTCACGATACGGCAAATGACAGTAACGCGGAAGGGAAATAACGCAGAGTAGCGGGAGGGAAATAACGGCAAAAGTTCAAATTAGTCCGTGACAAACGCCGAGATCGGATGGGGAAGTGACACAATACCCGCTGAAATGGAAACAATCCGCCGATGACAACGATCCGCTTCGGTAAAAATATCTTTGCCCCCATGCAGCCGTTTTTATTTATTTATACCACAGAATTTACTTTCAACGTTTCCCCGAACCGTTTTCAGAATTGAACACGTGTGCGATAGGAGTATGGCAGTTCAGTCGTTTGCATGAATACGGCATTTGTATTTTGCAATTTACGGTTGTTAAGTGAGTATGTCTCTTTCCTCACTGAAGATTGCAAAACGTAAGTACAGGCAGATATTGGATTGGCCGAGAGCAAATCAAACAATAATATTATGAGTTTGCTGCGGGAGTTAGTCTGGAACACCACCTGTATTTAACTATATGGAAATGGCTCTAGGGCAATATCGTATAACTACATAATACGTACAACGACCTGGTTATGATATCTAATGCATGCAATATAATACAATAATCTACGCCCCGCCAAGCAAACATGTTGAGAAGAACAAACGGTACCGAGTGTATGTGTACCGGACGTCACGAAACGCGTTTTCGAGGTATCCATATCTCGGCTCGTATAAGACCGATCCACTTGCAATTATGTGTGGATCTTCTAAGTGTAGACAATAGAAAGTCCTGAAAGTTTCAAGACGCTAGGTCTAAAGGAAGCCGAGTTATATAACTTCAAACAGCCTCGTCTTCCCCTTTTGGTTTATTATCTTCAATAATGAACCATTGGAATCGCCCAAAGAAAAAAAATTTTAACCCCCCCTCAAAATTTGTTGGTTTACGTTTCAAGATACGTAGATTCAGAAAATCGAATAAAAAAACTCTGCAAATTCTTGACACAACGGTTCATTATCTTCTTTGTACAGATCACCCTTCTGTCTAGATCACTAGGTCTAAATGTCTAGATCCTAAATGTTAGATTAATTATTATTATCAATTATCACTATTCCAATGGTTCATTATCGAAGATAATAAACCAAAATTCGTCCGTCCGCCGTCCGCGCCACTTTGCCCAGTTAGCGTTGAGCTAAAATTACGACATTCGGTTTCTGGGTTAGGACCAGCCCCACAATGATCCTCGAAACTTTTCATAACCCTAGGTCAAGGGGAAGGGGTTCAAAACGGAATTTAAAATTTCGACAATGTCATATCTCGAAATATTTAACTGAACCGTGCAATGTTTAGTTCACTTTTGAATGACCTAAAAAACTACGAATCTTTTAAGACCAATTGGATTTTTGTGCGACCAGCCGTTCGTTCACAGTGAGCGCGCAAAGGTTTAGGAAAACCACTAAACTTCGCGTCGAAATTAGGTGAGTCAACTCCCAGACGCCCAGAATAAAACTACCGTTTTTCATCTTCCCGGTAAACTACAGTCTAGAAATTTTAACCGTGAGTCGGGGATAGACCATATTGCAATATTCACTCGGTTTCTCATCTGTAAAATTGTTTAAATAATACCTTTTTGTAATAATACAAATTAAATTTGATGCTGAGCTATTGACTTGGAATTTTAAAAATAGGTCAGAACTGGATCACAATGCAATATTCACTCGGTTTCCTGTCTGTAAAATTGTTTAAATAATACCTATTTGTTTAAACAAATTGAATTTTGATGATGAGCTAGATACTTGAAATTTTAAATATAGGTCAGAAATGGATGACATTTCAATATTCACTCGGTTTTTTTCTCATTGCAAACCTGTTCATTGTGTACCCAAGATCCTTCCCTAAAAGACCTGGCAGCATTATTCACCTGGGAAATATTATTCAACACGGTTTGATAAGGGAAAAACAAGTTTTGTAAAAAATCCCAATGCTCTAGGTAGTAGTCGATACCAGTGACCAACCTTTTCTTCAGTAGTCGACATGGTTTTGCACTAGTAGTCGACCTACATGTGTTAGAAGTCGACAGTATCACTTGAGTCAGTAGTCGACAGGTTTCGTCATTCCATCGTTTTCGAATTTTACGACATCTAAATAAAATACATTCAACTGTGAATCGGAACTTGAAAATAGATTAATAAGATGTAATAAAGTAGTTATCAGACTTTTTATTTGCAAACAGCTCATTATCAGTCTCAAATTGCAATAAGTACTTGAGTAAAAAGGTATGAAAACTATAGTCGAAAACTCATTGTCAGAAAATTGACATTACAGTTAGGCTTAGGTACTTACCTATTTACATATTTTTTTGACATTTTCATGTCTTTGCTTTGGCACATAAACTGAAACGGGAAAAATTTGTTCCCTTGATTCACCCTTTCCCTCAGATCACGTCAGAACACAAGCGACCGGCGGGCCATTACGTCAGAGCCTATGACGCACGAGCGTATGACGTAAGACGGCTGGCAGGAGGCCAACTAGTACGTCAGAGCCTATGACGCACGAGCGTATGACGTAAGACGGCTAGCAGGAGGCCAACAAGTACGACAGAACCTATGACGCACGAGCGTATGACGTAAGACGGCTGGCAGGAGGCCAACAAGTACGTCAGAGCCTATGACGCACGAGCAAATGACGTAAGACAGCTGGCAGGAGGCCAACAAGTACGTCAGAGCCTATGACGCACGAGCGTATGACGTAAGACGGCTGGCAGGAGGCCAACTAGTACGTCAGAGCCTATGACGCACGAGCGTATGACGTAAGACGGCTAGCAGGAGGCCAACAAGTACGACAGAGCCTATGACGCACGAGCGTATGACGTAAGACGGCTGGCAGGAGGCCAACAAGTACGTCAGAGCCTATGACGCACGAGCAAATGACGTAAGACAGCTGGCAGGAGGCCAACAAGTACGTCAGAGCCTATGACGCACGCGCGTATGACGTAAGACGTCTGCCAGGAGGCTAACTAGTGCGTCAGAGCCTATGACGTACGAGCGTATGACGTAAGACGGCTGGCAGGTGGACAACAAGTACGTCAGAGCCTATGACGCACGAGCGTATGACGTAAGACGGCTGGCAGGAGGCCTACAAGTACGTCAGAGCCTATGACGCACGAGCGTATGACGTAATACGGCTGGCAGGAGGCCAACTAGTGCGTCATACGACGAGACCTTTTATGTCTCTGCGCCCCCTCCCACACCCACACCGCGTACCTCGTACTTCATTTTGGTTTATTATCTTCGATAATGAACCATTGGAATTGCACAAAGAAAAAAAAATTTTTACCCCCCCTCAAAATTTGTTGGTTTACGTTTCAAGATACGTAGATTCAGAAAATCGAATAAAACAAAATCCGTCCGTCCGCCGTACTTCGTAAAAAGTTGAACGAAAAAAAGTTGACTTCATATCGACTCGAGGTGTTTATTTGAGTTCGAATGGACCTTCAAGAAGAGCAATTGTCGACTCAAATACTTCGTGAAAACGAAAAAAAGTTGACTTCATATCGACTTGACGTGTTTATTTGAGTTCGAATGGACCTTCAAGAAGAGCAATTGTCGACTCAAATACTTCGTGAAAACGAAAAAAAGTTGACTTCATATCTACTCGAGGTGTTTATTTGAGTTCGAATGGACCTTCAAGAAGAGCAATTGTCGACTCAAATACTTCGTGAAAACGAAAAAAAGTTGACTTCATATCGACTCGAGGTGTTTATTTGAGTTCGAATGGACCTTCAAGAAGAGCAATTGTCGACTCAAATACTTCGTGAAAACGAAAAAAAGTTGACTTCATATCGACCCGAGGTGTTTATTTGAGTTCGAATGGACCTTCAAGAAGAGCAATTGTCGACTCAAATACTTCGTGAAAACGAAAAAAAGTTGACTTCATATCGACTCGAGGTGTTTATTTGAGTTCGAATGGACCTTCAAGAAGAGCAATTGTCGACTCAAATACTTCGTGAAAACGAAAAAAAGTTGACTTCATATCGACTCGAGGTGTTTATTTGAGTTCGAATGGACCTTCAAGAAGAGCAATTGTCGACTCGAATACTTCGTGAAAACGAAAAAAAGTTGACTTCATATCGACTCGACGTGTTTATTTGAGTTCGAATGGACCTTCAAGAAGAGCAATTGTCGACTCAAATACTTCGTGAAAACGAAAAAAAGTTGACTTCACATCGACTCGAGGTGTTTATTTGAGTTCGAATGGACCTTCAAGAAGAGCAATTGTCGACTCAAATACTTCGTGAAAACGAAAAAAAGTTGACTTCATATCGACTCGAGGTGTTTATTTGAGTTCGAATGGACCTTCAAGAAGAGCAATTGTCGACTCAAATACTTCGTGAAAACGAAAAAAAGTTGACTTCATATCGACTCGAGGTGTTTATTTGAGTTCGAATGAACCTTCAAGAAGAGCAATTGTCGACTCGAATACTTCGTGAAAACGAAAAAAAGTTGACTTCATATCGACTCGAGGTGTTTATTTGAGTTCGAATGGACCTTCAAGAAGAGCAATTGTCGACTCAAATACTTCGTGAAAACGAGAAAAAGTTGACTTCATATCGACTCGAGGTGTTTATTTGAGTTCGAATGGACCTTCAAGAAGAGCAATTGTCGACTCAAATACTTCGTGAAAACGAAAAAAAGTTGACTTCATATCGACTCGAGGTGTTTATTTGAGTTCGAATGGACCTTCAAGAAGAGCAATTGTCGACTCAAATACTTCGTGAAAACGAAAAAAAATTGACTTCATATCGACTCGAGGTGTTTATTTGAGTTCAAATGGATCTTCAAGAAGAGCAATTGTCGACTCAAATACTTCGTGAAAACGAAAAAAAGTTGACTTCATATCGACTTGACGTGTTTATTTGAGTTCGAATGGACCTTCAAGAAGAGCAATTGTCGACTCAAATACTTCGTGAAAACGAAAAAAAGTTGACTTCATATCGACTCGAGGTGTTTATTTGAGTTCGAATGGACCTTCAAGAAGAGCAATTGTCGACTCAAATACTTCGTGAAAACGAAAAAAAGTTGAATTCATATCGACTCGAGGTGTTTATTTGAGTTCGAATGGACCTTCAAGAAGAGCAATTGTCGACTCAAATACTTCGTGAAAACGAAAAAAAGTTGACTTCATATCGACTCGAGGTGTTTATTTGAGTTCGAATGGACCTTCAAGAAGAGCAATTGTCGACTCAAATACTTCGTGAAAACGAAAAAAAGTTGACTTCATATCGACTTGACGTGTTTATTTTAGTTCGAATGGACCTTCAAGAAGAGCAATTGTCGACTCGAATACTTCGTGAAAACGAAAAAAAGTTGACTTACTATCGACTCGACGTGTTTATTTGAGTTCGAATGGACCTTCAAGAAGAGCAATTGTCGACTCAAATACTTCGTGAAAACGAAAAAAAGTTGACTTCATATCGACTCGAGGTGTTTATTTGAGTTCGAATGGACCTTCAAGAAGAGCAATTGTCGACTCAAATACTTCGTGAAAACGAAAAAAAGTTGACTTCATATCGACTCGAGGTGTTTATTTGAGTTCGAATGGACCTTCAAGAAGAGCAATTGTCGACTCAAATACTTCGTGAAAACGAAAAAAAGTTGACTTCATATCGACTCGAGGTGTTTATTTGAGTTCGAATGGACCTTCAAGAAGAGCAATTGTCGACTCAAATACTTCGTGAAAACGAAAAAAAGTTGACTTCATATCGACTCGAGGTGTTTATTTGAGTTCGAATGGACCTTCAAGAAGAGCAATTGTCGACTCAAATACTTCGTGAAAACGAGAAAAAGTTGACTTCATATCGACTCGAGGTGTTTATTTGAGTTCGAATGGACCTTCAAGAAGAGCAATTGTCGACTCAAATACTTCGTGAAAACGAAAAAAAGTTGATTTCATATCGACTCGAGGTGTTTATTTGAGTTCGAATGGACCTTCAAGAAGAGCAATTGTCGACTCAAATACTTCGTGAAAACGAAAAAAAATTGACTTCATATCGACTCGAGGTGTTTATTTGAGTTCGAATGGATCTTCAAGAAGAGCAATTGTCGACTCAAATACTTCGTGAAAACGAAAAAAAGTTGACTTCATATCGACTTGACGTGTTTATTTGAGTTCGAATGGACCTTCAAGAAGAGCAATTGTCGACTCAAATACTTCGTGAAAACGAAAAAAAGTTGACTTCATATCGACTCGAGGTGTTTATTTGAGTTCGAATGGCCCTTCGAGAAGAGCAATTGTCGACTCAAATACTTCGTGAAAACGAAAAAAAGTTGACTTCATATCGACTCGAGGTGTTTATTTGAGTTCGAAAGGACCTACAAGAAGAGCAATTGTCGACTCAAATACTTCGTGAAAACGAAAAAAAGTTGACTTCATATCGACTCGAGGTGTTTATTTGAGTTCGAATGGACCTTCAAGAAGAGCAATTGTCGACTCAAATACTTCGTGAAAACGAAAAAAAGTTGACTTCATATCGACTCGAGGTATTTATTTGAGTTCGAATGGACCTTCAAGAAGAGCAATTGTCGACTCAAATACTTCGTGAAAACGAAAAAAAGTTGACTTCATATCGACTCGAGGTGTTTATTTGAGTTCGAATGGACCTTCAAGAAGAGCAATTGTCGACTCAAATACTTCGTGAAAACGAAAAAAAGTTGACTTCATATCGACTCGAGGTGTTTATTTGAGTTCGAATGGACCTTCAAGAAGAGCAATTGTCGACTCAAATACTTCGTGAAAACGAGAAAAAGTTGACTTCATATCGACTCGAGGTGTTTATTTGAGTTCGAATGGACCTTCAAGAAGAGCAATTGTCGACTCAAATACTTCGTGAAAACGAAAAAAAGTTGACTTCATATCGACTCGAGGTGTTTATTTGAGTTCGAATGGACCTTCAAGAAGAGCAATTGTCGACTCGAATACTTCGTGAAAACGAAAAAAAGTTGACTTCATATCGACTCGACGTGTTTATTTGAGTTCGAATGGACCTTCAAGAAGAGCAATTGTCGACTCGAATACTTCGTGAAAACGAAAAAAAGTTGACTTCATATCGACTCGACGTGTTTATTTGAGTTCGAATGGACCTTCAAGAAGAGCAATTGTCGACTCGAATACTTCGTGAAAACGAAAAAAAGTTGACTTCATATCGACTCGAGGTGTTTATTTGAGTTCGAATGGACCTTCAAGAAGAGCAATTGTCGACTCAAATACTTCGTGAAAACGAGAAAAAGTTGACTTCATATCGACTCGAGGTGTTTATTTGAGTTCGAATGGACCTTCAAGAAGAGCAATTGTCGACTCAAATACTTCGTGAAAACGAAAAAAAGTTGACTTCATATCGACTCGAGGTGTTTATTTGAGTTCGAATGAACCTTCAAGAAGAGCAATTGTCGACTCGAATACTTCGTGAAAACGAAAAAAAGTTGACTTCATATCGACTCGAGGTGTTTATTTGAGTTCGAATGGACCTTCAAGAAGAGCAATTGTCGACTCAAATACTTCGTGAAAACGAGAAAAAGTTGACTTCATATCGACTCGAGGTGTTTATTTGAGTTCGAATGGACCTTCAAGAAGAGCAATTGTCGACTCAAATACTTCGTGAAAACGAAAAAAAGTTGACTTCATATCGACTCGAGGTGTTTATTTGAGTTCGAATGGACCTTCAAGAAGAGCAATTGTCGACTCAAATACTTCGTGAAAACGAAAAAAAATTGACTTCATATCGACTCGAGGTGTTTATTTGAGTTCAAATGGATCTTCAAGAAGAGCAATTGTCGACTCAAATACTTCGTGAAAACGAAAAAAAGTTGACTTCATATCGACTTGACGTGTTTATTTGAGTTCGAATGGACCTTCAAGAAGAGCAATTGTCGACTCAAATACTTCGTGAAAACGAAAAAAAGTTGACTTCATATCGACTCGAGGTGTTTATTTGAGTTCGAATGGACCTTCAAGAAGAGCAATTGTCGACTCAAATACTTCGTGAAAACGAAAAAAAGTTGAATTCATATCGACTCGAGGTGTTTATTTGAGTTCGAATGGACCTTCAAGAAGAGCAATTGTCGACTCAAATACTTCGTGAAAACGAAAAAAAGTTGACTTCATATCGACTCGAGGTGTTTATTTGAGTTCGAATGGACCTTCAAGAAGAGCAATTGTCGACTCAAATACTTCGTGAAAACGAAAAAAAGTTGACTTCATATCGACTTGACGTGTTTATTTTAGTTCGAATGGACCTTCAAGAAGAGCAATTGTCGACTCGAATACTTCGTGAAAACGAAAAAAAGTTGACTTACTATCGACTCGACGTGTTTATTTGAGTTCGAATGGACCTTCAAGAAGAGCAATTGTCGACTCAAATACTTCGTGAAAACGAAAAAAAGTTGACTTCATATCGACTCGAGGTGTTTATTTGAGTTCGAATGGACCTTCAAGAAGAGCAATTGTCGACTCAAATACTTCGTGAAAACGAAAAAAAGTTGACTTCATATCGACTCGAGGTGTTTATTTGAGTTCGAATGGACCTTCAAGAAGAGCAATTGTCGACTCAAATACTTCGTGAAAACGAAAAAAAGTTGACTTCATATCGACTCGAGGTGTTTATTTGAGTTCGAATGGACCTTCAAGAAGAGCAATTGTCGACTCAAATACTTCGTGAAAACGAAAAAAAGTTGACTTCATATCGACTCGAGGTGTTTATTTGAGTTCGAATGGACCTTCAAGAAGAGCAATTGTCGACTCAAATACTTCGTGAAAACGAGAAAAAGTTGACTTCATATCGACTCGAGGTGTTTATTTGAGTTCGAATGGACCTTCAAGAAGAGCAATTGTCGACTCAAATACTTCGTGAAAACGAAAAAAAGTTGATTTCATATCGACTCGAGGTGTTTATTTGAGTTCGAATGGACCTTCAAGAAGAGCAATTGTCGACTCAAATACTTCGTGAAAACGAAAAAAAATTGACTTCATATCGACTCGAGGTGTTTATTTGAGTTCGAATGGATCTTCAAGAAGAGCAATTGTCGACTCAAATACTTCGTGAAAACGAAAAAAAGTTGACTTCATATCGACTTGACGTGTTTATTTGAGTTCGAATGGACCTTCAAGAAGAGCAATTGTCGACTCAAATACTTCGTGAAAACGAAAAAAAGTTGACTTCATATCGACTCGAGGTGTTTATTTGAGTTCGAATGGCCCTTCGAGAAGAGCAATTGTCGACTCAAATACTTCGTGAAAACGAAAAAAAGTTGACTTCATATCGACTCGAGGTGTTTATTTGAGTTCGAAAGGACCTACAAGAAGAGCAATTGTCGACTCAAATACTTCGTGAAAACGAAAAAAAGTTGACTTCATATCGACTCGAGGTGTTTATTTGAGTTCGAATGGACCTTCAAGAAGAGCAATTGTCGACTCAAATACTTCGTGAAAACGAAAAAAAGTTGACTTCATATCGACTCGAGGTATTTATTTGAGTTCGAATGGACCTTCAAGAAGAGCAATTGTCGACTCAAATACTTCGTGAAAACGAAAAAAAGTTGACTTCATATCGACTCGAGGTGTTTATTTGAGTTCGAATGGACCTTCAAGAAGAGCAATTGTCGACTCAAATACTTCGTGAAAACGAAAAAAAGTTGACTTCATATCGACTCGAGGTGTTTATTTGAGTTCGAATGGACCTTCAAGAAGAGCAATTGTCGACTCAAATACTTCGTGAAAACGAGAAAAAGTTGACTTCATATCGACTCGAGGTGTTTATTTGAGTTCGAATGGACCTTCAAGAAGAGCAATTGTCGACTCAAATACTTCGTGAAAACGAAAAAAAGTTGACTTCATATCGACTCGAGGTGTTTATTTGAGTTCGAATGGACCTTCAAGAAGAGCAATTGTCGACTCGAATACTTCGTGAAAACGAAAAAAAGTTGACTTCATATCGACTCGACGTGTTTATTTGAGTTCGAATGGACCTTCAAGAAGAGCAATTGTCGACTCGAATACTTCGTGAAAACGAAAAAAAGTTGACTTCATATCGACTCGACGTGTTTATTTGAGTTCGAATGGACCTTCAAGAAGAGCAATTGTCGACTCGAATACTTCGTGAAAACGAAAAAAAGTTGACTTCATATCGACTCGAGGTGTTTATTTGAGTTCGAATGGACCTTCAAGAAGAGCAATTGTCGACTCAAATACTTCGTGAAAACGAGAAAAAGTTGACTTCATATCGACTCGAGGTGTTTATTTGAGTTCGAATGGACCTTCAAGAAGAGCAATTGTCGACTCAAATACTTCGTGAAAACGAAAATAAGTTGACTTCATATCGACTCGAGGTGTTTATTTGAGTTCGAATGGACCTTCAAGAAGAGCAATTGTCGACTCAAATGCTTCGTGAAAACGAAAAAAAGTTGACTTCATATCGACTCGAGGTGTTTATTTGAGTTCGAATGGATCTTCAAGAAGAGCAATTGTCGACTCAAATACTTCGTGAAAACGAAAAAAAGTTGACTTCATATCGACTCGAGGTGTTTATTTGAGTTCGAATGGACCTTCAAGAAGAGCAATTGTCAAATACTTCGTGAAAACGAGAAAAAGTTGACTTCATATCGACTCGAGGTGTTTATTTGAGTTCGAATGGACCTTCAAGAAGAGCAATTGTCGACTCAAATACTTCGTGAAAACGAAAAAAAGTTGACTTCATATCGACTCGAGGTGTTTATTTGAGTTCGAATGGACCTTCGAGAAGAGCAATTGTCGACTCAAATACTTCGTGACAACGAAAAAAAGTTGACTTCATATCGACTCGAGGTGTTTATTTGAGTTAGAATGGACCTTCAAGAAGAGCAACAGTCGACTCAAATACTTCGTGAAAACGAGAAAAAGTTGACTTCATATCGACTCGAGGTGTTTATTTGAGTTCGAATGGACCTTCCAAGAAGAGCAATTGTCGACTCAAATACTTCGTGAAAACGAGAAAAAGTTGACTTCATATCGACTCGAGGTGTTTATTTGAGTTCGAATGGACCTTCAAGAAGAGCAATTGTCGACTCAAATGCTTCGTGAAAACGAAAAAAAGTTGACTTCACATCGATTCGAGGTGTTTATTTGAGTTCGAATGGACCTTCAAGAAGAGCAATTGTCGACTCAAATGCTTCGTGAAAACGAAAAAAAGTTGACTTCATATCGACTCGAGGTGTTTATTTGAGTTCGAATGGACCTTCAAGAAGAGCAATTGTCGACTCAAATACTTCGTGAAAACGAAAAAACTCTGCAAATTCTTGACACAACGATTCATTATCTTCTTTGTACAGATCACCCTTCTGTCTAGATCACTAGGTCTAAATGTCTAGATCCTAAATGTTAGATTAATTATTATTGTCAATTATCACTAATTATTAACAATTTTATCAAGTACCTACTGAAAATTATTATAATTTATTGTTAGGTATTGATAATTCGTATTTATTATTAATAATAATTATTATTAATTATGATTAAATAATACGATATAATTCTGGGGTTTTTAATACTACGTCGGTAATAATTTTTCTATAAAAGAAGTACCTACCAACAAACATTCGAAATTACCTTCATTTCCGTAGCACGAAACGCACCTCAGAACAACAAACTCGACATCACTTAAGCCATATGATGTTCCAAAGAGCTTGTTAGTATGAAAATGGACCTGTATTTCAACAGTTTGATTCACGATCGGGTTGTGAGGCACAATCTTAGAGCCGTCATTGTGAACGAACGGCTGGTCGTACAAAGCTGCGGATGGTCTTAAAAAATTCTACGGAACAAACTCTATCTAAATATGAAATAAAAAACATACCGTTTGATGGGAATTTTTCGAGATATGGAATTTTCAAAGTTTCAAAATTCGTTTTGAACCCCTTCCCCTTGACCTAGGGTTATGAAAAGTTTCGTGGATCATTGTGGGGTTGGTCGAAACCCATAAACCAAATTTCGTAATTTTAACTCAACGCTAACTGGGCAAAGTGGCGCGGACGGCGGAAGGCGGACGGCGTACGGCGGACGGACGGATTTTTTTTTATTCGATTTTCTGAATCTTGAAACGTAAACCAACAAATTTTGAGGGGGGGTTAAAAATTTTTTTTCTTTGGGCGATTCCAATGGTTCATTATCGAAGATAATAAACCAAAAGCTATAACATCGAAGGAGGTTTTTTAAACAATTATAAACGATCTTCTTGCCATGGCTCCAGTGGGAGATTTCGAAACGGTTTTGGTGCTTGTGAAATGGGTGGAAAATCTCTTTAAGGCGGGCAGGGAAAGTGGATATCATATCTTTTTACGGCCGCTGTAGAATGATATTTGCGATTTTTACACGGAGTGCTTTTTGAGGGGATAACCAGTTTTCATCGTGGCCTCCATTTCTAATTACTTCTCAAATACTGAAGCCTAAAAATCTTTCCATTTTCTGATAATTTCTTATTTCAAACCTCGGCAATTTTCGATTTCCGCGCACATTTGATTCACTTAAACGCAATAAAGCATTCAATTTACCCAATCACCTCGAGGCGAACGGATATCATTCAAATTTCATACACGTTCCGAAGGAGGGCGGCAGACGCTGGCAGGATGTGGCGGTCCGTGTCCCGCATACTCAATATGAAATGTATATTCCCGAGAGTAAAACCTGAAACATCCGAGAAAAATATGATTGAGCCAAGACTCGGTTTTTTGTGTGTCCTCGCGGTTTTTTCGTCGAATCAGGAAGATTCTTAATATTCCCTCATAACTGAGGAGTTTCTCTCCAAAACAGCATGTATCCAGTATGGGCCAATTTGAGTTTGTTTTTGCATTTTCTGGCCCTTTCCTGTGGGGTCCATAGATTCCAGCTTAGTTTTTGTAACAAAACGGGCTCTATCCTACATTAAATGGAAGCTGAAAATCAGGGTTTTCACCAAAACGCATGTATCTTTCTCGTTGTTCCAGTGCGGTTGTTCCTCTCCAAAAACACCCTACTCGCCTGCAATCTGTTCAAATTGTGTTCCCTGTCCGCTTTCAATTTCCTGCTGAATAAAAATCCTCAAGCACACTCTCAAATGGGTATCGTAAAGGAACTGGGGAATGATTGGCAGATGCTGGAAATTAAGAACTTGGAGCAAACATGCCTAAAAGTCCAAGGAATCAGCCAGGCCAAGAGGGTTCATCACTCGGAAATGCATGAACAGAACGGGAGAAGTCACTGTCGGTTTGAATCTTCTACCGAAGAATTTAAGTCGATTGTCAAGAAAAAAGAAGAAAGAAGAAACCCTGAGGACTCCCACTGTTCAACAACTTTGCCTCCGTTCATTGACCAGAGAAAAGAAGAAGGATGTTAATCACCTCCTTATTACTTATTTTGGACAAATCTGGCAGCAACGAGCACACCCTGTAGTGAGAATTTCGGAACTTGATTACCAATCTTGGATAGGAAAATGAAATAAATATATTCCCGGTTTTTTCTCTCTGGTAATTTCAGTTTTCACTTCAAAACGGCATTTACTCAATTTCAAAATTTTCTGTATGCTTAGAATTTTCAATTAAATATTCGAAATTTCTAGTGTCAGTTCCCTGGTCTATGAATGACAGTTAGAGTGACTTCAGAGGCCCTAAAGGTCATTGTTCGAGGCATGGAACGTTTTTCTCGTTTTCTCAACAAATATGGCAGGTAGAAGCAGCAGTGGAATGGAAAGTTAATAATTATTAATAACTTTCCCTTGAAACGTCTAATTGCAAACGAATCCATAGAGAAACAAATGCCCAAAGTAAACCCAATCAGTGTCTGCTTTCATTGTTATTTACTTTTCATCTGAATCCCATTTAGAAAAACACCCACTTGGCAAAGGGTCGGACTTACCCAAAGGCTGGATCATAGTACAAATAACACTGTCGAGCTAAAAACAAAAGTTCATGAAATAAAAACGGAGAAAAATATCGGAACTCCAAACACAAACTTCTTAAAGAGACACCTATCAGCTACTAGTTGTTGCAAACCGAGATGATAAAATAAACTTACTGGATCCATTAAGATTGGTGTCGAAAATAAATTACTTTGTTAAGATTTCACTAGTAAGTTAACTCGGTGATTAAGATGTGAGATAGGTCCTAGAATTTTGTTTTTCTCGTTTAAACTATGTTCTATTCAACACCTTGAGCTTTTCAGAAGTTTTCAAGTGCTTGATTTCTCAACTTATACTTGCTTGAGACATCTGGTCTTTGGTGTTGTTCTATGATTCTGCCTGTAGTCGTATCGCAATGAACGAACTGGATTTATTGATTGAATGGAATCAGTTTGCTGAGGGTCCCACAGGGAAAGGGAATCGTGAGTTCTGAAACGCTTGTAAATTCAAAATTACGATTTCGATGACAATATTGCAGATCTTTAAAGGTCCCTCACGATTTATTAAAATATTATTTAAACAACTCGTAGACCGTTTGCACAACTTTGTTGGGGAGCATCAAAATCTATTGAATCGTTCGTGGAAATATACTCGTACATTTCCACTCTCAGTTCAATTTCTATGTTGGCTTAATTTTTCATCAGTAAATTCATACGAAAAATAATCACGCGAATCCCATTCAAACGGGCCAAATTTCCAATTAATCAAGTTTAGAGTGGGGGTTGACGTCAAACAAAATATTCATATTTCATGAAGGCAGGAGATAACGTTGAAGTACCACTTCTTTCACGTTTCCTGATACTTCAATCAAAATTATTATCTTTTAGTTCACTATCCACTCGTGTGATGGTTTGTTTCGCTGAAATACAAACAAGTTTATTACCGGAAAAAATCCATTTTCGTCGGAAGTGGAGGTACTACTAATGCGTTCCCAGTTGAAATTGTGTAATATTTTTGGGGAATCACGCGAGGTTTACATGTATAATTACTACTTCTTTTTAACGCTTTTGACGGTGGTGATTATGGGGAGGAGAATCAAGGAAGAAGGTAAGTACTCATATTTTTGTTCAGGTGGCACTGAAGGCCCTTGCAGTTGGCCGAACCAGGACACGACTGGTAAGGAGAGCTGGGAATTGCTGAAGAACTTGGGGGAACAAAGTGGTGATTCGGGTACCGGAACATATTGAGTAGAGCAGATGGTATGGCAAGATAGAGGACCTCCGTACCATTTGTGGGGCCAGAGCCAGTCTTGGATACATCCAAATGCTCGGGCGAATCCACTTGGGGGGAATGGGTGAGAGAAAGGCACAGGAGGTTCTGGGAAGACAGAAAGATTCTGGAAGTTGGCAATGGCACCAGCTTGTAGGAGGACCTCAGTAGCACTGGAACTGCCAAGAAGAAAATGATGGACTCCTGATGGAGATGCAAACTGGGAATTGAAATACACGCAGGAGATCCGTCGTGCAAACTCTGGAGGGGAGGTCGAAACTGCACCTCACCTCCTTTTTGAGTACCCAGCACTTGCAGCCCGACGACACAGAATGTTTTGGTCCCTGATACCAGATCTTGTGGATGGAGTAGACTGGACCCACGGTCAGTAGGCTGCCGTATAGGTCAACGCTCTGCACAATAAGCTTGGATTTTGGCGCGGCTTATCAGGAACGGCCCCATCCCAAGTCCCTGCTACAATCTTATCTAAAAGCACTCTTGACACCACTGTAATCCTACTTTGGAGCGAATGGAGGCTGGCAAGACATGGCCAAATACGTTTTGGAGAAATAATTACAGACTATGAAACTGCTCAAGTAATTCATTGCCACGCTCAAAAGTTTTTTGTGTACAATACCATAACTTGATTTGCGAGCTCCCAGACTCAACTTTTTCAAGCTCTTGAATTGTACGTAAATGATGGCTGCTCATTTTCGGACAACAAGAGGAGTATTTCAGTGGAAATTAAGAAGAAAAAACACGTGTCTAAAACCTCATGGAACGAACTTCACAGATTTATCGCCAATTTTTGCTTACTCTCTTTTTCCCTTCGTTCAAACTCCACATAATAATTCCTGAATGCTTTTAACTTCTGTTTTCAAAGTTTCCTCTCGTATATCTTGCGGCGGGAGCGCGAGCGGGTCTGAAGTTCTATTTTCTCAGATGAAAAACGTTATAGGTACGTCTTGGATGGTTGGGTTCGAGTTGTATCGTCTCCCTCGGGCTAAAACCGGTATTCTCACGGTTTGAACTCTTTGTTTTTGGGAGCTCTTTCAAAAGTTTCGTATTTAGAACACGACCGTGTAATCAAATATGTTTCCCTCTTGCTCCCTTAAAACGAACGATTGGGTATTGGGGCTCGAAAAGAAAGTGGAATTGAATTTAATGGCGAAACCGCTCGGAATTATTACACGTCTGAATTGACACGTTTTTCTCGCTCCCAAGAAAATATAAGTGGAATATTTCGTGACAGAAATAAATTGGTCCAACATTGAAACTCTCAATATGCAATCACAACTTTTGAAAATAAGAGAAAACTCAGAAAATTACATTGTCGTGTGTACAAATTGCAAACAACTGTAGTTTGACCGTTTTGTATTTATAGTTTATAAACTAAGCGTTTTCAGGTGTGACTTGATCGCTTCTGGACTTGAAATGAGTCTCATTTTTATGGGAGGGTGGAAACCGAATTGGTTCAGTCCAATTAAGGGATCTCGTCATTGTCAAACCCAGGAACTTTACTCGATTTGTTACATGGTATGTATTTTCTCCCAGTTGAACTAAATCAGTGAATGGTAAGAGCCTACGTCTGGTAAAGGGACTCATGACCGTTTTTCCCGTAGATGTAGTCAGTCCTATAGAGCTGAAGAAATTTTGAGCTGATGTTGCTCTTCTATTGAGCAGTTCTAGGCAACGGGAAGGGTCATAATCAGAACAAAATATGCATACATCATCTGCATATTGTAGAAGTTGTACTTCTGGAGGTATCACCTCCTCCAGCCCCGCCACATATAATGCGTAAAGAATCGGAGAAAGGCAACTCCCTTGTGGAAGACCCATGGATGTAGTGCGAGGACCATACAGTGTTCCATTTACTCTTACAAACAACTCATGTATGTCATTAAGTTGATGATGTTCCAAACGAATCTTGCTGGGATGTCGGTATCCAGTAATCGTCTTTTTAGGAAGGGGAGCTGAACGTGATCATATGCTCCAGAGATATCAAGAAACAATGCTAGAGTTGTGCGATTTTCTGTTAGATCTTTCTGAACTCTGGTAGTGAAATATGTCAGCGAATCTACTGTGGAACGATTCCTACGGAATCCATATTGAGTAACTGGCAGTTTATCATGATTTTCAAGCCACCATTGTGTCCTCATTTTAATCAGTCGTTCCAATGTTTTCATGACACAGGAGACCAAGGCAATGGGTCTGTAGGACGAACTGATGTTTGGTGGTTTGCCTGGTTTTTTGATAGGAACAATAACAAACTTCTTCCAGTCATCTGAAAAAATACCATTCTCCCAGAAACGATTCAATAACGTTAACAGAGCGTGTTTTTAGAGCATCGGTAAGTTGGTATTTAAGAAATAGCAGTAGAATACCACTGAATAATACGGTTAGTAATAACGTACTATTGAACCAGGTGAACCGTTTTGGACCTCTGCCGAATATGCAAAAATACATCGGCGCCAATACAAATTTGTATTGAGTGTATAAATGAAACATGAAACTTCAATCATGAAACCATATTTATATGGTAAGTATACACTCAATACAAGTTTGTATTAGCGCCGGTATATTTCTGCATATTAGGAAGATGTTCACCTGTTTTAACTGTACGTTAATAATAACCGTTTTATTCAGTGGTATTCTACTGCTATTTCTTAAATACCAACTTACCGATGCTCTACAAACACGCTCTGTTAACGTAAATACCTAACAATTCGGTGTTTACCCTCCCACAAAAACTAAAAATTATGCGTATAATTTCTTGTTTATTTGTATTATTTGTGTCTCAAATTTAAATACATTTATGTATTTTGGTTATTAAGTGTTATGAAAATTTGTAGAATTATCAAAAGTAGGTGGCCTCTCACAATATTCGTACCCTTACTCCTGGTTCTTACTACCAAACGATGAGTTTCACAGTCTTGTTACTTCGAATTTAAAACAGAAAAATTTAAAAGCTGAATGATTATAGAGGTAAACCGGGTTTTAACGGGAAACATTATTATTACGTATAGGTATCTAATACATTAAATCCGTATTAGAATGACGATGAGCCACAAAAGACCATTAAATAAATGTTATTCATGGATGGGTCTAAAAAAAGGGCTATCGGGAATATTTATGTATGAACGGATAAATACGTTGTTTAAATTCGAGGGTGATGGAAAAAACGAAATTCCGTAAGAGGGGAAACCTACGTATCTGCTACGGCGGGGAGGTCTGGTTTAAAAATTCTGAGAGGAGTGGAATGTAACTAGGGCGCTGGGAGGAAACGAACAGATGCATTTCATTATTCATACGAGTTGCAAACTGACTTTGTCGATGAACCCGACGAGATTGGATGTATATTTTACTCATTATTCTGACCTCACAACTGCAGGTCGATTTATCAATACGCGTATTGTTCGGATCTCCCAGGCCTGTTGACCTAACCTAATGAGTCTGAACTTCGAGTATAAACTCGTAAATTAAAACTGTTCCTTTGACAAACTTTCAAATCGAACTCTGTCGTCAGTATCAAACACATTCCAGTAACGCCAAAAGTGAAAATAAACGTTTTAAAGCCAACGCTTATTGAAGAACGATCGAATTAATTACATCAGTGTTAATTGGATGACATTTTGAATCCCCTCCTTTTGCATTGATTACATTCATTTACGTGGTTTTTATGAATTATTTAGAATAGAGGTACCAATCAAATAATATAGGTAGTATATATATAAGTCAATAATTGACTTACATTAATTATTAATGTACACGTACCTGGAAAATACAGAAGTACCCTCATTTATTGACATTAATATAATATCATATTATTATCATATTATAATATTAATATCATATTATGATTCATCTTAGGAGAACTTCATTATTATATTATGTTGCGTTCTTCATACCCATTTCAGACAACAACTACCTTTTTTTGTGCATCTCGAGGGTGAACTCATTTTTTTGCCCATATTGAGTTTGATGTTTAATTTATTTTTTAAGGTAACAAAGTTGTTGGACTCTGATCCGACTCTGCTGTATGACGTGACTCGGACGCGAGTGTTTAATTTTTAAACTTTTGTGACCAAAATGACGACTATCAAGCATTAGGAACAAATTGAGGAAGTGAGAAGAAGAGAGTGAGATTCTCCTGTGTAATAACTTACAATAATAATAGAGGAAAAATGATAAATCGCAAGTAACCGAGTGTAATGGAGAATGAACAATGAATACAGGTTATTATTGATTACATTGATTGATTGCCCCCTTGGGCGGGAACATAAATTTAAGGCAAGGTTGCCAACATTACATTTTGTAATAATATTTATGACACACATCCTTCCACACATCTTCGTCTCGAAACTGGGTGCACCCAAAACTTCCGCTGAGATATAAAACAACATGGCTTATCTCTGCCAAAAATTGAATGTTAAGCAACTGTAGTACAACTGTACAACTGTGCTTCATGAGAACTTTGGTGAAGTTTTTAAGAACATGTGAAGTGGACAAAACCACATGGGAAAAGAAGCTGGAGAATTTTCTTATGATGTATCGGGGAACTCCACATTCTACAACCTCTCATACTCCTGCTGAGTTGATGTTCCAATATTCTTACTCAACAACCATACCTCAAGAAAGAATCGAAAAACCGAAGCAGCATAGGCAAGTAGTACAGAACGATAAGGAGAAGAAAAAGAAAAGTAAGATATACGTAGACAAATTCAAGCATGCAAAACCTCCTTCTCTTGCTGTGGGCGACCAATAAAGAAAACGTGCAAAACGAGTCCACCTTTCAATCCGTCACCATTTGTTATTTCGGAGCCGCAAGGAACCATGGTCAGTGCAGCACTAGGAAATGACACTGTCACAAGGAATTCATCCCTCTTTAAGAAGATTCCTAGCTTTGGATCACCTTTAAAAGACGAGACTCCGACCAAAATCATGGAAAATTCGGGCTCATGAAAAAATAGGATGAGCAGACCTACGATGTATGAAAATTTCGAAAAAGACATCGAGTCCCCAAAAGAAACGGGGCTGGGAAACATAAATTCCACACCCCGCAAGATTGGCACTCCTCCCCAGTAACAGGGTTACAGAAGTTGCTAAACATCCAGTTGGCAAATGTTGGCCTTAAATGAAAGTTGTAACGTTTAGATATCCGTGAGTCTCCCGAAGAATCAAGGAAACTGAGTTTCCCCTTGAGAAACTAAGTTCACCCTCGGTGGAGTTCTTAAAAGAAAAAATTAAATATATTATATTTTTGCAACATAAGAGCAAGGTAAACTTCATCATCATGAACCAAACTGAGAAATATTTAATTTCATTATACCAGAGTTCTAAGAGAGCGCAATAAACGATATGTGTAGTAATAATTAGTGAACATAAATATTCTCACTGGTCCATAGAATAATTATTCTTATTTATTCAATTATAATTGGATAAATACAGAACGAGGAAAAGGGCATTTTATGTACATATTTATTTAGTACGTTGAATCAAGGCCTCGAATTATATTATAACGCTCATAGTTTCAGTTCGTCCACCTACCGGGCGGTCCGGAAGCAAATAATGTCCCTAAAGGGGCTTCCAAAGCGATCCTCCCAGAGAAACTTCTTCCCTCTTATCAGCTTTCGGACCTACAAACAAGTGGACGACCCGAACAAGTTTCAGCCCTTCGGGGAAAGAGGGTGGAATGGTTTATTAAATAAATAATAAATTTAATAAATGGTATTAGTACGTGTGTTGGGAAAAATGTTGCTGAGATTTCCGTTGAATCAATACGAGGACTTCGAGCATTTCGTGGTACTTACTCATTATACTCACTAAAAACTTTTCGCATTCTTCCTATGAGCGAATGAATGTGCTTCTTTGTAATGAATGGTTTGCTGATTGACCCCTGATCCCGGAGAGTTTAACCAATTATGCCCACCCAGAGGGAAATTATGGTCTGCATTCGCAGGGTATCCGCTGTGTGGTTAAAACGAAAACTCGGGAAGGGGCTCCCAGCAAACCATTACATCTTATAATTAAGATGATCATCAATCAGTATCCCCAAATATTTACAGAAGTCATTGAACGGGATAGAAGGGCAAGCGCAACTTCCTGCAGACAAGAAAAACGAGCGTGGAATTTTGGAGCACAATACCCTGTTAACTAATGAAAACCGAAGACCACATTTACATGGTCAACTCCTGTACCTGTAGTTCTTCCACCATCTCAAATGTAGTGTTCAAAGCAAAACAATAAAATTTTTACTTACTGAAAAGAAACAAAATTAAAATTGGTATTGTCCGACTTTTCAAAATCATACTTTGAAGGGGTTCTCTAATAAAAGGAAGCAAATCCAAAATTTAAAAATTTGTTGAGGTTTTTTTCTCACTTGGTTTTCTATTATTTAGACGAGCTCGATTGAATCGCTCAAAAGTGGTTCAAATCAAAACAGAACGTAATGAGGTGTTTTGTAAAGCTAAAGGGCGTATCCCCGTGCATTTCACTTGATGAATCGTGTCCAAACTTCATCCAAGTGTTTGTTTAATGTTGAACTGAACCAGTTTAAATTGAAGTTCTTCAGAGATCCAATAAGTAGCAGAGTCGACACTTATATTAAATGTAAGTCTCAATAAATTTTATTGAGTTAGTTTGGTGAGGAACGAACCGTTCGTGCGTTGCCTCCCAGATCTACACATTGAACGAGGTCAACGTAGTTATCAAGCTTTCTGCTTTTTCTTACAACTCTTTTGAATGGAGTTCATGGATAATAATTATTATCACGTCGTGTAAATTATTAATAATAATTATTATAGATTATTTTTCATTAATTAACTCGATATCAGAAAACCACACGCTGTTTAAATGTGAACTAAAAACGTACCGCTCCATTTGAATTTGTCGAGATATGAATTTGAAAATTGGTTTTGAACCCCTTTCCATTGAACTAGGGTTATGAAAAGTTTCAAGGATCATTGTGGGGTTGCTCCGAACCCGTAAACCAAATTTCGTAATTTTGGCACAACGCTTTCTGAATCTATCTTGAAACGTAAACCCTCACATTTTGAGGGGGTAATTTTTGTTGTTGGGCGATTCCAATGGTTCATTATCGGAGATAATAAACCAATAGATGGCGGAGTGTCTCGGGTTGTGTCCAATATCGTTACTACGACATATCAATCATATAAAAATGTTCACTACCTAACGAAGGTAATTGAAAGTGTACGAGTACCTTTGTGACTGAAAGATGAGAGACGAATCCACATATTCTGGAAACTGGTGTCAGGCGGAAGGTGTTATTGTTATGTGCGAGGTGCTGGGGCAAACAGCGTCTGACGTAAGCGCGGTGACGTCTTTGATCATTTCACGCCCTGCGACTTGACGTCCCAGTTGACTCCTTAGGATCGATCTATTCACCCGATTGTAAATTGGACAAATCCTAGATATTCGAGAATGTTTCCCAAAGGGTATTTTTTAAGTGGGGTTTTTCTTCAAAAAGTGGTTCAAAGTATTTTTCATGTAAATTTGTCCCGATAGAGGGGCCTTAAGAGAGTAGAATTCGTCTTGAAATGAGTACCTACCTACACACTACTTCCGTTGTTGTCTTGCAGGGCAATCATGGCACGCCGAGTACTGGTTCTACTCGGATCCTCTCTGCGTCACTCCCACTCTGCTGGCGGCCGCAGAAGGCGTCTACGTTCCCGCCGACGAGCCCGAAGTCCGAGTCCAAGGAGCCAAAGATTTCGACTTCGAAGTTCAACGGGCTTTCCTGACTATTTTCGAGAAAGGGCTCGCTGACAGCCTTCAGGAAGACGGCAAATGTGGTCCGAAGGGGGCTTGGCAGGTTTGACCTTAATGGAGTTCCTATGTCGTATGGTGTTTCTGTCAATGGTAGATCCAAGAAAATTGGTTTAAATCCAAGGGAAAAACTCAGTGACTCCATTCTCTACTCGAATTGCGACGAAACCGCGGAAACCCATGTCGAAAAGCTAAAAGCCAAGAGTAGTTGAACAAATAGTCTATTTCCACTTAAACATGAGTTAGCCCGACCTCCAAAACCTCTCTCCCTACAACCTGTTTCCCTAAAAATAATCGAAACATTCGGATTTGTAGGGAGAAAGAATGGATTGTAGGGAGATACTCGTACTAAGGCTTACATTTTGCACGGATAGGTAATTGGATATCAGACTGTCTTTTGACCCGGTTGAAATTTCTGTGTATCTTCCTGAATGCGAGATTTGACAAGAATCGCCAGTCTTTGCAGAACCACCGAACCAAAACGCAAGCACTCCCCTCAAAGATGAATTGAGGGCTCAACCCTCAACCTCAGTTCCAGGAACAAACTCGTACATACTGTGATGAAGATAGTTTTCTTGTTCTGAAATATAATTTTAAGTTCGAATTTCCATTGTTTGCTCTCCCCCTACAAACTTGAAATGTTCAAAATTCAATATTTCCCAAACTATCCAATAAAGTTTGTGCGCGCTTAAGGAACTTGTTAAGGAACCCACATAAGGACACAATATGAAAAAGAAGAAAAACACCAAAAAACGAGGTTTCGTTCACAAAAAAAGTTGAGCTGGAAATTACCTATAATTTTGAGATGACCCATATGGTAACCATTCCCGTCAGACCCTTCCTTTAATGAGATATTGAGCAAAACCTTTCATATCTAACTTGACTGGACTATTTCAGCAGTCTTGTGATTACGGCTTAAGAGGACCTAAAATGCTGCTCACTGTAGTCCCTAATTGGGAATAACAAAATAACGAGTAGGTACCTAGGTGTATAACATGTAGCTGTGAGTAGTATAGGAATATTCATTCTGGCGCACCTACTTAAACCTCTGATAAAACTTTTTACCACAAAAACATCAGAACACATTTTTTACCACAAAAACATCAGAACCAGTGACTTTTTCCATTAAGCGACTTAAATCCCTGTTAAAACTTTTTTTATCACAAAACATCATAACCTTTTCACGGTAGTCGGCGACTTTTTTAAAAATATTTTTTCATCAGAAACTCTAGTGAACTCTAAAAATTAGGAAAAAATTTAAAATTAGGGGCCGATATTTTTGAAATTTAGCTCCCTCTGATGTTTTCACTAGAAAAAAAGAAAGGGGCTAGTTAAAAGGATGGGGAACAGGATAAATAGTATCCATAAGAATAAGTGGGTGGATAATATAAAAAATGAGGGGTTAGTTAAAAGAATAACTTTTATAATAAAATGACAACGCTTGAAATATATAAGAACGCCGTTAAAAAATCAAACTACTCATCTTTCAAGGATATTGAGAAAGGGACTTATACCATCTTGGAAAATTTTATAAAAGACACTGAATATGGAGAAACAGTGGTAGTAAAAATTGCTTATGACGACGACGAGATATGCTTGTTTTTGCCTAAAAGAATATCAGGGCGACTTGTTAAACACGTCAGAAATAATCCAGGAAGTCACCCTGAGAAACTTATTTATAAAGGAACTGACAAAAAGACAAATGCTTTTCTTATTGATTTTGCGTGAATATTATAATTGTTTTTCATAGCGTTTTAAGGGAAACTTTTCCCTTAAAACAATAATTTATACTAAGTTGTTTTCCAAGACAAAAAAATGAGGGGTTAGTTAAAAGGATCTCTCCAATAAAATAAAAATGTCTCATCCATATTTACAATTTTCACTTAAGCATATCGAATTCATTGAATGTTTCGCATATATCGATAGAAATAAAGATATGAAAGTGTACAGGTTTATAGAACAACTGTTATACGGAGAAATTCCCAACAATTAAATACTAAGTTTTAAATCGTTGCTTAAAACCGAGGGAGCTGAAAAGTTCGTAAACACTGTTAAGAAAACAATACCAGTATCTCCCAATAAAGACGTGAAATGTAAAAGGAAAAGTAAAAGGAAAATCGACGAAACAATGTTGGAGAATTATGTCATTCGTAATAAACGAGATAAGAAATTTCTACAAGAGTTGAACATAAAGATTTTTTTAAACATGATCCCTACTAAAAATATAATTGTGGACGATGGTAATATTGTCAATATAAAATTACCTTGATCTAATTGTTCGTTTTAATGAGGAATCCTCATTAAAATCTCCTTCATATTCCAAACATCCTGAGCTTTTAGCAACAGTATCGAAACTGAAACTCAAACGCCTTCTTCAGTTCGGCTTTAACCTCATTATAATACAATTTTCTAAGTTGATCTTCAGTAGCATTTTTAGGAACCTTAATCTTATCTTCATTAAGAAAAACCTTTATTTCCTCCTTTGTACGGAGCGGTGGTTTACCATCGACACCCAATAAACGTTCTTTTAACAACCGTTTAGAAAGTCTATACTCCCTCAATGCACGTTGAATCTCGTCTAGTGCGTCACAGTTTCTATCATAAAATCGAAATTTAGGTGTCTTTACAAACTTCCAGAAACTACCATGTTCTTCACATAAACTTAATGCTTCGTCGCTTAAAACCATATCTCTTTATTTATTATAGAATATATTCTTTTAACTAACCCCTCTATTTCATTTTCCATTTTCTTTTATTATTTCTTCAAGGTGTGTTTTAAACTTGTCTCTACTTATGTTTATTTCATAGTGCCCCCAAGCCAAAGTATCTATGCCATTTTCCAATATAAATCTTTTATCATCATGAGCGGAAAGAGCTTTCTTATTCTGTTGTACTGTGGACACATCGTGTTTTTTCGATTGGAATAATATCTGTTTCTGATAGTTTGATTCTTTAAAGAATAAACATCTTTTATAATCCCCAAAACTTAAACCTTTATCAACGACATTTTTCTTTACTCCTTTAGATTTTTTCTTCACATCATTAGTTTCGAATATTTTAAAAGCGTAGCACTTTGGACGAAGTCCAATAAACTCATCTATAATCTTACCTTCTACCTCATCTTTAAATTTCCCCAACACTTTTTTATTAACTTGTGGAACGTTGTAAACATTATTTTTTGGGTAGTCGGAAGTATCGAAATGATCCAACATATTTTTCATATCATTATAAAAATCATCCGTTTTTATTTCCATTATTAAACTATCTGTATCTCCGTATAATAAATTTACATCACTTTTATATTGTTTTTTAACCGTGTTGTAATAAAAATCATACATACAAGTTTTGGAAATGTCTAGAATACTCATACCAATGAAAATTGGTTGTTTAAATGTGATATTTACTTTTTTCATGTGTACAGCCGCTAAGTTTTCGGAAAAAATAGTTCTACCTTCAAAGTTTGGTTTTGAAATTAGTTTTTCCAATTTCAATCCATCAGAACAAAGCCTAATATCCACATGTTTACGAACATTCATCATTGTTCGCCCAAATACACTATTGTTCATAAGTTTAAAAAAGTCTTTTTCGAATGGTGTTTCGGCTTTTGCTCTAAGATTTGTATTGTAATCAATATAGCTTTTTAACCAAGCACTTTGGTCAAATTCTAAAACCTTATGAATTTTTTCTAATTTCATTCCTAGTTGTAAATACTGTTTTAACGTAATGTAATGGATAACGTATTTTTTCTTATCATACAACGTGTTTAAAAGTTTTGGTAGTTTTTCATTTTCATAGTTATTTTCAGGGGCTAAAGGAAAATCAGAGTGTAAATCGTGGAGTTCTTGAGGATATTTTAAATCAACTTCTAAAATATAGCCCTTGGGCGAATCATCAGGAATGGATTGTATATCGAACTTATCTAGATCCGTTTTCCATTCAAAATTTCCATAAGGTAAAAATTTACTCATCGCCCAACCGTAAAGATTATTTGCATCCAAGTATTCAATGAAAACAGATTCTTTTTCTTTGTTGAATTGATCTCCCATATATTTATTATTGGCTTTCGCGTATCGTTTTGAACATTGAGAAATTCCACCTCTTATTCCATTTTCTATGAGTAAAATCTTATCATAATCCGTTAACAATTCAATCTTTTGTTTGGTCATTCTCAACATGCAATCCCAAGCGAAACCCGGTGTTGTATAGTACCAAGCGGGGTCTAATTTATATTTTTCTAAAGATATATTTCTAAAGTTTTCCATGATATCCGCCAACAAAAGAACATCAATTTTATTGTAAAGTTCTGTAAATTCCCCCAAATTTTTAATGTTGAATGTAGACCAAATTTCTAGAGCATTTTTATAATCATTTTCTTTAACATTTTCTCCAGTGAGTTCACTGTAGAATTTCTCTATAGGTGGAAGGATAGTTTCTCGATATTTTTCAACAGAATCCATATACTCATATGGATAAGCTAATTTTCTAGTAATTAGTTCGAGATGTTCTTTTGGGAAATACTTTCTTATTTCCCTAAATTGATTTTTAGTTAAACTTTTAGCTAAAGAATCTAAAGAAGCAGAAAGAAACTTAAAAGAATCTATGAATCTCAATTCTATAGTCTTTTTCTTTTTGTTGCCATTTTTATCGAGTTCATCACTTTCATAAGCTACCATTTTAGAAAAGGAAATGTACTTCTCTTCACTTTGTGGTAAAAGTTTAATATCGTAATTATCTTTTTCAAATTCTTTAATAAATAGATGTGCATCGTAGCCAGAAAGATTATGGAAAAATATTGGAATAAACTTTGGATTTGTATATTTTAAATTACAAATCGAATGAGCCGCTCCTCTGTACATTCCAGTCAAATGTGAGTGATCCCTTACTTTTATACAATTATCAGGTATATTTTCCTTCGAAACTTCTAATTGCTCAATATATTCATCTGCTTTAACATCATTTTTGTTATCGATAAAGTGTTTAATTGTTTTTCTCAGTACATCATGTCTATTTTCAATTATAGGTGGAAGTTCATTAAATTTTCTTTCACAAATATGGCAACTCTCAGCACTATCGTATTCTCTTTGTTGTTCTTCGGTTAAATTTGTCATGGGAATATTAATGTCATAGTATTGTTTCGCCACCATTATGGCATCCTTTTTTATTTTTTCATAAAATACTTTTACCGCATCCTGCCCAGAATATTGTACAAGTTTATAATCGTCTACATAGTCTTTCCTACTATCATCTTCGGAATTTTTCATGTAGTAAACAAAACTGTACGGTTCATGTTTTTGAATGGCATTTGTATAACATTCATCGGGATTTGGTTTGCAGGTATCAATCTTTTGTAACGTACATTCAAAATCTGCATAAATTGTAAAAGGTACTTTTAAAGAGTGTCTATAATTTTCAAATTGTAAAATGTTATCATAAGGTTTTGGTAGATCTACTTTAACAGCTTTATGAAGTCCGCAATATTCTTTATGTTCGTTTAATTTAACCTGAGTTCCAAAGCTATTTAAACACATTTTACATAAATACCTTCTCTTGTGATCTTTTGTTAGCTGACTATGACCAACCAGTTTCCAAAGATTCTTGATCCAACAATAATGTTCAGTTTCCTTGTTTTTCAAGTACAACAAGTCAATGTGTCTTTCCTTTTCATCTTTCGTTATTTCCAAGGGTACTATAGTATTTCCTTCATTCAGACAGTAAACATTAATGGAAATCCCAGTTCTTTTCTCAAACTTTTTCACATCGATAAGTTTCATAGGAAAACTGATATCTTTCAACGCTTCGTCAAACTCATGTTCCCATGTTATGTACTTTCCTATTCTATCAGAATCGCGGTCTGCAGGATGTAAAGCCGAAAGAACAGCCCATAGGAAACATTTATTATCTTTATTTTGTACATTTATAATTGCTTTTCTACTTTGTAGAAAATCAGGGAGTTTAATGTAAGACGATCCTCTCAAAGGAATGTACTTGTTAACGTTCAGTTCCAGATGTTTGATTTTATGAAGTTGCCATTGAGATCCTTTAATTTCGAACGATTCCATTTCATTTAGAATTTTCTGTTTCATTTCATCGTAACAATTTGGTACTTCTGCCGACTGTAATATTATTACGTTTTTAGTTTTGAAATTGAGTTCCTGATACTCCATGTTATTTTTGTTAGTTCCTTTTTTAAATTCTGCGATTAAAACTACATTAACTTTTAGTTTCATTTCTCTAAGTTTCCATTTGAGTAAACCTGTTACGGTCCTTTCAATACTGTTCAGAAATTTGGAAGCATCTTTAAATCCTTTCGTATTTTTAATATCGTAAGTCACTAATCTAGATTTAAACGCAGTTTCCTTTTCTATAACTTCCGTTTTCGGTTCTTTGTTTTTTTCAAATACTTTTTCACTGAACTTAAATACTTTGTGCAATTTTCTCGGTATTACAAATACTGATTTCGCTTTTCTAGGTTCTTTGCTTTTTTCAAATACGTTTTCCCAAAAATTAAATACTTTGTGCAATTTCCTCGGATTTACAAATACTGGTTTCGCATTTTTAGGTTTTCTGATATCCATTGTCCGGTCCGGGTCGTTTTTTCCATGGCTCTTTGACTTTAAATGTCTAGCCCAGTTTTTATAAGTAATGCTAACGTCGCACTTTTTACAATGTCTTCTATCGTACATTTTATTATAGAATATATCTTTTAACTAACCTCTCATTTTTTTGAATTCTTAAAGGTGGCGTCGAATCGACGCCTCCTTTTTCTTTTGTCTATTATTGGAGAGTTCCTTTTAACTTACCCCTCATAAAAACGTTTTAATGGAAATTTTCCATTAAAATAACAATATTATACTAAGACCAAGTTTTTTCAGAATTCAATATCCCTTTGCATGTTTTTAAAACAGTTTCATAGTCTTTTCCGTTTGAAAGTTCTTTTAACACTATCAAAGACAGATGACCGCAAATTGGAGGATCGTTATACTTTTGAATTTGTTCGGAATTGTAACGAATTTTTTTATTTTTCAAGTATTTTACCAACTCCTTAGGGGGTGATGCGTTTCCATAGGAATCGAAATAATACTTTTCTTTTTCAGATTTTTTAAAATAACAAGTCCAGTGACTACCATTTTGATAAGAATTTTCCAAATTAATAATTCCACATTCAACGGGTTTAGGTCGATCGGGGAGTTCATCCTTCATGAAAACACCTCGGAAATGTTTTATTTTAAAAATTTTCACGAAACGAGTTAAATCTAAATTACTCAAGGGTTGGTAGTTTTCCGTTTTTTTCTTTTTTTTAAACCGGCCCCAATACTTAGACTTTTTGCATTTTTAGCTAGTTTTTCCATCTCGAGATTATGACGTTTTATTTCCGCTTCTTCAGCGGCTTTATGTTTCGAATCTATTACTGAAGATGCTACTGCTGCACCTCCTCCTATTAACGCTCCAAGTGCTCCCATACCTGCAAATATCAGTGGTAGGAATCCACCCTTGTGATTCAAATGTAGTTGTTCGTAATCCAAAGTTAACGTAATTCCTTTCTTTTTTTCTTTAGCTTTTTCAAATGCTTTCGATTGAGTTTCCCACAGACTGATTTTATGTTTTCCGTTTCCCGAAATTTGTTTCGCTGTAAAAAGAATTGTAACACTTCTACGCTTTTTGTAAGCGGCTTGTATTTTGGCTATTTGATTTTCGGTTAAATCTACCTTTTTCATGATCATAGTTATTTATTATAGTAAAAAAAAATTTTTTTAATAACGAACTCCCATACCAAAGAATCGTTTACTCCTCATTGCAACTCTCACTGCAGTTGCATCGGTTTTTTCTTTCCAACTCGCATCACTCGAGTGCATTCTTTCTTTTGCTACTTCCTCTAGTGCTTTATCTGCCACATGTCTTTCTTTGGTGTCTGTATGATCTCTGTAAGATATATCGTGTTGCTTACAGCCTTCGTCCAATTTATTAATCCCCGGATCTCCTCTTTTCAATCGTTTATCTAGTTTTGTAAATGGACCGCAGTAGTTGTATCCAGGTAAATGCATTTCGGGTGCGAAACCATCAAGTTTGTTCAACAATGTATTTAAAACTCCAGATCCGTTCTTGATGATTCCTTTCGGTAAACTGTTGACAACTTTCAACAGATATTCTATTCCTTTGGGATTATCTAAGTTTTTTTCCAACTGATCGTTTATAAACTTTACAATTCCTAATTTTTCATTGTGAAAATTGTTATTACCGGCTCGTTCTTGTGCGTACAAATAGTACAAACGCTGTTGCAACTGTTGTAAATTATCGATGTATTTATATTCCACTGGATTTTCCGTATACTCGATCAATCCAGATCCCGATTTACCTGCCTTCAATTCCTTCCAAATAGGAGCAATCAACTCTCTGTACTTTTTCCCCTTACTTGACTTTGGTAATCCCGTAGTCGGATCGTTCTTTTGGTATAGAGAATTCGTTTGAATGAGAATTTTCTTGTAAGTTTTCAAATCCTCTTGAGTGTATTTATCAGGATCAGGTCCTAGAGGATCAGTTAACAAACACCATAATCCGTGAGTTCCTCTATATTTTACATTTTGAATTATGAGATCGTCTTCATTTACTCGAATTTGTTTGTCTCCGATGTAAATTTTGTCCTCTTTTCCCCAGATGCCAAATTGTTTATCACCCTGTCTGATGTAAAGTCTCGCAATTGAACCAATTCCTTTTGGCCCTACACTACTGGATGGATACTCATTTAGATCTACCATGTCTACTATTGAGGAGAGAACGTTACTAGCTGGTTCAGTCATAGTTTCGCCAGCAATATCGTAGGTTTCAGTAGGATTTATTTCTAATGTGTTAGTTGGTCCAAAAGTTACAACTTTCTTTCTAGGAGAACTACTTGTCATTGGCTGTTGCGTGTATGGTACGATTTCCAACTTCTTTATATCTTCATCAGTTTGTTTCACTGCATTTTTCAATTCCACTAATTTTTCAGTGATGGGTGCGAACGTCTTTTCCTGAGTTTCTCTATCGTTAAATTTATCTACTCTTGCTTCTCGGAAAGCACGTCTCAACTCTTGTTCTTTTTCTCGAATTTTATTGGCTTCATTGACAGTCATTTCTTTAGGTTTCCTAAAAGTATTTCGAACTATCTTTTCAGATTTACTCTCAACAGTTTCTTGAAGTTTTTGGTTTTTATCTTTTGGTTTGCCTTTTGATGCATTTTTATATTTTGCATCTAATTTTTTTAATGTTTCATCAATCATTTATTATAGAATATATTTTTTTTAACGATTCAACGTACGTTGAACGGTAAGCGTTGAACGGTAGGCGTTGAACGGTAGGCGTTGAACGGTAGGCGTTGAGCGTTGAGCGTTAATTTTGACGATTCGTCGAACATACATAAAAAATATAATAGATCAAGATCTATTATATACACATTTGGTTAATGCTTATTTAGTTATTTCTAGCTGGAAATTCTTTCCGTATCGTCCACTCTCTTTTTTTAGTGTTGCGTCTATCGTTAGAAAACCAAATGTATCCTTCCAACATTCACCACAAATTTCTTTGAACCGTTCAAAAGTAAAATCCGATCCTACATACTCATCATAAATTATTTTAATGTAAGCATTGCTCTGTTTAAAAATACAAAGAAAATTCACGTTATTTCTAATCAACTGTTTATCAACTTTAGTATAGGATTGAGTCAAATAAATGCACGAAATGTTTTTATGCCTACCTCTTACATAGTAATCCTTTATAATTTGCTGTTGTTGTTCATTCACACAATCATCGAAAACTATCAAACTGTTCGGTTGACATTCATCTAGACCGATTAATTCATCACAGCTACTATAGAAATGAGCAATTTCCTTTCCAATTTTATCAGTTAGTTTTTCGTAAGCTTTTCTCAAGCCTTTATAAACTTTTTGTTCTAATGATTTAGAAAAAACATAAAAGTTTTCAAAGGGAATACCCCATGGTTCTGTAATGAGGTTGTACAACAATGTAGTTTTTCCACATCCACTCGTACCAATTATTAAACACCTCATTGGAAGTGGCAGTAAACCATCTCTCTTGCTAATCGGGTCAAACGGTGTAGGTTTTATGATATAGCTTTTGTTATATTTTGGATTCATTTTTTTTATTTATTTATTATATAATAAATAATGTTTATAAAAATTTCTGGAGATACACTAAGGTTTGAAAGACCAATTCAACTCGATCCTAATAAAGAGTATCAGTTGGGTGTGTCGGCATTGTTGTTTACAACTAGGAAAACGTTTGAGATAAAAAACTTCAAGTTGTCATTCGTATTTCCTTTACCCGATAAGCTGCAAAATCATCAGTGTGAACTTGATGGTGAATTCACAATAGGTTCGTTCAAAGCCATGTTGATTAGTCATTTGACTAGTTTCCATAACATTTTATTATCGAAAGATTTTTCAGACACTTTGAAAAAGTATCCCGAGAACCAGGTGAATGAAATACAACGAGAAATACGAAAAATTGTTCCGAATAGCTTAAAATTCTATCTCGAGCGCCTAACCGACGGTACGTACAGAATTACTGCTAACTTTCCCATGGATATGTGGATTATAAATGAAGGTAACTTTTGTGGCTTATTCCAATTGAAAGCTTGTTCAGGTTCCGATATTTTATTCAAAAAGAACACCAACTACGTGTCGGATATCAATCCTACTCAACTCGTATTTTCGGACAAAATAATCGAATGGCATTGTAACATTACGGAATACAGCTTTACTAATCACGAGGAACACCCACATTTGCACGTTGAACATGAGTTACTACATGTTTCTTTCCTAGAAAACTTACTACCACCTAATACTATTTACGCGGAAAAACCAAATAATATAGTTTTCATTCCACTAAGAAAAGGACTGAAAGAAATAAAAATGATAAAATTATCAACAACCATGGGAAATAACGAACCGATTCAATTCAACGATATTAAAGCTTACTTGTTGCTGAAAAGTAATTAATTTTTTTTTTTATATAATAAATAAGATGAACAACATTGATGAAAATCCGTCTGCTCCTGCAGTTGAAAACGATATACAATATACTACGTTTTACAAAAACATTTATCCTCAGATTCCGACTCCGGAATTTAATTCCAACGATTATAGAATAAATCGCATTATGAAACAATACGAATTTTTAGAAAACGAAATGAAAACACGGGGAAATTTGAAGAAAAAATACTGCAAATTATCGAAAACATTTTTCGGAATAGAGTGTTTCTTTACATTAACCGAACTGGGGATGATTGGTGTTTGCATCACTCTCCCTGTAGCAATTCCTTTTGGAGTTCCAATTTCAGCAGGATTAACAACATTTTCCGCAATCCTGAGAACTTCAGCCGGTTATGTAGGAAACAAAATTAAAAAACATTCGGATATCGAACTTTTGTCGAAAACAAAATTAAATTCTATAGAGGAAAAATTCACGAATGCTTTGAAAGATGGGAAAATTTCAGATGAGGAATTTTCCAATATTGAACAAGAAATTAAAAATTACAACGATATGAAAACCAACATTTTGAACGGTTATAAAAATAATGATACGGAAAAAGCGAAACTTTTAGAAAAGGGAAAAGAATTGGGGAAAGCGGAAATTATAAGCGCGATTAGAAAAAATGTTTAAATTTAGTTATTATAGTGAGTTGTATTTTTTATGAGAAAATCTCATAAAAAAATTTTTCATAGTACCTAAATAAAAAAAAAAATTTTTTTCATAGTACCTAAATAAAAAAAAAATTATGTTTACTATAATAAAAGAATGCATCAATGTAAAAAGGTTTTTGATAAATATGAAGATGGTATTGTACGAAAACAATTCAAAACTTTCAATCCTTCATCGACTTTGAATTTAAATGCCGAAAACAAAAGGACTACTTTCAAAATAGAACTCTATGACGAATTTATTTGCAAAGATGTAGAATATTACATTTCTGGTAAATGTGTTTCAATCGATTCTACGAAACCATATAAAAGTGAAAACATGGATGTAAGACTTGTTGATAATTTCGTTGCAAACTTATTTTCCAACATAGAAGTGAAAAAACATAATGTCGTAGTCGATGAAATTGAAAACCCGGGGATTGCTAGCACGGTTCAGGGTTATGTATGTCATTCGGGTCCGAAAAATTATAATGGAAACGTAATCAATTCGGGGTTCAATTCAAAAGCTATCGGAGGAGGGAATTTTAGTGCTGTTGGCTGTTTGGGAGATTTAGGATTAGGATTTTTCAAAGATTTAACTGTTCCTATTTACAAGGGGGGATTTGAAATTACTTTTATTCGAAATAGTGATAATAACGTGATATTTCGATATAAAAAAGATACAGCAACTCCGCTTCCACATGATGGAAAAATAGAAATAACTTCTTTCGTTTTGAGAGTTCCAGTAATTGAATACGATAACGAATCTAAAGTAAATTTGATTACAGATTTGAAAAACATCCCGTACCAACTTCGATTTAAAAGTTGGCAATGCATAGAATATAAAAACGTTTCCGGAAAAACGTTGATGTTCGATGTAACTAACATTTATAGAAACGTTTATAATCCTCTCTGGTGTTTCATAGTTTTTCAAACCGATGTACTCAATGATCAGACGAAAGATAATGCTAAATTTGTTCATAAAGATGTTAGGAATTACTGGTTGGAAGTCGGTGGAAAAAGATATCCCGAGGAAAATTACAATTTGGATTTCGACGAAAATGATTTTTGTTTAGCTTATTCCGCGTATTTAGATTACAAAAAGTTAACAAACTCTCAAGACAATTTACCGTATCATGAACCCGAATTTTTCAACAGAGATTATCCGATTTTCAGTATAGATTTAACGGATCAACCTAAAAGTATTTCCGGTGGTAAAAGCAACATCATTTTACACGTAGAATTCAATAAAGCGGTAGCAGCACCTTCAGGTGGTTCAGAAGGAACAACGTGCTACGTTGTTTTAGTCAGTGGTTCGAGCTTCGTTTACAATCCAGTCAAAAATACGATAACACAAGAACTTGCTTAAAACCCCGTATTCGACTTTAACGTTAAATAGGGGGGGCGATTCGCCTCCCCTATTTAAGAGTTTTGAAAGCTCTTGTTTAAATGTTTTCGACTTGTATTCGACTTTAACGTTAAATAGGGGGGGCCAAATTGGCTCCCCTCTTTAATAGAAATGTAAACTGACGGGCTCCGTATTACCTTTAATGGGACCCGTCGATTCGACGGGTCCTGTATTTAAAACTAAAGTAAGAATGTATATTTTTAATGGAGTTTACTCCATTAAAAAAAAGTTTCCTTAAATAAAACATGGAGGATGAAATTTATTGCCATAAATGCAAAAAACAAACAAAAAATATAAACGCGGAAATTGTACAAACCGTGAACGGAAGGTGGAGAATTGCTGCTAAATGTGTGAAATGTAAAACTAATAAAAGTAAATTCATAAAAAATCCGAATGAGGAAACTAACGTAGTTCCTGAAACTGAAGTTATAAATTTATCTGAAAACGAAAAGTTGGAATTTGCGAAGGAATTACATAAACCCGTTAGAAAGAAATTTCAGAAAAGGAAAATTGTTACTCATGGAAAAGATGATCTTTGGGCCGCGGACTTGATTATAATGAAACAATACGAGAATGAAAACAAGGGGTTCGGTTACATGTTGAATATCATTGATACTTTTTCAAAGTACGTTTGGTCAGTTCCATTGAAAAAGAAAAACGGAATGGTAGTTTCAAAAGCTTTCAAAGGAGTTTTGGAAAATGTAAAATCTCATAATCATTCTACTCCTAAACTCCTTCACACGGACAAAGGTTTAGAATTTGAAAATAGACTTTTCAAAGAACTTTTAGACGAGTATAAAATTAAAATGTATCACACGGAAAATTTAGAAAAATCTGCAATCATCGAAAGATTCAACAGAACTTTGAATCAGAAAATGAAAATTCGATTCGAGGTGAATGGAAATAAAAAATGGATCGATATTTTACAGGAATTAGTTAATGAGTACAACAAACAAGACGTTCATCGATCCATTGGAATGACACCTGCTCAAGTCGATGCGAGAAACGAAAATGAAATTCTGAGATATTTATTTAAAAAGAGTGGAAAAAATGTAAAAAAGAAATTTAAAATTGGAAATCGTGTGAGAATTACGATATCAAAGAAAACTTTTGCAAACAAATACAAAACAAATTGGACGAAAGAGATTTTTGAAATAAGTGAGATTTTAGAAACGAGTCCAGTTACTTATAAAATAAAAGATTTAAGTGGAGAGGAAATCCTAGGAACTTTTTATCCTGAGGAATTACAACTCACGAAATTTTAAATATGTTCTGTTTGAACCTTTCATTGTGTATCGATATTATAATTATAATAACTCTAGTTTTTCCTATAAAAACGTACCTTGATAAGAAAAGGGGAAATAAAACAAAATCTTATAATTATTTTTATTGGGAATATCTCAATAAAAACAGAAATAATATTGCAATGTTCTTTGAAGGTGAACTCAAGGTTGGAGCTCACGCGTGAGCTTCAACCTTCACACAACCTTCATGACACTGAGTATCCATTTACGTCTAATGAGTAAGAACTAGGAATGCGATCTTTGAGGACCGCTCTTGTAGGAGCGCTTTGGGTGGGGGAGACCGCTTTTTGCTGACAGATAAACAACCGTTCACGTCACATCGTCCCGATTTCGTATTCAGATAAGCCGTTCCTGAAGGAGCGCTTGGGGGTGGGAGAACACGACCTTCTGATTACTCTCGTTCTAAATGTATGAGAACAATGTCATTACACTTTAAATAGAATGAGGGACTTATCCAGGAAGCCATATCGAGTATTAGTTCTTTACAGATATAAGTTCCTGATATCTTCTTTCCTATTTCTCCATTGTTACCGACTTTTATTTAGTATGAAATTTTGCGGCTGGAATTCCAGCCGCAAAACACTTTGATTAGAGTTTTTGTACGATCTCTACTATTCCAGTAACATGGATTCCACTCGTAGAACTGTTACACTCACTATGGTACGTTTTGTAACTCTGAAGTTCCAAATAAAAGCCTGAATCTTCAACAATAGCTAACCACAAATATTTAGGTTGAAACGTTGTGTGCAGAGCGGACCGCTCCTAAAAGATAACTGATAAAATCCGCAGATCGTCTCTGTTATCCTTGAGCCCTATCGATGATGAGTTACGCAACTGGTTCATGACAGAATTAGTCCAACAGTCCGACAGATTGCGCAAATGAATGCATCACTTAAATTTTGGTAATTGTAAATATAATTCCAGTCTATTTCATTCTGGAACTCTCGAATGAATTCTTCAGATAGTTTTTGGTGAGATGAAATATATCCCCAATTAACTTTATCCTTGAATTCACGAATGAAATTCTCAGATAGTTTTTGGTTAGATGAAATACGTACCCAATCAACTTCGTTTTGAAATTCTCTGATGAAGTCTTCAGATAGTGTTTGGCTAAGTGAAATATGTTCCCAATTAACTTTATCTTGAAACTCTCGAATGAAATTTTCAGAGAGTTCTCTCTTATAAGAAATTAAATCCCAATCAACTTCGTTTTGAAATTCTCTGATGAAGTCTTCAGATAGTGTTTGGGTAATTGAAATACGCTCCCAATCAACTTCGTTTTGTAATTCTCTGATGAAGTCTTCAGATAGTGTTTGGCTAAGTGAAATAAATTCCCAATTAACTTTATCTTTAAACTCTCGAATGAAATTTTCAGTAAGATTTTGATACCTGGAGATCAGGCTCCAATGTACTTTATCTTGAAACTCTTCAATAAAATTTTCAGAGAGTTTTCTGTTATAAGAAATTATATCCCAACGGATAATGTTTTCATAATCTCTTAATGTCTCTTCAGTTACTTTTGAGTACCACGAAGTAGTACCAGAAAGAAAATCTATATTTACTGAAATGTTCATTGCTTGACAAAAGTTGATATGATCAACCGGATGGGTTATTCTATCTCGGATTTCCATGTAAATTTCAGTTGGTAATACTATTTTGTTTTTCATCTTATATTTTATTATTATTTTCTTTCTTTAAACTAACCCCTCATTTTTTTGTCTTGGAAAACAACTTAGTATAAATTATTGTTTTAAGGGAAAAGTTTCCCTTAAAACGCTATGAAAAACAATTATAATATTCACGCAAAATCAATAAGAAAAGCATTTGTCTTTTTGTCAGTTCCTTTATAAATAAGTTTCTCAGGGTGACTTCCTGGATTATTTCTGACGTGTTTAACAAGTCGCCCTGATATTCTTTTAGGCAAAAACAAGCATATCTCGTCGTCGTCATAAGCAATTTTTACTACCACTGTTTCTCCATATTCAGTGTCTTTTATAAAATTTTCCAAGATGGTATAAGTCCCTTTCTCAATATCCTTGAAAGATGAGTAGTTTGATTTTTTAACGGCGTTCTTATATATTTCAAGCGTTGTCATTTTATTATAAAAGTTATTCTTTTAACTAACCCCTCATTTTTTATATTATCCACCCACTTATTCTTATGGATACTATTTATCCTGTTCCCCATCCTTTTAACTAGCCCCTTTCTTTTTTTCTAGTGAAAACATCAGAGGGAGCTAAATTTCAAAAATATCGGCCCCTAATTTTAAATTTTTTCCTAATTTTTAGAGTTCACTAGAGTTTCTGATGAAAAAATATTTTTAAAAAAGTCGCCGACTACCGTGAAAAGGTTATGATGTTTTGTGATAAAAAAAGTTTTAACAGGGATTTAAGTCGCTTAATGGAAAAAGTCACTGGTTCTGATGTTTTTGTGGTAAAAAATGTGTTCTGATGTTTTTGTGGTAAAAAGTTTTATCAGAGGTTTAAGTAGGTGCGCCAGAATGAATATTCCTATACTACTGCTGTGTATATATATATATATATTTTTTTTTTTTCATTCCATAGGTTGCTGTTACTCGAGATCTCACACCTTCTGGAGGCTGTCCAGCTTTGGGAATCACCCTCCCCACCAAAGAATTCGAACTAGTCAGGATCGAAGGAGACGGAGCAGGGAACACCCTCCTCTTCCTCGGTCAATCGGAAGACCGGACTGGGCCCGTCAAGAAGCGTCCAACTTACTTCCAGCCTGCGATGATTCAGTGCTCAACTGCTGAATTCCCTCTCACCCATTTCCTCAACTCTTACAACTCCACGGCAGCGCTGTTTCGGTTCCAAACAGCCGTTCTTCTTTTTGTGTGTTACTCAGTCGTCGTATTCGTTTTTTAAACGCGTCGTCACGTTAAGACCACCCATCACTACGTCGCGGCAATACATTGGGGTTATGAAACGCTTTAGAACACGATATGAGGCGTTTGCTATCAAAACCAGCTCATTCCATATTTTTGTGAATTCCACTTTTTTGAATATTTTGAAAGTTTAGAGGGTCCTTCATAACCTGACGAAGGGATATAGCTCAAATCCAGCTCATTCCAACCCAAAACTAGATGAAAAGGTTTGCGCTCTGGGTCCAACCAACCAGGAGCGCTTGCATCCACCTTTTTCCTTTCTGCATTTTATTTACAATGTTATTTTTCTTTGATAAATAAAAAATAAATATATCGCACTTTATGACCTTTTTTCACACTCTACCAAAGTTTATTTTCAGATCATTTGAAAAAGTTAAGTGGATGTCATTTATTTCAAACTCGCAAAGACACAAATATTAACTGGTAAACTGGAAAAACCCAATTTCACATAACTTAATTGATCAAAAAAATGAAAAAAGCATGAAAAATCGTGTGTTTGCATCAAAATCAACTCATTCCTACCTAATTACTGTGATTACTATTAAATGTAGGTATAACCGCCTAGAATTTGATTAGGTAGTTTTTCAATTATTAAAAATTTTAAAAAAATTAGCTTTAGTTCAATGGACGTGAGAAGTTTTTGACATTTTATGTCTTTACTCTGGCACATAGCTCGAAAAACGTTACACGAAATTGTCACGAAAATTTCTGATGATTTTCGCTTACAACCGATTCGTTGCTACGGAACTTTATCTTCGCCAGTTATCATCGTACAAAAATCGTTCACCACTCGTTGGATAGCTCTCGATTTACCTAACCATATTACGTTAACCACTGCGGAGTGCGTGGCCGACAAGCTGCGGTATGAGCGTGATTGTTTAAATAATTGTTTACACACAGGTGATCATTCTCAATAATTTATATTGTCTATACGAATGCAAGCTTCATAATTTATGATGAACCCTACAATTACTGGGGTAGGTGATGTAGCATTGTTCGAAGGTTCTTGAATCACTTCTTTGAAGACATAAAATGTCCCAATGTGTTGCAGACTCGTATGCAAGCATTTAATTCTCGACTGTATCAACAACAGGATGGAGTTGACACTCTTTTGACATTTTCATGTCTTTGCTTTGGCACATAAACTGAAACGGGAAAAATTTGTTTCCTTGATTAACCCTTTCCCTCAGATCACGTCAGAACACAAGAGACAGGCGGGCCACTACGTCAGACGCACCTATGACGCACGAGCGTATGACGTCAGACGGCAGGCCGGATGCCAACTAGTACGTCAGACCCTATGACGCACGAGCGTATGACGTCAGACGGCTGGCAGGAGGCCAAATAGTACGTCACAGCCTATGCCGTAAGAGCCTATGACGTCAGAGGGCTGGCTGGCTAGGTGATCGGGTTTTAATAAGCCTCTGGAATTCCGCGCCTTCATTCTTTTTTGTCTCCCCTGTAAAATTTCCAAAAAATGGAATCAGCTGGTTTTGATAGCAAAGGCCTCATAATATGATGTCCACTAACGACCTTCTGACCCCAGCATAAATTCACTATCAGAAGCTCATCAACCAAATTACGAATTAAATTTGACTGATTAGAAATCCTTTTTTGACAAAGTTTTTCACTCTTCGACAGCTAATCTTACACCCTCCTCGCATCTGCCTATAAAGTCAGTCATAATAGTATATTATGTCAAAAACTACGCGAATCATTTTGATGTATGTCCGCACGACTTAATCAAAGCGCTGAGTTCAGTGGATTTATGAAATCTATTTAGGATCCACAACGACGACCTGTTCGGGTGAGTCACAGGTCCATATTGTTAACTAGTTACTAAGATCATGAAAAATGAGTTGATGAAGTTCTAAGCATGTAGTACCCATTTCGTACCGAATTCGAACATAATGAAACTATCAAGATGAAGTGCCCTGAAACTACAGAAGTACGCAGGTATTTTATCTGTAAAACTGGTACAAATTACTTTCACTAAGAAATCATCTGCAAACAAAATGTGAGAGAAAACTTGTACGATATTTTCGGCATAAGCTGACTCTTTATTGTTTTCTTTCTGTTAAAACTGAAACATGGACAATTTATTTTTTTAGGGTTCGGTTGGCCACCAGCTAATATTTGGTGATAATCTTCGTTTAAATAATCAACAACTGTGTATTTCTAGTCTTGGGGAAACGTACTGGATTGATGAAATCTATTTTTCAACGTGATGATTGTTATTCAGTTTGTAAGACCCAAAGTTATATTAAGATTCTACGTTTTATGTAACTCGTCCTGCATCCGCTTAGTCGTCCCTTTGTTTGCAATTCACCTACTGTATTCTATGGAAGTTGTGTGAAATACGGAAATTGTGTGAATTTTTTTTCTTCAGAATCGTAAAGTTTAATGTATAATTGGAGTTGTTAAGTAAATACGTGGTTATATATTTAAAGTCAGTTGTTTTTACAATAAAACCGTTAAAAAATACCAGTGAGTGCATTAACCCACCCAGTTGAACTGTTGAATTAATTGAGGTTTACCTATTATGGGATGGAAACAACTTAGTGATCCCTTTAAACATTCAGCGATTCAAATGTTTAAGAACCTTTGAAACGACGAGATAGTTGTGTTGAACATGGCAAGAAAAAAATGTTGGCTCATCAGTGTTCCCTTCTTATAACGATAAATCCCCTCTGCGTTACCACTTGATTTGATCCAAAGGACCCCAAAGCTATTGATTCGAGTGAAAAGGGACGAAAACATACAAGTGAATCCAATCAAACCATCCAAGCCCTTTTCTTCCGCTTTCATCCCTTCGATAAATTCCACCATTTACAGGTCAATTCAATATCGTCCAAAGATAATCTAGATCTGAGAAGACCTGCCTACGGTTTCGTATCATATTTGATAGAGGGGATCTTCGACAACATAGAGGCCTAAGTATTACGATAGAGTTGCGAGTCTTCTACATAAAGGCCTAAGATATAACGAGACCATCCTCGTATGAACGGATATGTACTATAATTATCATCCCTGAGAAGATTACAGCCTATAATCCGAAGCTCCAGTCTTCCACAAACCATTCAAAATAGGAGTCTTTCTCAAAATGCGAACGACAAAGAACTAACCATATTTTACCAAGTTTAAATTAGTTCAGCTTTGTGTTCGTCTGTCCGGGAGGAATTTTGCAATCCTCTCGATGAGCTAGAGACTTGTAATTTTAAACATGGGCCGAAGATGTATGGCAAAGCAATATTCACTCGGTTGTTTGTCTGTAAAATTGTTTAAGCCGAACCTATTTGTTTAAACAAATTGAATTTGGCTCGAGACTTTAATTTTTAAATATAGTGAGGTATCCAGCAAATGCGACGGCAATGCGAAACGGATCTCTCACTGCAGAATCTGCATCGCATTCTGCTCTCTTAACAAACTGCTTACAGGGCAGAACTTGCAATAGAAAACGATCTGACATTGTATTGTTTTAATTCATCGACATGAAAAAATAGAATATATTTTGGTTACCTACTTCATTAAGTAATTCTTAGTTCGATTTTCAGGACTTGAAAGAATTTGAACTAGTATAGTAATATTATTTTGAATTTCAGACATCGGCAGCTAAGCAGAGTTGCAATGCATGGGGAATTTCTCATAATGGCCCTGTCAGAGTCTCATCGATATACACAAAACCGATTGAAATCTTTCACCTGGACATAAGACTTGAAAACAGAAAATAATCATTTCACTGTTTAACCATTTTTGACTGAGTAACACCTCAGTTTATAAATTTTTTAACGCTGAACACGATCGTGAAGTCAGAACATTTCAAGTAACAACCGCGTTTCTTCATCTTCAAAGTGCTCCAGTTTCAGAACGGAATAAGGTATCGCAATTCTGACTTCATCGTGTTAAGCGTTAAAAAAGCCTTTAAACCCCCATTAAGGTAGGTACCCTATATATTACCTATATGATTTTTTGTGTCTTTTGGCAGTGAATTCAGGGTGGTCTGGAACGGATTTTGCTAAGATTCGCTGATCAGGTGACGTAAAAGTACCACTCGTAAAGCTCATCTTACCTAAATTGCCCATAGTAAGAGTGGGACATTCACCTATTCTCATAAACATGCAACCGCAAGGTAAAACTAAGCAAACTACATTGACACTTCCTGCTCACAATGTGAGCACCACCTGGTTCCAGCAGTTCAACAGGGCCACAACGTGTTTTCCTTAGATTTTCAGGACGAGCGTTTGAAGGGCCAGAACGTGGGGAAAAAATTGAAAATACAGATCTGGAACGGTTACTGGTATCTGGTCTGTATTTTCATACAGTTCTAGAACTACCTATATTAAATATAGGAAACTATATTCCAAGAACTAAGAAATATATAGAAAAACTAATAGTGTTTTTTCTTACCCGTTCCAGATCTGTATTAAATACAATTTAAAATCCAGATCTGTATTAAAATTTTTCAATTTTTTTACCCACGTTCTGGCCCTTCAAACGCTCGTCCTGAAAATGTTAGGAAAAAACGTTGTGGCCTGTTGAACTGAAGCATGTGCACTACGCTCGCTATTTATGACGATTGAGTCACAGTTGAGGGTCCACGAAATTATCAACATAAAATGAACTCCTTATTTCTACTGTGAACTTCATGTTGCAAACTAGCAGGGGGGGGGGGGGGAGGGCTCATCTAATTTAGATGAAAAAATGAAACCAAACGCTGTCAGTTTGAAATACGAGTATTTACTATACATCAATCGGAAAGTATATTTACAACGCAGTTCGTACTTAAATCCTACGATAGTTCGCAACACGATAAATTATGAATAAACTCAGGGTAACAAGAAATAGAACAAGAAGATATCGAATGGTTAAAACCCGAATTAATCTAATGAAATTGAATGATCGAGTGCTGACTTTTTAATCTACGTAATACATACTATGTAACTTTGCCCTCCAAGGATTCTGACGGTTTGAGGATTCTCACAGGTTAAAATTAAATGTGACCAGCTATTTGTTCAATAAACACTTACTTATACGTTTTTCGTACTTTATATGTATTTCGAGTTTCCCTACTCTTGGCATGCAATCGAACCGTAGCCAAAACAAGTATAAATTTGATGAACATTATAAAAATGCAAAGCTGATCATCACGAAATTTTTCGTAAGTAGAGAACTGTTACGCATTTTGTCCAGTTCGGTAATGGGTACTTCGTAGAGCCCACCAAATCATGTTCAAAATCATGTTGCACAAAATTCAAAATGGTACACTGGAAGGAAATGGAGGTAACGCCTGTGAGATCGAATCCATGAACCGGTGATTACACAGTGGGGTATAATTTTGATGCGATATGTCATATCCGTAGTGATATTGAACGACCAGAATTGAGCCATCGTGTCCTGATGTTTTTCTAACCTCAAGCAAGTGGTTAAAATCAGTGAAAATCGGGGAAAATACATTGGAAAAGCTTTTTCTCTTACATTTTAACCTATATTCACACAGATTTAGCCCTGCTAAACGTGAATCTGTGATCTGAAATCAGGATGTGATGGTCTAATCTGATCGCAAATTTATGTTTAGCAGGTTTAAATCCATATGAATGTAGGTTAAAATGTAAGGAAAAAAATGTTATCCGATGTATTTTCCCCGATTTTCAGTGTTTTTAACCCATTCTTTGTGGTTAGCAAAAAATCAGGACACGACGGCTTAATTTTGGTCGCGGATCCGTGCTCAGCAGGCCAAAATACTACGGATATGACATCAGAAGTCACTTTTTTTCTTCTTTTTTGTGACTGTGTTATTTTAATGTTTTAAAACCGAACTCATGGTTTGGAACATTTGGCATGTGCTGCTCGACAACTCCTCTTGTGCTCTTCCAATTTCGAGGATTTAGGGGAAACGAAATTGCACGTTTCACAGCAGTAAACGACTCCGGAAAGATGTTTGTCCAGTATGTGGTTTGAAGTGATTTTATCATCTGGTGACGTGAACTTGCAGAAAGAGCATTTGTACAGAGTTACGGAGGGGTCGTAATCGTCGAAGAAGTAGTTTTCACAATCGGACGAATCGTCATCGTCCGTGGATGAGTCGAGACCTTCGGATTCCTCAGTGCCCGTATCCGAGAGGTTGGAGGCCAACGGGTCAAGCCGGGACATGGCAACGTCTCGCCTGTGTCGTTCGTGCTCCAGACCGTCCATTTCGACTATGTTACTGGAGGGCTGTTCCTCGTCTCTTTGTGAATTCGTATCAGTCATTTCTGAGTCGTTCTCGTCGAAATTATCCCTTCCTGAACTTCCTTTGTCCAACAACTTCCTTTCCTGAAAAAGAAAATTCCACAGTCATGTAATGCTACATTATTAGTTATTATATGGTGCGTTCGGCTAAGCGTTCAGAACGGTTCAGAACTGACCACACACCCTTTGGGGCGTTCGCATGGATGCGTGACCTGCGTAGTGGATAAGACATAGTGGGGGCGGGGGGACTCTTGGAGTAGTACCTAGTGGGGACTGCCGTTTGTCAATCGAAGACCATAATGTTGTGTGCAAACTTCGTATCAAGTCATGCGCATATCTCAGCTTTTCGAAGGGCGACAACCGAGTGAGAGGAATGTATTCTAGTTCTAAGAAATTATGTTTATTAAGAAATTATGTTTATTCCATTACGTGGTCTTGGATTTTGTAATTTAATAATTTATTTATTTTTCTACAAGTTATGATTATTTATTTTCTGTTACTCTACTCCAACCCCTACACAAGTTTTCTTAGAGGGGTTGTAGCATTTATGATTTATTTTCAATGAGTGTAAATACCTATTTTTGTTTTTGTCAATAAATGCATTTAAAAAAAAAAAAAGTTCTATAAATCGAGAGGTTTCCAACGAATAGTGAACGGTTTTTTTCCGATGACAAATGACGAAGTACTATTCCCCTAGCAACGACATGGTTGTACGCGGAAATCGTCTGAAACTCATTTGGGACAATTTCCGTAACGGTTTTTGGGTTATGTGCCATATGAAAGACATGAAAATGTCAAAAGCACAAGTGCGCAGTCCTTTACTGCGCAGCATTGCATTCCCGCCCAACTTTGCTCATTACTATTAAATAATAATAATAAAATTTGCTCGTTAAATTGGCACATCGTGGTGTTTCAGCTGATGACACAGTTTATACAGAATAATCAGTGGAGAATAACGAGAGATCCAACAGTTAAGAGTATAAAACGAGAGATCCAACAATAACAAATAAAGCGGGCCCAGGGGGCGTGCGCAGAAGGTATTGGGCACTCGTGCGATGCGTAAAATATCTCATTTTTTAGATGATGACAGTTCGCTCCAAAAGTCGATCTGAAGAAGGAGTCCCCCCACTCGATACCCTTGCTCCAGCCAATCAGGTGGCGTTACGCACTACGCATCAGGACAGGATAAAGGTAGATATAAGGCGATTTGACCCAGAAATGCAAACGTGGGAATATTACTTGCCGTATTTCGAGTTGGAATTGAAATTACCCAGAATTATTGAAGAGAAAGCTAGGCGAGATTTACTACTTTCGAAAGTATGTTAGCAGAATAATATTTTATATTATAAATATTAGAATAATATATTATATTATATGATTTTTGGTGTCTTTTAGCAGTGAATTCAGGATGGTCTGGAACGGATTCTGGTACCTACACTTTTTTTTTTTTCGAAAATACGAGTTTTCAAAATTTTTGACGGAGAACAATAACTTCCTTTTATTCGAAAATTCGCTAAAACGTGAACACCACGCGAGGTTTCATAGCTGAGGAGTACTTCAAAAATCAACATTCAAATTCAACTTTAAAATCTACAAGTAGGTCGAACTCACCGATATTTTCTGTGTTGCTGACAACTCCAAATCTTCGTTGACGTCAGCTAACGACTCTTCCAAGATGTCTTCTGAGCTGACTGAGACGATTTCGTAATCAGTTTGAATCACAGCATGCGAAAAATCTACGACAATTACAATTAAATTACATAGTATTGACATCTCTTTATTTTGACGTCTCAAGAGGCCAACAATTAGACCACTCAAACCAAAATATTCGCTTAAAATGTATTGTAAATAAATCTGTAATTGAATGGGTCACACCAAAAACGTTCTAATCGACACTTTCTTGGAGACCCCTTTTTCGACCCACAGCCGTTCACCTGCTTTCCCTCTAGATGGGGGATATTTCGGTTTCTATAGCCAGCCAGTTATTAGCACTAAACGATGGCAATGAAATTAGTGAAATTAAAATTGAAATTAGTGCACTTTCCGTTTTTTGTACTGTCCAGTGAATTCTGCTTTTTGGCGCTTTGAACGTTTTTGGTGTGACTCATTCAATTGTAAGTGTCCATACAACTCAATGGTTGATGGTGAATGAGTATTGTTACTTGAAATGAAAGAAAGTATACTGAAAACGATCGTGCTCTTCGTGATACTAATGATAAGCGCAAAGTTGCCAATATCGAAATTCGTACGTAAGGGTGATGAATTATTATTAAGAAAAACTGCAGGATCATGAGATCAGGAAATAGGGAATGGGCATAAAAAAGCAACGTACCAGTCAATTTATGCAGCCTTGCATATGAACGTAAATGATACATGGTACAAGATATCGTGTCAAATACAAATTAGTTAGTCAAGTAGAAACAGCTAATTTATTCAATTTTACTCACCGATTCTGGATTCATCGTAACGAGGATTGGTAAACGCTTCGTACACTTCAGGGGATATTACTGTCTTTTTATCAGGTGCTGAAAATTATGAAATAGAAAAATTATGTACATGAAAGGCGTGGAACTTCTGGAATTGATTCAAAAGATTATTTCTATCAGAACTCTCACAGTATTTATTTGAACAGATATTATGACATTATGAGATTCCAAGCGCCCTTCAGAAACCTTTACAAACACCTCCAGCTGCCCTCTTGTTTGTCGAAAGGCAATTATCCAAAATCGTTCAAAGTAATAGAAAATCGAAAGGCAATGAAATTTAAAACACTTACAAAACGACCAGTAAGTTTTCTTAGGGTTGACCGTTTCAGCCGCAGGCACTTTTTTGAAGAGTTTGTACTTTTGGATCGTTTCGACGACTTTATTCTGCCAAGCACTGTACTCAAGCTTGTAACAAGGGAAGTTTTTCGAGATGAAAGCGAGAATGTGAGGAGTCGTCGCAATCTGCATGGGCGCTGACTCGACCGCAATAGCTGTCAGACAAGCCAGTGAGAATGGGGGGTAGCCTTCCCTGAAACGAAAAAGGTAAGAACATAGTACATAGTAACACTAACAAGTACGCGTTGGTTCCGTTTTTTTCTTGCCTTGGAAGGTTAACGTGGGGTGTTCCGCTGGGCACCGAATTCGGACATCTACTGTTTTCATTTTTTGTGAATGACCTGTCATCGCTACCGAAATCGCTCTCTTACCACCTTTGTGCCAAAGATCTTTTGGGCTTTTTATGGTGTAGAAGGGACGATTTGGTACGTACAATTCGTATGTTCAATAACGATCTTGGATTCACTGGTGGCTGGGAGAGAAAAAATGGAATCTGTTTGAACCCTTAGAAAACCCAGTGTATTGTTCATTCTCTACTCTACCACAGTAGTTAATATGGGTGTCAAACTCATTTTGATAGTGTCCTATCTCCTAGATCGCAGGCCTTGAGTCATTCTACTAGGTTCTACAGCATTTCTTATGCGGTCCATGGAGCAATGCTTTGAAATAAATTCCATATTGTCGCTCGTTCAACTGGAGCATTTCGTGAGTGCGGTCCATTGATTTATAAGATCCGAAGGCTTTGACCTGTAACTTCGTATTAACATGGAACATGTTTTAGCCTTCACATCATCTGGTTGGTGGTAAAAGTAATCAAATGCATAATAAATGCATTTTAAAGAAAACGAGGTTTTGGTCTTTACTGATACCTACTGATCTACATCTATACCTATTTGGAAAAAAAAAACGCCACTATGAATTATGATGAAAAATAGCACTTGAATACCTTAATAACTTATTGACGGAGTACCAAAAATGCCATTCGATCATTGTCACTCCTACATAATGAGGTTGTGGAAATTTAGCTTACTAGTACAAATGTTCAAATGACAGTTGAAATCAGTGAGTGTGTTGATTGCTAGTGTTGAACATTCAAAAGTAATAATCACTTACAAATTTTACTTGAATTAGCAGTTTATTAGTGATGATGTTCGAGTAATAACAGTTTTCATTCTAGTAAAAGTAGTCAACCAACATTCACTGGGAATCAGGGGGAAGAAAATGGGACTTTTTGGCAATGTTCGATACTAGTTTTACTTAACAAAGATATCCCTGAGCCCACATAATACCAAGTCATTTGGTTAAAGCTGGTTTTCGATTTACAATCCATGACAGCGAACTTGCTCTGCTGAACAATTTCACAAAACGAAGTTTATCAATTATCAATTTCGACGACATTTTTAGCAAAACCCGAGCGTCCATCCGTCCGTTACGCAAATCTATTGCCGGTTTTATAATGATTTTCGCTTACAACCAAACCGTTGATACGGAAATTTGATTTTTTTTTTATTTACAAACTACGAAGCTGTAATTTAGCCGATTCAAGTGGTGGCAGGGACTTGAAATTTGTCAGGTAGCCTCCTTAGGACTTATACTTTAAGCGGTATAAGGCCGGGATGAGCTGAGTGGCTCCTAAAGCCAATCATTAGCTTTCCATGCTACTCTAAAGCTTTCTATGCTATTTACTCTGTGAAGCTGTAATTTGGTATGTTATAGTTCCACGCTTATAGAAATTTAGCCGTGAGGTTCAAAACGAAAGGGTAGGGGAGGAGGGGAGATCCCCTTGACGAGGCCCTCAGGGTTGAGTTTTTGTTCCTATTTTAAACTTCAATCCTTTCTACATCTTGCCTAATTGTATAATATATTTAATTATTTTTTTATTTTTCTTCGTATCAATTCTCTCTTGCATTATTCTTCAATTCATTTTTTGTACGAATTGTTATTTCTAGTAATTGTACGAGTACCATTGTGTCTTGATGTGCACGCCAGTCCTAATGTACAAGCAAAGATTTACATTTCTATTGTGCCACCCCTTAAGACACTGAGCAACATTGAGCGAAATTACTGGACCAAATTCTGATCTTAAGAGGACATACGATTACGCCAGCAGTGCCGGAGGGCAGTTGGATGTTAGGCACCAGCCTGGATGTCTGCGTGGTTTGATTTTATTTCTTAAATGTTTTTCCAGCTCAAACAAAACTGTACGTAGTTACTTCTAATTGGGAGAGAAAAAAAATTCAATTATGACGAAGGACTTACCTAATCCGTTTGGATTTAACTCCAGGCTGAGTCCATTTAGTAGGGAATTGCGCGGACGGAGGCGCATTTTTCATAAGTTTATTCTTGATGGTTCCAATAGCTTGGATCAATTCATTTTCAGTCAAAACCGGAACAGCCAAACCAAGAACCTCGGGTTTATACACGCTTTCTGAAGAAGATACAAAAATTAGGAATCGGTAAATATTTCATTCAAGTACCGGATAACTTATGATTATGTCACCAAGTTAGAGGCTCAAGCATTAATATAATATATTAAGATAATATAATATATTATCTTAATATATTATATTAATGCTTGAGCCTATAATATATTATATTATATTATGAGCCTATAATAATATTATAGGCTCATAATATAATATAATTAATATAATATATTATATAATATATTATATTATATTATACTCAACATTATCAACAGCAGCTAACCAAGAGGATTATTTTCTCGTAATGCTTACCAGTATTGTTAGACTTGGTAATTTCATATTTGAACGAGCCCCTAGCTCTCGCCGATAAGGCTCCACATTTTGAGGAAGTGAGCGGTAGAGCATCTTCAGTCTTAATACTTGGAATAGCAGTAGCCTTCAACCTTTTCCTTGGGGTTGGCAAACCTAAAAGTCCAAATTGAAGGTTAAGTAGACAGATTCGTTTTGTGTAGTTCATCTTACTTTCAGCTTACTTATCAGGCTACCTACCTCCTCACCTACTATGTGGAGTATAGAAAACCGATATCCTTCAACTTACATCTTGTCAGATACAAAATTTGTATATTGAATAATATTCACAATACGTACGGTTTGTTACCCACTCGACCCTTTCAAGAATACCTACTGCAAGTATATATTACCCCACATATTATAAGAGGGTGAAATCTTATATGATAAGAGGGTGAATGTTAGGACGATTGTGACTAAGGAAGGCTGCTGTTTCCAACAATCAAATTTAAGATAAGGCCATTCAACGGATTAAAAAATTCGCCGTTTTCAACTGTTGAATAATTCAAAGATTCGAATCCAGCACAAACGAATCAAGCAGAAAACGTATTTGAACCATCAACAGGATCTTGTGCCATTGGAGAGTCTAACCCGGGTATGGGCAACCTTTGACATGTGGGCCAAACTTTAGAGTGCAAATACGTTCACGGGCCGCGTTTAAAAGTGGTGAACATAATTTTTAGCGATAGATATCAGACATGAAATAATACGACAATGATATAATACAATTATTAAAATAACGAAATAAAATAGGTACAACAATATAATCGGAATTGTTACAAACTACGAAAGTTGAATAGCGACACCAAAATCAATATTTCAAGCTTGAATCTAGGAAAATAATCCATCGATGTTTGGATTAATTCCACTGATACAAAGACGTGAAGAATTTTCCAAATTATCGTCAGTCAGCCTTGTACAATGTTTTGATTTATTTATAAGTATCAAATCAATCAAGAAAGGCCTTTTTCGAGAAATCGCACAACTTCACGTCTTCAAATTTCGATTTTAGGAGTGAGTTTTCTGTAATCCCGATCAACTCCATTTGCAAGTATATTGGGGCATTTTGTACATTACCTACTTTTTGTTGGAGTAGCAAACAAATTGAAACAGTCTTCGATGTTTTTGAAATCGCTATATCTGTTCGAAAATTGCTCTGACAGTAACTTGAGTTCGTCGGTATATATACTGAGTAAAATATATAATATATATTGCTTATACTCAATATATTATATTGAGTGTAAGCAATATTTTCATACGCCTCCCACAAGTGGATTTTGTTCTGAAAAGCTTTCAAATGGCTGTAGGTACACATAATTTACGATCTGTCTTTGTTTTTGAAGTTTAAAATTTAAATCGTTCAAATGGCCTGTAAGGTCGACCAGGTAGTGGTTTATCCTTTATTTGCTGAAAGTCTGCTATGTTATTTCAAGCTCGAAAAACTGTTTCAGCATTCTCCCTTTGCTCAGCCGTTTTGACTTCATAATAGTATGTTACGTCGTGATATTCAGCTGATATTTCATCCAAAAACGCCTTGAACTGACGATAGCTGAATCTTCTCAGGATCGAATAAAATTGATGGTTTTTACTACCACATTCTCGAGTCGAATGGACTTGGAACTTCTGTTGGTGGATAATGCAATGAAGGAGTATCAAATCATCTTGTTGCACATTTAATTCAGTTGCTTTTTCATTCAAAATTCCGATAAAACCTTTATTCAAGCCGACCATAGAAGGTGCACCATCTGTGCATACTCCAACTACCTAATTTTGACCATGGCAAGCCAAAACTTGAGAATATCTTTTGTACCTCACTAAAAGTTTCCTCTCCTCTAGTACTTCCTTTTAGCAATTCCTCAGTAATAGTGAACTCTTTATCAACACCTCGAATAACTGGCCAGATGATGCTGTGTCAGACGAATCGGTGCTCTCGTCTAATGCTATGGAAAATTATTCAAAACCAGCCATACGGTCACTCAATGTTGTTTTTATATCATTAACCATCATTTCTACAACGGTTCGTCTTGACAAACCAATTTTTTCAAATTCATTTTTCTTTTCAGGACACGAAAAACTTCAAACTTCACCTTGATAAATTCTCCTTCGCCAATTTTGAACTCTCTATTATAATAAATCTAGCTTTCACAACATTATCAAGTTATGTTCTGTTTATGAAATATTTGCTGGTGCTTTTCCAAATTTGCGGTAAGTTTCTGGATTTTGACTTTCCTTATTTGTCCTGTCAGTGAGAGCGGCGTGGGATGATTAGTTGAGAAATGCCTCTTTATATTGAATTATTTCATCACTGAGATGCATTCATTACACAGCAAACAAAATTTGTTTGCTATTTAATAGGCCTAATTGTGCAAGATAAAAAAGAATCCTTCAGCCCTCTGCATCTACTTTTCGTTTCATTCCACCAGACATAATTTTCGTTAGATAAACTTGATAACAAAATATAATTAGTAAGCACTCAAGATGCACATAAAGTCACAAAGCAAATTGACGGCGCTAGCAGTTCGCTGGGGTATCGCTTGTCGAAGTTATCTCCTCGATAAAGTTCGGGCCATCCACCCGCTTACATAGGCAAATCTGAAGGAATGGTCTAGAATCCCCTAGGTTAGAGCAGTACAATTACCATCTTCATTGAAAACCTGAAAAAATATCGATTACGTGCCATTTTATCCACTGTATTCTCCACGTTTTATTAAGGTACCTATGGTATTTCAGAGTTCAGAATCATTAGTTATCTGTCAAGATCATTGTTCCCATATAGCTACTTACCCATATCAATGACGTAGGGGGTGAAGTTTCTCTTACTATCCACCCCCCTTATATCATAAATCTCAATGAACAATCCAAATTAGCAAATCAAAGTGAACATCAACTTACCCGGAAGCGAAGGTAGCTCGGAAAAATCGTCGTCTTTGAAGTGGCTCTTACAAACGACAGCGTATTTCCCGACTTCGGTCAACTGGACGAACTGCAACCATTTCTTTTTGAGTTTAGCATTCCTCGGAAACAAATGTCCACCATTATTGGCGCACCCGGGAGCTGAACACCGAGTCATCGTCCGAACCAAGTTTGTGCAAGAACGGCCGGTTTGGATACTACACAAATATTTCGGGATGAGGAGTATCACAAATAAAACTGAGTTTCTAAAACAAATCGACTGGGACGTGACAAGTTTCCAGAAGCAAGAACGATTTGCTTGTCTAACCTTCTTCTTATTCTTCTTCTGTTCCCATTTTCTGTCCTGACGTGGTGAAAAAAGATAAGGATATGGATAGTCCGCAAGATCCATGGAGGTAGAAAGATTGCGAGAAGAGGCATAACAATCACCTCAAAAAGTGCCCTTATAATATTTGAGATAATATTATTATCTCAAATTTAGAAGTGTGAAGGGTATCAATCAAGACTTTGATTGAGCTTGGATTGACTTGTCTCCCTTCTTTTGAGTCGAGCATAGAGGTAGCATGCATTCCTTCTACCTCGGTACACTAGTAAGCATCCATGCTGGAAGATTCCACTAACATAACGTTTCGATCCTGAATTCTCTTCAGACCTTTTCAGATGCAGGATTCCTGTTCTACTATTTTAGATAGGTAAATCAGAAAGTAAAAATGTTGAAGAAATGAACGTTCAAGTTCAGTCTTACATGGATTCGCCCTCACACTATTCCTTTTCTATGTATAACTTCGTCAATACCTCTTGTTAGCAATTGGTAGAACGTTAGCGTGAGCGTTTATCCATCGCTTTTCGCTTTTTCCAATTTCCCACCTATGATTACACGTGATTGTACTTTATCTGCGCTTTTGTAAAGTGATGTAAAAAGTTTTATTTATCGGTAATTTTTTACGTGACCTGTACCGAAGATTTCTGTGAAACCGTCTAAATTGAGTGGAAATGGATGACGCAGAGTTGGAACAAATCCGAGCCAAGCGTTTGGCCGAACTTCAAGGAGGAAGAGGAGGATTTCCGCAGGTATCAGCTCCACTTTTTATACTTACCGAGTCAAAAAACTGTGTTTCAAGGGATTGAGAGGATGCTCTGATGTCCTGTCAATACACTAGTGGTTAAACTTCGTTGGTAGAGCAGTTGGTTTGAACAGGTGTCGTTGGTAAGAGAAAAAAAGAATTTAGAACGCCTGCGAAGAACTTGTTTTAATGCTAGTATATCGTTGTAGGGAGGACAGTACAATGCAGGTGACAACAAAGCTATGGAAGAGAAGAAGAAGGCCCAGGAGGACATGAAAAATGGCATTCTCGCACAAATTCTAGATCAAAACGCCAGAGCGAGACGTAAGTCGTAGAAAATAAGTAAGTTCTCCTTCCAAAATAACTGTAGAATTGGCTGCTCGAATAGCCAAAACCCTCGCAGTTAACTTCTGACCGGTGTTTTGGACTCGGAACTGCTTTATCATGCAAAATCGTTGAATTATTTCTTGTATTGATGGTCCTCAGCCTTAATTAGTGAATTCTGGAGATGTTGATGCTCTCGTGAAGAATTTATGTAAGTAATGTGCGAGTAGGGGGCCAATTCAGCTATTCGAAGTTGTTCTCTGCGGAATTAGGTACCTCTTTAGAATACACTGTAGCACCAATCAGCCAAATAGTAGTGCTAGGAGATCCCGGGATCACGGTCAAGTTCATTTGGGTAGAATCCCACATTGGAATAGAAGGAAATGAAATTTCTGGGCGGCTAAGAGTTGAGCTCTATCTTGGGAGACCAGTGCGTTAAGTTTGCTCCATACAGGTGTGAAAACAGTAGTCAAAGCGCAACTCAAAGAACAATTACAGAGGTACCACAACTCCTCATCAATAAACCGACGTAGACTCGTGGTACCTGTGAATGGGAGGAAAAGAGGAGGTTTTGGACAGTTTACCTACAGAAAATAGGGCAACCTGAAGACGGATACCTGTGAACTCTATAAAAGCATAGACAATCTGGAGCATATTGTTTTCGTTTGCCCAGGCTATGTTGATGAGAGTTGTCACATACTCAACAGCCTCACAAATATAGTAGAAAAGCCTCTTAATTTAAATATTGTAATGAACTACTACTGTTGTCATAATTCTTCGCACGGATATATTTTTAACACTTACTTTACATAACAACTTTTTCTTTAACCATCGCTTACAATAGTCAACATCAACATGAGTTCTGTGGGGTTACCCCCACCCTACTCCCTCTTTTGTTGGAACAGCCCTGTGGTCTCCCATCGGCCTGCACCAATCGGTTTGCGTACAGTAACCTGGTGGTTCTTCCCAAATGAACCTTGTACAGTATGTCAGTTGTTCGTTCCTTCACCACCCACGGTCCTGTCCATTGTGGCAATAACTTTGTGCAGATGCCTTTTTTCTCGTGGGAGTATAATATACCCATACCAAGTCCTTTTGCTGAAATGAGGGTTGCAATGCCTTTCGGTTGAATGTCTCCCTCTGGCTCTCATGTTCAGTTTGGCCTCATCCCGAACTGGATGGCGTTGTCATTTGCGGGAGTTGAGCTGGCAGTCTGATCATCGCCTCTAGGAGGCACAAATCTTTCCCATAAACCAGTTGGGCAGGTGAAAACCCCATGGTCCGATGTGGTGTGGACCTATAGGCCAGTAGGAAGAGGGGTGGGGTAGCTTTTCATTCCAATCTGTGCTGTTTTTGTTAACAAACACGTTGAGTTTTCCGTCGAGTTTTTTCAAGTTGTCGCTAAGTTTACTCTCACGATTCATATAAAATTAGGTAACTAAGAAAAAAGAATTTGGCAGGTGTCAATGGAGAGATTTCGTATCGTGATGTTTGTATATCTGTGTTACAGTGAACACTCTTCTCGTTGGTAAACCAGAGAAAGGCAAGATGATTGAAAATATGCTTGTTTCTATGGCGCAACGAGGTCAGATTATGGGCAAAATGGATGAAGACGAGCTCATAGGAATTCTGGAAAAAATCAGCGATCAAACCCACAAGGAAACCAAAGTAAAGGTACGTATTTGCGGAGAAGTCGTTTTCCATTGAACAACCTTGATGTTTCAATGACGGAGACTAACTGTGTATTCATACTCGTAGTTCAGCTCTGGGTGCCCTTTATAGTTTAAAATTTTTAAGGCAGTCTAGGAGGAGGAAGGTTTTCAGTTGTTGGAATGGTTCATAATTGAATTGTAGAGGCGATGGTATGTTTGAGCTTATTTATACTGTCTTGGACGATTTTCGGGCACTAACCAGGGTCCGCCAATCGTGTTTCCAAAACGGTGCTTAGGAGGTTGTTGACTGCTCTATGTTTGGTGGCGGCTGAGGATGGCCAGATCATCGACAAACATAGCTATTGTGGTGTTTGGGGACGAAAGGATATCGCTGACGTACATTAGGTAGAGGGCCTAAGGCACTTCCCTGGGGTACTCAGGAGTGGTCTCTTCAGTCACTGATTTGTAATCATCGCACTTGACGCAAAAATACTGGTAGGATTTGAGGATTCTGTAGTAGATGTCCGGCAGTGATGGTTTCAACTTGAAGAGAAGACCAGTATGCCATACCCTGTCGAATGCCTGCTGGACGTCGATGAAGAGTCCATAGCATAGTTCTTTGTCTTCATGTCTTCAGAATGTCGTCAATTACCATAATATGGTAATTATGGTACATATTATGTAACTTTTGTAGACAGGATTGCACTAGTCGAAACCCAAATTGAAAATCAGGTATTAGATTGTGCAGGTATATTAAGATATTTGGGAGCAGGAGTCTTTCAAGCAATTTCGAAAATAGAGGTAGGTAGTAAGCTAATAGGTCGCTAGCTGTTGGAGTCTGCTGCAGGCTTCTTTGGCTTACGGATTGTATTCTTCTGCACGTTTCCAGTGTTGAGGGAAGTAGGTATGACAACCGAGGCACGGCATTATAAAAATAGATAAGCAAGACCAGCGTTTTTCGATTTTTGAGCAGGGGTTGCGTTATCATGTATGCTCCTGGAGCTTTTTTAGTTGGGGATCGAGCGATAGCATTTCTGACCTGGCCTGGGGTGAATAAGTCAGCAAACAACGTTAGGTCTAAAGGTTGCTCTACGGCCTCAGTTACCTCCTTATTGAGCGGTTTTACTTGAATTGGGAGAAAACTGCATTGAGTACCACTGCCCATTGTCTCGAAGAGGAGGGAAAAGTTCTGGGGTTTTGATCATCTGTTTGATTTTGCGATTTAAAGACCCATCCTTGAAAGATAGGGACATGAATTCTTCACATTATCCCTGCTATTAAGTGCAGCAAGTGAACTATTTAGTTCACGGGTTGCACGAATGAGCTTTGTTTTATGAGGGGGGTACTTAGTTCGGTATTGCCTGTGGTTTGACCTGAAGAAGGTCATGATTCATGAATGTGTTGAGGTACGGTTTTTTTACTCAATTTATTGTTTTACAATAAAATTATTAATATTTCAACTCCGCCGCTATTTCGAATCACCCTCTATTTTGTAACCACACATTTACTTAATTATTCACAAGTCTTATTCTTATTCGTTCTTGCAGTTTGATCGAAGACGAGCAGCTATGGATTCCGACGACGATCTCGATGTTTGACGTTCGAATTGACGCCCTAACGAATTTTCGCTTCACCAACCCCCTTCACATTTGCCCCTCATCATTTCCGCCATCGGATGTCGTAGCGCCTTACACTGTTGGTATCAAACGGCCACTAACATTACTTACATTAAATTACTTGTATCTCTTAATATATTTGGATTTTTACACTCATTCAAGAGACGATGATTAAAAGTACCTTCATTTTCTCTAACAGATACTTTCAATGGCACCTTGTTTCACCCAACTGTTAACACTTCAATCTCAGTATAAGAACAGCGTCACGATAAATCATTTGGGCGGTTCTTAATCGTCTATAGAAGTTGATACTATTTGGTAAATATTTCATCTCATTAGCACATCTGATTTATGCTCTACAACGGAGAGGTAGAGTTTTCTATGATCTTCAACACCTTTCATGTCGACAGTCAGAGCGAAACAGGTTTACTTTTGCCTTTACTCGACAACACTATGCAGATTTACTTGATAACTCCTCAATGTATGCTCTACTGAACTACTCAGATAAGTAATCGTCATGAAAGCAAACTGAAAAATAAACTTAATCTCGTCCAGGGCCCCTCAGCCTGATAAGGCAGTTGGGGCACATTATTTTCAACTGTCAGTAGTCGCACCTCGAGTTGGTTTTCTGCTGTCTCGTCTGAACTGTTCGGTGACCGATCTTCTTTTCTCTTTTTTATCAAGGACAATGATTTCCCAGTATGATATGGCCATTTACTTCGAATGGTTTGTCTCCTTACTGACAATCGCCGTTTCCGTATTTGACTATCCTGAGGTCGACCCTAATTTCAGACCCATCAACGTTCCCAATCAAGAACTTTTAACAGAATATGACTTCATCATTGTTGGATCGGGAGCTGCCGGTTGGTACATTATTTATTCACTTATTTTTTTAAATTGGCGACGGTATTACCATACAGCCAATGGTAGGTTTTGTAATAACCTAAATGTGGATGTGTATACGGCACAGAAAGGTGTAAAGAGCTTTATAGAAGGTAATGTCGTTTGCTCGGAGGATGGTTTGGAGGTTGAATGGTGTCTGATAAGCCGTTAAGCATGGAGTTTCTCTCTTTTGTATATTTTGTGCAGGCAAATATGGCACAGCTCACTGTCGCTTCTTCCAGTTAGGCTTTTGGTTATAACCAATGCATTGTCGTGTTCGCATTCTTACAAACGTTTTATTAAAAGCTTCGTTTTTTTTTTCAGAACAGTAACCATGGCTTCAGAGAACATTGATTTGTAGTTTTCTCCGGCTAGATAACTTTCAAAGTTTTTTCGCCATTATTTTATCATCAGCATTTTGAATTTTCTAAGGAGGTCCGTTGGGAGGTACACTGGGCCTTGAACATCTATCGTTGGACGTTTTGTGCTTTGCGTATGAGTCCACCAGCTTGTTCCCGACTATACCACAGTGGCTTTTAACCCAGATCAGTCTGGATTGCTGCCCTAAGGCCTGTAGAGTCTCACAAGACTTGATAATTTCACCTTCTAGAAAGCTTAGGTTCGAGCTTGGGTTGGCATTGTGTAATTTCAGGAGAGAGCTTAGTGAGTCTGTGAGAAAAATCAAGTGCCTGTCTCGGTTTGGGTTGAGCAGCATATTTCAATTCTTCGTGGATTGCAACAAGCTCAGCTTTGTACACATTGGAGACATACAAGATTACTTTACCCTTTAGCCATGAGTAGCATACGCACCACGGTTTAATTATTCCATTTTTGCGAAATTTAAAGGGCTCTACCATACTAACATTACTCATATATATCTCCATCAGGGGTTGTAGATCAATAGACGACAATGATTTGCATTAACAGCAGCTACAAAATCCCCTTGTGATCCCACCTTTACCCTGGGCCTGTTTTTTTGCCATGCCCTTCCTCAATTTTATTAAATCATCGGCATGTCAAGCTTCTTTCGTCATATCTATTTGGACCTCAATGTGTCCGGTGTGCTTTTAATTGGGTCTGCTGATGAGCTGCAAAGTCAAATCAAGCCTTCTCTCCTTAAGAGTTTTGAATGCAAATACCCTACTTTTCGTTAATTTAGCCAATTTTATCCCATTTATTTTAATTATTGAATACCGTTAAACCATGTTTACCTCTTTGATACAAGATTAGCCCATTTAGATGGGGTAAATGAGCTTACTTTCCACACCTTACATGATGCCAACAGACAAATGTACGTACGCCTGTGCAAGATTGTGATTTTGATGAACATTGTAAAAATCTTTCGATTTCAGGGCTCGGTTTTTATTCACAAAAGGAAGCTTCTGTGAAAAATTGGTTTTCAAGTTATACTCGTACCTACTGTCTTGGAGAAACTAACATAAATCTTCCAAGTTAATTTTCGGAATTGTCCTCCTCCTCAAAAGTGTTGTTAATAACCATTAAAATCCCATACTATTAGATTTTCAAGTGCAAGTAATCACACGAAATTTCAAAGTTTCTAGTGGCCCGTTTACACTATTCCAAAAATTCTAACATTGTATCATTCTATTCTGCTTGATTTTACTCTTGGAAAAATTTAGGTAGCCCTTTGGCCAGAAGACTGTCGGAAATAGGGCATTGGACGATTTTATTGTTGGAAGCAGGAGGTGATGAGACTGTCGCTAGTGACATTCCTGCCCTCTCTGTTTATAACCGGTTATCAAACATCAACTGGAACTACTCGTCAGTGCCACAAGAATATGTTTGTCGAGGTACAATCAGTCTCACTAGCTATTTTTGTGTGGTGATTTTATATCGTTGCTGTCTGACATGTTTTAATATAATTGATGACTTGGGATATAACCCCGTTGAATTTAATCAGTCAGTATGGCAATATGTCGTCCTTCAATTCAAGTTACAAGACGTTTCATACTTTTAGCTACTGGAGGGGTATGCAACTTGCCTAGAGGGAAAGTTATTGGTGGATCAACTACCCTCAATGACTTGGTGTGGTTCAGAGGTAACAGACTGGATTACGATGGGTGGGCTGCCCAAGGCAACCCAGGATGGAGCTATAGAGACGTTCTGCCTTATTTTATCCGATTGGAGAATAACACGGATCCATCTGTCATTGATTCGCCCTACCACGGCAGAGAAGGGCCTGTGACTATTGGGAGGAGTAGGTATCACACAGGATTACTACCTCATTATCTGCAGACTTTTAAAGAACTTGGGTACCAAGAAACGGACTTGGACGGAGAGTCTCAAGTGGGTTACATGATCAACCGGGCAGGTACTATCGACGGGTTCACGTGCAGCACAGGACGAGGATATCTTCGACCTATCAGGAACAGAACCAATTTGAACGTTGCCGAGAACGCATTTGTTACCAAAATCAATATAAATCCCAGCACGAAAATTACCACTGGAGTCACAGTAATGAGGTACGGACAAGAAATCACCATAAGAGCTAAAAAAGAAGTTTTACTTTCTGCTGGAGTCTTCAATTCCCCACAGCTGCTCATGTTGTCGGGGGTAGGTCCTGCTGAACATCTCAGGAAGATGGAAATTCGCGTTATTCAGGATTCAAGAGTTGGGGATAATCTTCAAAATCCAGTGAGTGTACTCATACCAGTCGCACAATCTTCAGTTACCACTCTTGATTTTAAAACTTTGTTGAACTTACCAAACTTGAGAGAGTTTGCTTTCAATGGTACTGGACCACTGACCTCTTTAGATGGGGTAGAAGCTGGAGGAAATTTGTATTATGAGAAGCCACCAAGGACCCCTGGCTTACCGGATGTTAGATGTGATTTCGGTTCCCTTCTACCCTACAACTTGAATAGTAAGGTAACTGAAAACTTCAAAACTTCATTTGAAACATTACTCCTGAAAACTTCAACTGGGTTGTAATTATAATAAATTTCTTATTTAGGTATTTTATGTATCAACTACTGGTCTTGGATTCACCAGCCGGGGAACAATACGCCTTGCAAGTACTGACCCATCTATTCAGCCGATTATAGATCCCAACTTTTTATCCAACGCTCAAGACAGAAGAATAACCTTGGACTCGATGAGGACGGCTTTTCGTATAATCAATTCATCAACTCTTCAACGGATTGGTGCTAGATTAGCAACCGAGTTGACACCTTTGTGCAACTTCAACGGCAACGTCACTGATGAATTCCTTTGGTGCCTGATTGAAAACTACGCCATCCCTCCTGTAGATTTCCTCGGTTCTTGCAAAATGGGGCCGTCCAGCGATGAAAGCGCTGTGGTTGATCCTCGTCTCAGAGTGTACGGCGTAAAGAATCTTAGGGTGGTGGATGCGTCAATCATCCCTACGTATCCACATGCCACTCCTACGATCACTGTTATTATGGTAGGTGAACGAGCTTCAGATTTGATCAAAGAAGATTATGGGGAGCCAATCAGTCCGTTACCTCAGATTCCATCATCAGCATAAATTCGCCAGACTGCTGATAAGTTGCCTAGTACAATAGCTATATAAACTGATTTTTTTTTAATGGGTATCCCCTCCCTCCATAATTTCCCCAAAAAGTGCCGTCCTCCCAGAAGGACAGTTGGAGAATCGATCATCAAAAGACCTCAAACTCATAAAATCACCCTTTACTGAGAAAAAATCTTGAAGAATTATATTAATCAAATAAAAACATCTTGAGGAATTATACATGTGATTCTCTGCAGCTACCTCTCGGACGATCTAGTGATTGATGAAAAGAGGAGTTTTGGTGCAATAATTTGAATGGAACAATGAAAGTAGTACCCTTCAACAATTGAGTTAAAGTTAGGATGTAATAACGTTTTCATGCTACTCAATGTGTGGTATAAGCTCCAACTTCTCCAAGGATTCAGTCATTCATTTGGTTTACCCCAGGGTGAGCTGGTCTTGGCCTTGGACACTGTCCCTGGGCCAGTTACTTTGTTGAATAAATTAAATTTTTTCCTCCCTGAAAGGTTTATATTTCTCATCAACTTATACATTCACGAAATTTAATCATATTTTTTCATCAAGTACCATAGGCCTAAAAATGTGGCTATTCTCAATAAATGTTTTCATCATTCAAATTCTACCTACATTCTTCATTTCTTGTGGGGAAGCGCCGCCACGAGGTGGATGCACAAGCTGGATGCAGGCTCAATGCAGAGGGGTGATGAAAAATTTAAGTCATTTTATACTCAATCATTGAACTGGTAGGTAGTCCAAGAACATCTGATGACCATCGAGGCGACCTCATTAAGACTTGTTCGTGCGAAAACCATCAAGATAATAAGTGTCATAAAAACCTATAAATAGAACCACGATTAAAATCAATCCGACGTAAATTCCATCAGTACAATCTTTCTTAAGGTTAATAAATAAGGTTATATAGAGTGCGTTGAAGGTGACAATTACTGTTGACATGGAGAGGACAGGTGGCAAAGAGGCAGCTAATGGGCCCTGTCAGATTCAACCACGTTTATTCCTGGGCCACCGCTCGCCGCCATTCATATCACGCGAAGGGAACTATAGCGACTCGGCTACTGGTGTTTTCACGGTTCATCGGATGGCAAATTGATTGAAGGAATGGAATGGGCGAACTTATTTCGGGCTTTAATTTATTGCATTAGTTAGTTTGATATGTAGTTGGATGAATGAAACCGTCATTAATGGACAATTCAGGATCTATACCCTACAATAATACAGTAAAACATGGATATAAGGAATCCCGAGGGGCCAGAATTGTTTTTCCTTACATCCAGGTTTTCCTTGAATCCAGGTTTCCTTACATTCAGGGTTTTATCAGCCAAAAATTCCATACACTAGGTACGTAGGTACTTAATGAATTTTAAAAATTGAATTGGAAAAACTGCAAATTCTTGACACAATGGTTTGCAGATCACCCTTCTGTCTAGATCAATACATGATAGACTAATTATTGTTATGAATTATCATTGATTATTAATAATTACTATCAAGTACCTACCTAGTGTAAATGGTTGTAATTTTTTTTCTTGGGCGATTCCAAAGATTTATTATTGAAGCAAATAAACCAAGAATGTTGGTAGGTACATACTTATATTTAAAATACGTATGCCATTCCTATGTGAATGCAATTTGAAAACGAAAATTGAAAAAATGACAAATTTGTACTGCTGAAATAACGCTTGTTGTAAGCTATCAATTTCAGAAATCTACTCTTTTAATAAGTTTCTCGAGCTTCCAACTATGTTCAAACGATGATGGATCACTGATTTCAATAAACTCCGCCAGAAATTCGTGGGTACATCGGCGTAAGTCCGACAATTAGAGGACACGCCTGACTTTTGGGAGAAAACGACCCGGTCCGGAGCGGGGATTTCATTCCTTAATTAAAGGATTTACTTATAATATTTATATTATAAGGATTTATATTATATTATAAGTTATATAAGGAACCAGTATAATATACTTATAAGTATATTATACTGGTTCCTTATATCCAGGTTTTACTGTAATAATTTTAAAAAAACTACGTAGGTACTAAACGCACATATTTACATAATTTATTATACAGGATTCTCCAAAATACAGGATTCCATATTAAAGCAGTAAAGTTTACTTATCATCATATTTTCAAGGCATATTAACAATCTCCTAATTTAGTAAAATTTAAAACATCCGAACAAATGAAAAGGCAGGTACTTACTCAAGTATTGAATGAAATATTCAGTGATTTTGTTAGTGTCTATTTGAGTTTTATTAGATACTTGAATTCCAGTACTTGTGTCGATAGATAAGCTTCGACCAAAAGTAGGACTCGCCTTGGATGAAATATTCGGTAAGCATCCATCGGTATCAATTTTATAATTTAGTATTCTCAATAATATAATTTGAATCTCTCGATAAAAGTAAGTCCACAATTTTCTCGATGAGTTCCTTAGAAATAGGGAGAAAACGATGGTCATGTGGTGACTGTATCTGTGCGTACCATAATAATACGAGTATTATTATGTCAAAGTAATTTGTTGCATGACAAGATTCAGTTACTGTACCTACCAATGAGGCTCAATGTGCCTATAGACCCTGCATTGCTCCTTTAAATAATTTTAACTCTTATTTACTAATATTTAATAAATTCAGTAAATTAAATTCATATTTATATGAATACTTAGGTCACAATGGGAGTGTACTCTTACGTAGGTTTGGTATGTACCTACTAATTGATGAATTGAAGTTAAATCATTGTCTGTTCAGGATACGTCTCCCTGGTTCCCAAAGAGACTTCACAAACTAGATAAGGCAGTTCTACCTGTAAGATAAATGTTCTAGTGTGCTTTATGGACTCATCCATACGGCTCATTACGGATTTTCAAATTTGCTGACAAGAATGCCTATGGAGCAAGCTGTGTGACACCGATTCGGACCATTGCCAAACATTTCATCGCTATAACTACCTACAAGAGACTTCCAACCGTGTCCTTCCTCCTGCCGTCAAAACCCCTTTTGATGGTGCTCTCTACACATGGGTCACCCTAATGAGTTAATTAAACGCCTCACAAATCAGACCAATTTGTTTACGGGACAAAACGTGAGTTCTTTTGATTGTTTACTCACAAGAGGCCTATGTCACTTTAGTCATATTTTTGCTCCGCTAATTGCTTAACAATGTACTCGTAGGAACATGAAGTTTGCTCGATCGTACATCACTCTGCATTTCCGAGAACGCCTCAATAACTAATTGACACCACCGACTAATTTTATCTTTTATCTTATATGAAGAACTTCGCTGTACCAAGAATAATTCTATTTTCAGGGCGAACACACGCAAGTAAAGAAAAACGAAATAAATGGATCGGCCGTATTTCACTCAAGGGCGTCAAAGTAAAAGACTAGGTGACTAAGCTACAGATTTGAGGGAAGATTCCGAACGTACTATCAGATCTGGGCACGCAGTTGAGGATTTGAAAATAATCTTGGAACGATTGTCTTAGACACCGGTTCCAGAAAAGAACTGTTAGTTTTTCTACGGGAGGTCTTGCCCGATTTTCGTAAATGAATTTTGAAACCACGAATGAATATTACGTCGCTTAATAAGCCACGTGTGCTTTTTAACATTTGGGCGACTATGAGGTTTTGACTGATTCTATTATGAAATCTCGCGCCCTGTCCAAAAAATAACTTATTTTGGCGCTATCGCCGTTAGAAACCGTGCTATCTGAAAAGTTTTTGTCTACATGTGCTGTATAACTTCTGCCAACCATATTCAACAATACCTTGTGAAGTGACACACCTACATAAATCCTCGCCCATACCGCTCCACACTGGCTGACTGTACATTTTCAAGGACTTTGGGAAGAACGACATGTCGGCCTACCCTTCTATCCGACTGGAATCGTACTGGAGTAATTTCCTATTAGGTAAACTTTTCAGTTGAGTTCCAACAGTTGCCATACCTTCCAAAATCAATCTCCGGGGTCTTATCAAGTTTCCTTCAACTCATCGAAACTCGACCTAAACTATCCAAAGGACAAATTTGAAGACCTCCTATGGTTGAAAAAAATTACGGCTGCCGAAGGTCAATCCAGGGGGGGGGGGGGCTCATGGGTACAAAAACGATAAGTGAGTTTTTCTTACGATAAGTGAGTTTAGGCTGAATTTTATAGTAGAGATTCTAATACAACTTATACTTTGTTCAATTAAAGTTTTTTTTTATTGTTAATATTTAAGCAATATTCTCTTGGTTTTGGACTAAGCTGGCTTTAAAGAACCGCCCTTGCTTAAGAATCTGGCCCCACCCCCATGAAAATTCTGAATCCGCCCTTGATGCCTGCTGACGGCCACCTGATTGTCGATGCGACCCTGTACGAAGACAAAATCAGAAAAGAAATCAAAAGACAAGAAAATGTGAAAACGACACAGCAGAACAAGAGAATTAAAGTTCCCACTTAAGACTGAAGAAAAAAAGCTGAAAATAACTGGACTGAAGACGGGAAATAAGAAAAAGGCCGGATACACTAGGTAGGTAATAGTTGTCAACCCCATACATGCATCGAGGCTACACAACTGTTACGAAGTCAAAATAATGGCGAATAAGTTGATGGTAGATTAATAAACACGTTTTTTGGCTCTCCTGTAAAGTGGCAAAACGTGGCCTCTTAAGCGTCGATTATTTAAATGACGATAATTGCTTCTAACAAGGATTTTGATTCCTGATTTTTCTATAATAACTCGTATGTTTGATGATAATTTGAGTACTTCTATCTACCTTATGATGTTACAGATGTGATGTTAGAACGATACTAGTATTTGACATTGTGTAAATCGAATGAAAGACTACTGCGATGTTCGAGGACTGCACGAGTACGAGCTGCGGAGATGTTGCATCACCGGGATTTCAGTTAATTAGTGAGGCACGCTTGCTCAACTGACTGCCTGGCGACTTCGAATGCTCTTTTCCCGCTGAGTTTGAATCAAATATAAAACTGCAGATATTGGGTATAAAATGCAATTACCTCACTCAATGCCGGTACCATCCAATTGAGACCAAAGGAACTCGTTGTTTGCATTGTGGTCTTCTGGATTCTTCTTTCCAGTTTGGTTTGCTTGGATTATTACCATTCCTGCAACCCAAAGTTGAGAGAAAATAAAGACAGTGGTGACAGGCAAAAAGTGACAATTTAAGATTCAGTTTTACTGCAAATTCCCTGGTAGGATACCAAGTTTCGTACTTTACTAAGGAGGAACATGTATTAGTAACTTTACTAGTACACGTGCTTCCCCAATTGATGTTGTCCCCAATTGATATCAGGTACAGATTGGGGACTTGGCGCCACGACATGGTATTTAGATGCCTAGAAAGTAACTTTTGGAGGAGTTCAAACGAGCTATGCCGAGAGGTTGAAGCGCAGGTTGTCGAGTCACTAGCCAAACACTTCAAGCTTCTGGCTCCGGACTTGTAGCTTTCACTCCCTTCTTACTTTACATGTTTACTTATTCGTTCGGATCAAACAGAACGGGAGACCATCACCATCATATACGGAGGCGTGTAGCTTCTTGAAGATTGAACCTTTTTCTTTTCGAGAAGCCTTCGCCGGCAATGTGGCGCGCGGTGACGCTCAACGTCACTCGTCAAGTGGGATCAGTGTCGTCGGCGTTGCTCTCTTGTTAGCGTCGACAAACTGAATGACCCATGAGAGGGATGGAAGAAGAAAAAAGAAGGATAGCCCGACCACTTGAGGCTGAGGTAGGCATTTTTGTACACAAATACCCACGGGTGGGGTCCTTAAGCACCAGCGTCAGTAGTAAATAGTGGTAAATGCCACAGGGCGTAAGACCGAAAAAGCGTGGAGTACATCTCTTCGTTAGGTCCACATAACTTGATAGTACTCGACAATACTGTCGAAGAGTCAAGATTATCTTGCTTTCCTGTCTAAATCTAAAAATCTATGTTTGACAAGATCTATGCAGGAGCCTTCGTGTCTTCGAGTTGATCCAGAAAATTGTACCCCATGTAAAAATCGCCCATTGTCCCAAATTTTTCCACTCATGAGATCAGTGCCATCCTTTTGCAGATCTTTCGTCCGTGTTCCGCTGTACTGAAGTCGAGCTTGGAGTGATGGTCGCACCCAGTTTCTTTATTATGTTCATGAAAAAAAGAAATACCCCCCTCGAGGGTTTACGTTTCAAGATTCGTAGATTCCAAAAATCGAATAAAAAAAATCCGTCCGTCCGCCGTCTGCGGCACTTTGTCCAGTTAGCGTTGTGCTAAAATTTCGAAATTTGGTTTACGCGTAAACCCTCGGGTACAATGATCCTTGAACCTTCCGTAACCTTAGGTCAAGGGGAAGGGGGACAAAACGAATTTTGAGACTTTTAAAATTCAGATGGACGAAGGTTTGTACGACCAGCCTTTCGTTCACAATGAGGGCTCAAAATTGGAGCAGATCGAAAGTCGTCAACATGAGGGTGAATCATGCGGTACCCAGAGGCCCAGCTAATTCGATCAGCACATGGTTTTCAGATATCGAGTTAATTAATACTGATTAGTAATAGTTATTAAGAATTACTAATAATTTAGGTAATACATAAAAATTGATGATAATTCATAATCCACCATTTAGTGATCTAGACAGAAGGGTGATCTGCAGGAAGAAGACAATAATAAACCGTTGTGTCAAGAATCTGTAGTTTTTCTTCACCGCTTTATTTTCTCAAATGAGGCAAGCAGCTGCCACCAGTACAACCTCTTCAACAGGGAGAATATGATCACTACTGTACCGATGAATATTAGAGAGTATTATTTTATAAAAGATGTTAAACAATATATCTGCAGTTTGGACACGACCAGTTGTTATACAACATTTGTTGCAAATGATTGTTATTTCGTCTGTTAAGATCCCACAATGTCTAACTCACTTTTCCCAACAATATTTTACCAGCGCTATTACAATTATTGTTATAGGTATAGCGATTGTGGATATTGAGAAAACTCTGCAAGTTCTTGACACAACGGTTCATTATCTACAATAAACCGTTGTGTCATGAATTTGCATGTCGCGAATAAGAGTAAATATTTTGCCTCACTCTGAGCTGTTTTCTTTGCAGTACTGCAGAGTTTTCCTAATATCCACAAGAGCTTGTAATAGCGCTGGTAAAACAGGGTTGGGAAAAGTGAGTTAGACATTGTGGGATCTTAACAGACGATTTGTTACTAGTGTGGACGCGCCTTTAAAGGGTTAAGAGTTTAGATATCAAAGGATTTTCCCGATAAGTACTCAGCAGCGAGCCTGATTTTTCCATCTGCGCCTTATTACACTTCGCCTCTTCCCAGAATTGTGGGTATTGCACGATCGGTTTCAGAAACAGGCGGAACTAATCTACGTGCAATTAACTAATACCAGCTCCCACCCTCGTATTAGCCCTGGAAGCCGCCGAACTTTTTAATTTTTTCGAGCTCTTTCCTGCCGAACCCTTCTTGGGAGAAACAACCCTTGCCGCACACACCCCTTCCGCAATTGGTGTTGTCATAACAGCCCTGGTTTTTTCAACCGAGGGTTTTCTTCTTTTTTCCCCTCTCCTCCCCGAACCCCAACTGTCAACAGCCTGTAACTTATTAGTCCGATATGGTTCATTTCTACTGTTATTCTTTATTGGTACATAGTTTTTTAGACGCAGTTTGACATGGTTGAGTGTGAACGGCACGTCAAACTTCGTGTTTTTCCCCACTTCCAAGTGAAGACAGTCAACTGTTTGAATACAACCAATTTATCTGGAGACACAAATACCGACGAGTTGGATGTTAGAGGCATTTGTGCCTTTTCAGTCAACCGAGTTCTTGTTGTGAAGATATAATCGCTGTGTAAAACGAAAAAGTCATAAATTTAAATACGACCGTGACATACTACGGAAGACTACTACAAACTAAAACTGTTTGAAGAAACTTGAAAAAATCCATTTGATGCAGGGGCGGATCCAGACTTTGATCTTGTGACCATGAGTCCATGAGGTCTTACATGGACATATGGATTGAATTTTCAGACAGTGTGATTCTTTCCATTACATATAAAGCGTTTAGGGAATCACTGGTAGGTAATAACTGACTGGTAGGTTATATCTAACTCCAACTTGTACATGGCCAAATCAAGGTTTTCTTCTCGTGATTTTGCTTGTTTTGCATTTTTAACACTGTTCGCACGCCAAAGACGTTCATTTTCGAACTCAGCCTTTGTATTGACCTATTGTATTGACCTATTGAGCAACCCCTCGAAATTTGGGAGGTCACTATTTTGAAAATCGAGGTATCGTGCCGAAACGTTTGTGGCCATTGGGCAATAAGAATGGGCTACGCCCAAACACCTCCTATAATGACCCCCCTTTGGATCTGCCACTGATTTTATGACAAAAAATATTATGTACACCAAACAGTGTAAGGTTACAGAAAGTTTTGGATATCCTTTCGTTTTTCCCTCCAATCATTTTTCACATTTGGATATGACTTACGTTTGTCAGAAATGGCGGCAACCACTAGTATTGAGGATGTTTTTGGTGTGGTTCACAGAATATAATCCTGTTGGAACTAAAATCGAAACTATAATCCCGTTTTCGAGATATGACAAAAACCACAGTCTGCTATACATATGTAGGTATGTAGCATCTATACAACTAAATTAAAAATGAAGTGAAAAGCAGCCAACTGCATTTTCATCTCAATCCGTTCTCAAGATATGATTTTTTAAAGGTTTAAAACTTTAAACTTTTAAAGTTTAACTTTTAAATTTTAGGTTTTTTTTACTCGGAAAATTTCTGAGTAAAACCAAGTTTTTTTCTCTTAGACTCAAATTTCTCTACTTCAATTTTAACTTTTTATCACTTTTCGGAATACTTTGGTTCTTGAAAAGTACCGTAACATAATGACCATAACAGCAGCTCTATGTAACCATAACATCTACTTTTCAAGAACCGAAGCACCAGGCTTAATAGCAAAATGTGATCAAAAGTTAAAATTAATGTGGAGAAATTTGAGTCAGAAAGAGAAAAAACTTGTGATCAAACTCCCACTTTTGAAGTGGCCAACGTTTTTTTTTTTTTGCATTTAAACTTGAATTTTTGATCGAAGGAACAAGATAATCTCAAAGTTGACTGTACCGTTGAAAAGCTTATTAAATGGAGAATTTTCCATATTATAGAAAATTCAACTCTGATTCCAAAAATGTGATCAAAAGTTAAAATTGAATGGAGTAAAGTGGAGAAATTTGAGTTTAAAAGACATGGTTTTTTTCTGGAAAACATTTAAAAAATCATATCTCGAGAACGGATTGAGATATATGCGGCTGGGGGCATTTTACTTCATTTTTTATGTAGTTTAACACATTTTTTTTTTAATCTACGAGCGGATAAATACGTTGTATAAATTTTAATTCCAAGAAGATTATATTCTGTGTCCCAGCAACTCTATACCAGTTTTTGACAAAGTCTTCAAGATCACCGTGCGGAAAAGGCTATAGCGAGCAGAGAACGAAATTAAATTATATCTGTGTGCTTAGCTTAATCTGCAGATTAAATGATCTGAATACTAACATAAATACAGTCAAATTATGAAGAATGCTGAGAGGGAAGATTAATTGCCAAAATATGTTATTTCATGAATTCAGTCAATCATCTTAAGTATTCAATTCTTTCAAAGCGTGCATTTTTTGTAAGATGCAAAATCAATTGTATATTCAGGGTATTGTGAGGAAGAACCAGGATGCATCATTAATTTCCCTGGAATTTCGCTGTCCATCATCTGTTTTAATCTTACATCTTCTGCGTGACTCATGTTTTTTCCGGATAATATTAACTTAAATTAGGTTACGGCGCAGTGTTTACGCTTGACATGACCAAAAGCCTGGTTTCTATCTTCTCACATGCGTTTGGATCCCTCCTTGAGGAATTAATCCGGTCCAGATGACGGGCAGGGTAGCCGATCGCTCTCTGACTACAGGCTCATGAGATTATGGGATTATCTCGTGTAGAAGGTAGATATTAAGGAGGACTAATGAATGTAATGTACCAAAACTCTTTTGTCATCAAATGAAGTTAAATTGCTTACTTACGGTAAAATTAACCCTTCGCTTGATAGATAGGATTAATGAGGTTTGTTCCTCAACTTCTACGAACGCTGGTAATCTACTATTATTATTATACAAATCAGTATTTATGACATTTTTCTAAACATGCACAGTAGCATCGATCCACACCCCTTACCCTCGTTCCATCACTTGAACCCTTTCAAATGTAAAATACCTTAATTTTCGCATAATTATCCAATATCTCCAAGTTTTACAATTTCACATCGAAAAGATAAATCGAATTCATGGACTTCGAATTCAGCAGCTGATTGACTGAAGTCATAATCAGACTCGAAACGTTACCGGGGAAGTGAAACTTCCGAAGAGAATCGACTATTGGGAGACACACGTGTTTGTTTTTGAGATAAAGATCGCTGCCTGACGGACCAGACTATGAACAAACAGTGATAAAACCATGGATATAAGAAGGGGATCGTAGGTAAAAATCATGGGTCGGTCCTGGTGTCTAGTGAAAATAGTGAGTAAGGGCAGTAAAGAGGATGAGGGGGGTTTAGATTTGTCAAATTATTGTTTTTAGCGAATTTTCGAAGCAAAGGGATGTTCTCGGTCCCCACTTTTTAAAATTCGAATTTCCGAAAACATTTTATACCAAAATCCGTTTTAGACCATCCTGAATTCTCAGCCAAAACACACGATCCATCATATGTATGCATATACACGAGTGTAATATATTATATTAGTGCATGTGTCATTCCAGACGATATGTCTTGATAGAATCGAGATAAAAAGTTCAAATTTGCACGAAAATCTGTCTTGGCAATCGAAAGGCAATCTAAGGGGGGTTTTGGGGAGGGGGAAAAATTACCCATAAATTCCAAGAATGAAAGAGTCTGACAAGTGACCCCTAATTTTAAAGGTTTTGAACTCTGATCAGGATGGTGAAGTCAGAATTGCTGCATCACTGTGGATTTTTTTCACTATTTAATCGATTTGGGCGAAATACAGAACACGAGCAAAAAACATCCAGTCATGCATGAGGCTGTGAGAGCGAATTTTCGCAGAAATAACTGGTTTTATGTAAAACTAGCTGTCGGTCCGGTCGCTGACGAGCAGAACTCGGGGTGTGTCCATCTACCTCTGTTACCTGTCCCGGACGGGCAGAACTCGGGATGGATCCATCTGCCACTCTTACCTGTCGCTTTACGGATTATACCTCTTACATGTCCCTTTACAAACCCTTATAATCTTAAATACTTATATAAAATGTGATTGAAGCTATTCGGTTATATTATAACCAGTTTTTGATTCGAAAATATACTCATGTAGCCATGCTGCATGACTGGATGTTTTTTCGTTGTTTTATTCGAAGTTTGCACTTTGTAGAATGACGATGAGTAGAACTTGGACGTACAATATTTGTGGAAGTCTCATTAGTTCGGCTGCAGCCCCTCCCGCGTTCCACCATCCACTGAGAGAAGAAAAAATAGGGAGAAGGCGAACTATTTTTACGGCCTCCAAGACCCATCAGATTTACGCCAGCGATCATGGCCCGATACGTAGCTTATTTATGAGATCGCGGAGGCGGGGGTGGGAGGTTTTTCTCGAGATCTTCAGTTAATGGACTCCGATGTAGATGGACCTCGGAGAAGACGGGAGTATTAATTAGAAATAATTGAAATCAGTTGACAAGTCTTCAGTCTGGGGCTTTAAACTAGAAAAAGGAAAACTTCAGCAATGAGCAAGACCCCACTCCCGCGCCTTTGGAAGGGTTTCTAAATGTTGTAAGAAGGGACCGTCAATTTCGGAGAGGAGGAAGTGAGTGATTAGTTACAGGGTGTAGTAGAAGACGGGAGAGCTCGGGCGATTTCCTCGACGAGATTACGGCTGTAGACAGACCGAAGTTGAAGATCTGTGGTCGGCGATAAAGCCGTTTTGTGGCACAAGTCTGACGGGCCGATGTGACATAAATCAAATCTCGGAATCTCTTGAAAACCTCCTCATCCTCTCCGTAACGGATCGACTCAACCAGACTCGACGCCTTTCCGTTGAAAATATCATAATAATTATTTGGTTACATTCAAGTTTACAGCTGATTTCCAACCAACACACATCCGTTCAAGAATTCGAGCAAGACGTTATTTCTACACTAAAATCACGGTTCGAAGCAATGTTGGGTCCATCGTACTTTCGTATTATTGACTTGTGTTTAACTAAGTTCCACCGAATTGAATGAAATTTGGAAATCATGATGGATTCCAGACAAGCATACCTACAGCAATATCATGGAGTAGGAGAAATTTCCTTCTTCCGTAGAAACCATCCCCCCAAAAACAACTCCGTTGTAAAAACTGGCCCGCCAAAAAACGTCAGCCGCAAAAAGGAATGATATCCATTTTGCCCGCCAGCCACATATATATAGGATGCTCGGTGCTTCGCACCTCGCTGTTGAGTGTGCATATAGAAACCTGATCCTCCTACCCCTAACCTCCACCGTCAATGTTTTCCTGTTCCCTGTCTCCTTCCCACAACCCCCTCTCACCCTTAGTTCCCCTCGGTTTCACCTAATATGTTTCCTCTGTTACACCGGCAGGGAGCTTTACGCTTCTTTCAATGCTGTTGGCGGGAGCTTTTTGCAAGGCTTCTGAGAATTAGATATACAGATAGTAGTGGTGATGATGAGTACTTGGTGCTGGTACAAAAGTAAAGTAATGAGCCATTTCAGGCTGCCT